>CM039665.1:5069252-5196752 GCA_022405105.1 Aristolochia contorta | reverse complement strand
CCATGACTTGAAGTCCATAAGTCAGACTATATACCAAATATTGCACTAAAATCATATAATTTTTGTTCTGACAAATTTGACGTTTGAGAACTTTTGATCAATGGACTTTGATTGGGATCTATCAAGACGAATATGTTATACAATCTATGAGTGCATTAACAAAATTCCCCTTTGCCATTAGTGGTGGAAATTTTGGACTTAAAAAGAATTTTTAATTTACTATATTTATTATTATTTTATCAAAACCAAACATATCAAAACACCATATAAGTCAATAGCTAAAAATTTTGGACTCTAAAAATGACGAAAAATATGTCATAAAGTCAAGAACATTGTGCATAGGTGCAACTAGCATTACTCTTCCCCTCGCAGGGTGCTAACACTCACTCAGCTCTGTGCCACAATGCCAAAGAGTTTGGAGACCGAACCCTCTTAATTCCCCTTTTTCTGTAGTGGCCCTAAGATGTGTAATATATTCTGCAGCTGAAACTGTTGTGCAGATGCCCATAACAACTTCCATCAATAAAGAAATGGAAGAAAAAGAAAAAAAAAAAAAGCAATGGAAATTTTCAAATTTCTTTCCCGTTCCCATAGAATACTACTCCACTTTATTGTAGAGAATCATGAATTTCTACAATAAAGAATAACTAAGCTACACAACTTAAGAATAGAATCACTTTGTATAAAAGAAAGAAAAAAAAGTTGTGACACGGTATACCGTATTCGCATATTCTTATCTAATTTTTAATATTTTCCCTATATTATCACTGAACCAAAACTCAAAAATTATTACATAAATTTTATTTTACAATAAAAAATAATTCTGTAATTATTTATCAAATACCTGAAACACCTTGCCAAAAATGGCATCTTAAATGGATAAAAAATTCATCTTTTAGAGAAATAAGTGGAATTTATATAACCTTTAAGAAAATTTGTCCTAGGCTTGCTGACATGATGAAACACATGGAAGAGAATCACAGGAGTTCTATTTCTGATTTAACACATGTATGTATGCTAAAATTTATCCTGGCTATTCCTTTGTATTTGAGTAAAGAGCACATCATTGTTTTTTTTTTTTTTGTAGAATATTGACGTAGTTTTTGGGCATGTAATTGAATATTGGGAGATGTTTATGCACTTGAAGAAGATCAGATGTCTTTTGCTAGTGAATGAATCTATAATGTTTGGGTTGCTAACTGTTAGATGTTTCACACAGGCATCCTTTTACTATGTCATTTTGCACTTGTTGTATTCATCTATTCAAGTGAATAATTTCTGTCCCTTTTGCCATTTGATATTTGGTCCATTTAACACTGGTTCAAACTTTTATTTATGTCAATTTTTAGATTTTATAGTGAATGCATATATGTATAAAACACTTGCATCCTAGTGATATTTTGAATTGACAAATCAGGGGAGACTGGCAAAGAATAGGAAGTCTAAGACTGTCCACTAGAGTTTACTGGTTCCATAACACCTTACGCTCGAAATAAGTACATCTAATTATTTAGTTGACTCGATAATGGTAAGATTTGGTTGGAATTTACAGTAATAGTGGACAGCAACTATCATTAAAATATATATACATCTGAATTGTATTTTGTATATACAAGAAAACGAGGGAACAAAAAATTAATATATGAAAGGGAATGGAAGTCCCTGTGAGAAGTGAGATCCAAACGTGTGCGGAGGGCAATTAGAGCCTGAAACATTTACACGGCAATCAAGGAAGCAACTTTGCCTGGACTAGGATTTACAGAGTTTTACAGAGTTGCCTCTTGAGTGTCAGTAATCTTGCTACTGGAAGAGGCACATGTGCTCTAACTACCGTTCCATTCTCTCCGTATTCCTAAAATATGTAACAAACAACGGTCAGCATCTTAAACTGAAAAGTAAAAGACCACCAAGTTCCATTAAAAGCAAACTCAATCACTTGGCCATGATTAGTGTTTTTGGTTTCATAAACTTAAAAAAAAAGAACATTGCATTATCCATATATAGCTTTGTTCACTTAAATGAGTCAATTATATGAACGATACTGACCATTTGCTCTACCATCCCAACTTATGTTCAAACCTCGACATGCTGCTTGTTTCATCTCTTCCTCACAACAGTTTTACTGAATGTTGATTGGCATGCCTGAATGACTCTGCGAACATCAGGATCATCTCTTCAGATTTTCCTCAATTTATCCTCGGCAGATTTCTAGTCTCTTATGGCCAACATTGCGTGGTTGATATTGGTGGGTTAACTAGACAATCAGAAAGGAAGACAGATCTGTTGCCAACCTGTACACCAGGTTTTGGAGAGGCCTTTAGAAAGCGAGATTGTCTTTTAACATAACAATGACATTAGGGTAATAAGAACTTCCTTTCTCCAATATAAACCTCATTTTTCCTATATGCAAAGGTAGATTTTGCAGTAAAGACCTTCATCAGTAGTATAGTTCTCTATTCAATGTCATGATGCTACGGATATATTGGGTTTATAAGCATTAGGGCCATTAGTGAGCTTTATATTCCATAAGATTATGGGTTAATTAATAATTATAAGTTAGTTGAGGTCTACTTTGTAAGTTCATGTTGAAATTGACTAATTTGTAATTACGTATCTTTTGATCATTGCAAATAAGGTGTCTCCCCTTCTAGACTGATTACACCAAAATTAAATACCAAAACCCTACTTTTCTTATTCTCCATTCCTCTCCTTCTTCCGCTTTCTTCCTCCTCTCAACTAAATTCTCTAATCTTCTTCCTCGTTTTCCTTCCTCTAAACCCTAATTCTTCCTAATTCCACATCGTTGCGAATTTGAATCATAACACATTATATATTGACTTGGTGCAATTCAAAGGTTCTTAAAGCATGCAAATGGGATTTCTACTTTTCATCAAGGTCACATGACCCAACTCGTGAGTCAAAATCCAGGCCAGGTCAGCTAAGTTGAATAGGACAACACTCCAGACTCATCTGTTCTCCGGGCCGGGTTGAATAGTTCTCTATTCAATGTCATGCTGCTACGGATATATTGGGTTTATTAGTATGAGGGCCATTAGTGGGCTTTATATTCAGCAAGATTAGGGGTTAATTTATAATTATTTGTTAGTTGGTGTCTATTTTATAAGTTCATGCTGAAATTGACTAATTTGCAATTACGTATCTTTTAATCATTACAAATAGAATAATGCTAGTTGCACTTAGCCCACACACCTATCCCACACACTTGTTAATCTAAACCATTGATGCCTAGGGTTTATCCTTTAGAAAATAGGATTTTATAATAAAAAAATATTTTTAAGGGCTTAGATTAACATGTACGTCGGATAGGTGCATCCACTAGGTACGTCTAGCATTACTCTTACAAATAATGTGTCTCCCCCTCTAGACCGATTACAACCGAATACACCAAAATTAAATACCAAAACCCTACCTTTCTTATTCTGTATTCCTCTCTTTTTTCCCCTTTCTTCCTCCTCTCAAACTCAATTCTCTATCTTCTTCCTCATTTTCCTTCCTCTAAACCCTAATTCCTCCTAATTCGTGGTTGTTATGAATTTCAATCATAACACATTATATATTGACTTGGTGCAATTCAAACGTTCTTAATGCATGCAAATGGGCTTTCCAGTTTTCATCAAGGTCACATGACCCAAATTGGGTATGTCAAAACCCAGGCCAGGTCAGCTAAGTTGGATAGGACAACCCTCCAGACTCAACAGTACTCAGGCCGGGTTGGAGGCGACTCACCCAAAAGACAGAATGGGCGAATTTGACCTTCCAACCCAACTAGCCACAGCGGACTTCAGTCGACCTAGTAGGTCAGCAAACCAGGTTTTCATGAAAGAATTTGTATTATATGCGACGCAGGCAAAAAGCTTTTTATGACTTCAAAGTTGGGATTCGAGTTGATGTATACTATATCAACAAAGAGATGTGTTGATGATTTGCCATTCTCCAAGAGTTGCTTGAGCAAGTCAACAGTGCAACTGAACCAAAAAAAAAAAAAGAAACATGTTAAAGGAGCAGAAAGGAAAAGCAACCGGTGTTAGCCAACATAAAGAAAATAGAATCAACAACCTCAGGCCTTCATATCTAACACAAGAGAGGGCAACTATAATACAACTATCAAACAAGAAATCTGAATTCATCAACCCTTCTAGAAGCTCAAGTAACTTCTCCAATTGCCCTTCAGACCGATGGCCCTTTTGTCATTAGGAAAAAAAGAAAAAAGGTTATCATTGTAACCTTGAGAAACAAAGAAAATTCAGCAGGACATACAATTAAGTTCATTATAATCTTAGGATCTAGTTGGCATCCATCTTGTTTGACTTTCTCAAGAAAGTCCATGGCATCCTGGAATTTCCCATTGGATGCAAGAGCTGATACAAGTTCACTTTCTAGCTTGTTGATAATTTCAGTTGGAAAGTTTGGCTCCAAAGGTAACTGTGATAACATATTAAGCTATGAGAAACCTAAAGTAACACAACTTGCATGTATATAGCCAGGTGAGTTAGCTTAGAATATCTCCAATTATGTAGCAAAAAGTAACCTAAATAAATTTGTACCATGTGTACCTGATATGCCTTGTGAAAATTCCCAATTTTTGCACAAGCAATTGTTCTAGCCATGAATAGATGCTCAGTTTCCCGTGCTCCAGAATGTCTAAATTCATCCATATACTACAAACAGGTAACCTATGCAGTGCTTTAGGGTGTCAATTGGAATGTCAAATATAAAAGATAAAAGAAATATGCGAACAAGCAGACCATCATAATCCTCTAACAACCTTCTCAAAAACTTGACTGAAAAATAAAGACCTATTAAAAAGCATAACTACGTCGAATACTGCTCTCATAAACAAGCAACATACCTCATCAATAGAGTCTTCATCTCTACAACTATGGAATAAATAGGTGAAAGTCAAATAATCGGGTTTAGCTCTTGCATCTTTCATTAGTTTAAAAATCATACTAGTACAACCAGGATTTTTCTGCACAGAAAATATAATTTTATCACAAATAGACCCGGTAGACTTCAATGGCACTAGTCTCTTCTATTCACAAAGAGCATAATTTATGTTCACAAATTTTATTACTATTTTAAACAGCACAAAAATTGTCAAAAAACTGAAATGTAGAATCTTCACACAAACGAAAATCACTTGCCTCCTTGGAATATCCATGCAATATAGCGTTACACATATATGGTGTTGGCTTTACACCCATCTTTATCCTCTCTTTTAGCGTGTTAATAGCACCTTTTAGCTGCAAGACAGTATAAAACATGTCATTAATTAAAGAAAACTGAGCACAACAAAGAATACAGAAGCTGATATGAATGGATCCCAAAAGAATAGGTCTTGTTTTAAATTCAGAGATTTCAGAAGTAAAATTTTCATAAGAGAATACAGAACCAACTCAAAGCATTGTTGAAGAGCTTGAGTTGGAAGAGAGTACTCATACTATTAAAAAAGAGTAGTGATTCGGGCACAGCACAGCCGTTGTGCCCGAGTCGGACACAACACCCTTCACATAAAAATAAAAAAATATATTTCATGAAATCCAAGAAATGTATTTTTTTATTTCATGTAAGAGCCGCTGTGCATGAATCATTATTCATTAAAAAAAGACAATAGAACTATGAAGAAAATCATAGTAGCTTTAAGGTCTCTCAGTTGAAGGAGGCTTGACAACTATCATGTTGAAGGAAAAGATATGAAAGACAACAAGATCTATGCAATTTTATATGTTGTAAATTAAATTGACTCTAGTGACCCCTTAGTCTTAAACAGTAATCAAGGTCAGATATAGAATAAATATTACTTGATACCATTATGTTTAACTTAAGAAAGATGGTCAATAGTTATAAGTTATGGAAAATTTAACTGGGCATTATTTTTTATTCAGTTTTGTATGGGATTTAGTAAATTAAGGGCAAGAGTTTTGTTGGTAAAACCGACACCTGTAGTTTCTCAATAGGCCCAATAAACCCTAAGATGACCTAGTCTAGTCAATAGTCTATGTACGTTAGACAAGGGCCCTTTACTCATCCCAAAATTTAAACTTCATGAAAGTTTGAAAAGAAAAAAAAAAAAAGATTGTACTTCATGACCAGATGTAAGAGCAAGGTCACATACCGAACAAATACACCCCAATCATTATCCTAGAAACAAAAAATACTTGAGTAACTGAATAAAGTGACCAAACACAGATGATGCCATCCGTAGAAAATGAAATATCCATATGGCCTACAGAATTTCATATCCTTCAATAAGAATAAGCCAGAGCATTTTCATCGAGATCTTTTTATGCTAAGAAACTGAAATAAAAGAATTAATATTTAAAATAAAAGTATATAAACCACATTCACTGCAATTGTACAGAAAAATGAAAGGTCAATGAACATCAAAAGGTAAAGATGCATCAACAAGAGGAGCCAGAAGATCCATGCCATGACAAGTCAGCTTAACAGCCATAGAATTAGTACTGCACATTATCATTTCATTAAGCTACACTGCACATGCATTAAACAAGTACTAGCTTGACACTTTTTGTCAAGAAAATCATTCTTTTCTCTAAGAAATCAAGAAATACATTTTGTGCATTTCTTTCAACTCATTTATAAGGTAAAATGATAGTCTATGTAACAATAAACAATTTATATAAGCTGCCAAAAGATTACAAAAGATTTAAGCAAGGAAGGAAATTCACAAATAAAATTAAACATAGACTTACATCTTTTATCTTCATAAGTGAACATATTATATTATAAACAGCTACAGATTCTCGTATCAAATTGTACTCCCGCATCAATATGTAAATTGAATGAACATTTTTCATAAGGTACAAGTGAGTTAAAACAATAGTTAGAGAAAAAGCCTAGATCTCAACTAGCGCCGAGCATAGAAGTCAAAAGCACACACCACTAACGTAATAATGTAATAGAATGAGCATCATAAATCTGACCTTGTATAAGCCTAGGTTTAAAAATAAAAAGTCACCCCCGTGAATATCTGAATATTTTTAGTACAGATAAATAAATGAAAGCTCGTCTATAATGAAAGCAAGAAAAGCTGAAGTGTTATTTATTAAAATACTTGTTAGAGGGGTGGTTGATTGCTATTAAGCCTATCAATAGGCCATGACTAATGTAAAACGTCGGTTCAGAAGATTAATTGAAGTATCCTTTTAGTTTTCTTCTCATGATTTTTCCTATCTTCCTTTATATCCTTCTCCCAATATTTGCATACAACCATTTGTCATAGAAGCAAGGTTTGCAATATCGGAGATACACAAAGTATATGCTTCGTGGATACGCATGGATATGTTAAGAAACACATGTAAATTATGGAAGCATAGAAAAAATAAGAAGATATATTAAAATTATTTTTATGTAGTAATTTCATAAAATTGTAAATAATATGTATACCAATAATTCTACTTTAATAACTAAATCACTTAAACAAGTAATTTGCTATACATCAGTTCAAAACAAGTAATTCTAACTTACATAGCTTATGATAACTTGTATAGAAAAACAAAAATAAACAATCTAATAGTAGCCCACATTATACAAAGGATGGAATATTTAATTTATATATGGTCTTGAAATATATTTCTATTGATAAAAAATATTAAATTTACTAAAAATGGAGCCAAGAGTGAATGAAATAGGTATAAAGTTCTATATGTTTTTAGATTCAAATAAAAAAATAATTAAAATTAAAAGATTGAGTCAAATCATAAGTTCTATTATAGATTTACCTTACTCCATGACGTTGTTAACACGAGAAAAGAGTTTTATGGGTTCCTAGCTTCGATTTATATTTCTAGTTGTTTAAATCTGTAACTGTATAGTATCGACGTATCGACCTTTGTTTCCTCGATACATTAGGAAACTAGCGGAAAGAAACAGATACAAAAGGATATGGGCCTTTGGTTCCAGTAAATGGTAACTCCCTGTGTTTTTTGTTTCCTAGACTAAAGATACGGATACGTATCGACCTGTATCATCAATTTCGTATAGATACTGCAAACCACGCATACAAGTCACTTGCAAACCAAAAGGTCCTTTTTGGGACTCTTTATCCTCTTTCCTAATTTAAGGAAAGGTCATTTTTTCTGAAATGGTGAAGCTTTTATTGATGGTAAGTCTAATGCAATTCCACCATCCAATTTGAATGCCCGGTGGGTACATCAGCCTCCTTCATGTCTTCTCTCCCTGTGCTCCTTTCCCAGCGTAATCATGATACAGAACTTTCAAGGCCCCACTATGTTTTTCACATAAACATGGAATACTGCAAAGAGCAATACTAATTCTAAAGAAATAATAACTACTACGGCTTTTTTTTGTCAAATTTTGCCTCCAAGCACATGCATATTCAAAAGTAAATATTCAGATATCTCATAACATTAATTATTATACAATATAAAGCATCCAAAAGCTTATGGGTTGCTCTTTGCAACAAAACCATAATATAAGAAACCAAAAAGTTGGATGTAATTGGGACAAAGTGGTTTTCTCATGACAAGTGTCTAGCGCAGTCAAGGAAGTTTTAGGTAGTAATAGACATCAAACAAAGATTTCAGTCTCTTGTAGAAAAATAAAGGAAGACCCCAAGCATGAAGCTTACCATCTCCAATCCTCGTACTAATTAATACAGTATTACATTCAATTCCGAGTTGTGTATAAATAATATATATATATATATATATATATATATTTTTTTTTAAAAGAGATTTCTCTATATATCAATCTTCAATTACTTTGATCATGCACTCTATCAATTGGGCGACAAAGCTTTGATGCTAGTATTCTCAAGTACTCGAAGGAAACTTATAGGAGGGGAGGAGGCCCGGAGGAAGAGGTTTGGAGGCCCAAGGGAGGAGGATATTGGAGGCTTATGAGAGGAGTAATTTGAGGCTTATGAGAGGAGAATATTGGAGGCTTATGAGAGGAGGATGTTGGAGGCTTATGAGAGGAGGATATTGGAGGCTTATGAGAGGAGGATATTGGAGGCTCATGAGAGGAGGATATTGGAGGCTCATGAGAGTAATTGGAGGCTTATGAGAGGAGGATATTGGAGGCTTATGAGAGTAATTGGAGGCTTATGAGAGGAGGATATTGGAGGCTCACAGGAGGACGAGGGGAGACTTCTTAGATTTCCCTACTGCAGTCCTCGACGCCTCATAATATATACAGTCATGTAGGCGACTTCCAACAAATCCTTTTAATATCATATAGGCACATTTTAAAATCTACAGTCATAATATATATGTAGTTTACGTCGGACTACGGTTTCTTGTGACATCTTTACACTTTGTATTGACTTCGGTTATGGTCAATGTTTTGACTCTAGAGACTATTTCTAATCGTTGTTTCCATACTTTATGGGAAGTCTTTACTCTTTTCGTCTTTCGCTCTCATTAAAACGTTCTCTCTTGCTCATGTTCTTTTCTTTCAGATTACCTATTTGTAGTCTCCGTATAGCGCTCCTTCATTTTGTGTTCAATACTGAGATACGCAGCACGGTACGCACGAATGCCTGCCAAAAAGTTAATGGTGTGGTACACCCTTTCGCTGGCCTTCTCATCTGTAGCGAAGAAGGATTTTAGGAAATCTGCCTTTATTGCATCTTCCAAGATCGTCTCCATCAGAGATTCGTGTGTATTGCCAGGTCCCCTCTCATCTAAATGCCCACCAATAAAATCATCACGGGAAAGTAAACAAATGCCGTTACTGAAATATTCATTTGTTAGGACTAAATTTATCATAGAGAGGGAAAAGAAGAGACGAAATGAAGAATCTCAAGTCCGAAAGGCTTTCCGAGTAGATTTTATTTCCCATACTAGGGAACTGTGAGATGAAGACGAAATCAGGAAACTCAGCAGTTCCATCAATGTTGTTGCGGAGGACAAGGGGTACGGCCTAGCTAAGTTCCAGCCGGTTTGCACCGATTCTAAGATAGTGAAGGGGGTGGTCTACGGCAGGAGAACAAAGAGGTATATTTTTTAAAAATAATTTAAAACAAAAAGAAAGAGAAGGGCAAAGGCAGTAAAGGAAGCAGCAAACAAACAAAATATGCCTATGAAGGTCATCCTTGTCTCGAAATTCCTGGTAATTACTCTGAGTGGCTAAACACAAAGAGACTACACATGGAACCAAAATCTTTTCCAGATTGAAGCTTGGGGACAAAGCTTCCGCTTCAAGGGGCCAGTATTAATAGACCAAAGAGATCTAACCGTAAGGATATAGGTAGTTGTACGCCAATCTATAACTAAGCAAATACATTTAAGTGAAGGAGAAAAACGAAAGGGAGTAGAACAACATTATTATGTAAACTGGTTTTTGTTTTATCAATGGACTCTGACTGGAACCTATCAAGAGGAAACTGTTGATACAACCATTCGAGTGCAGTAAACAAAAGTCCCCTTTGAACCATCAGCTTTCGCTGAAAAATAATAAATAACATTTGAGCACATATGTGAATAAATATAAGATTTAACAAGTGATAGACATTAAATCCACAAGATTGATGCATAAATTCTTTCAAAAAATTTTCCATATGGCAAAACCAATGTTTCAAAGACTGAACTGGCCATCATATTGGTATGACGTCAAATTTTGGTTGAACCCGTTAGATTGGGTTTTGATTCAATGGTTTAAACCATAGAATATTGTACTATTGTACTTAGTTTATATGTAAAATTACTATACACAATAAAGCACATTAATCTCTTGAGTGTGAGTGGTTAGACATTTCTCCATGAAAGGAGGTCCCATGTTTGAACAGTTCTTATCTGAGTATGAACCAAGGTATCATCTGTTTTTCTCTTTGTTCTCATCTTTGTTCTGCTCTCTACAATCCTCTATTTTCTTCTCTCTATTCTTCTCTCCGTTCTTCTCTCTGTTTTCCTCTTTTGCCTTTTTCGTTTTTGTCACAAGGTGCTTTGCACTCACTCGAAGAGTGAGAACGTATCAATTTAGACCATTCTTCAACCAAGTAATAGTATATCCACTTTACTGTAGAGCACTTTGTGAACTTACCTCTTCACTGTAGTGAGTGGACATTAAAAAATTAATAGTGCGAATCCCACCACTACTGTGAAAAGGGGAATTGCACAAAGTCCTCTACAGTAGAGTGGGTCACACAACATAAAAAAGAAGCAAGTAAAATGGACTAAATAATATTAAACACTTCATGTTAGTTCCCGGTGCTAACACTCCCTCAGCTCTATGGCAAGATGCTAAAGAGTTTGGTTAGGGGAGTAAACGGAACTAAACGGTAACGAAAATGGTATTTTTATTTACCGTATGAAATCCTATACCGTTACCGTTTTCGCCCGATTATTTTCGCTTCATTTTTGCTGTTTTCGTCCGATTAATAATCGGGTGAAAACGCTCCTACCGTTTTCGTCCAATTAATTTCGTTTCATCCGATTAAAACGAGATTTTTCTTACGCCCGTTTATTTTTGTTCTATTTTCATTACTTTCGTTCCGTATCGCCCGATTATTTCGTCAGATTAATATAGATTTATTTGTAGAGATATTAAAAATAAATTTAAAAAAAAATTACAAATATAGTTAAAAATTGATTTAATTCGAAAAATTTGAAAACAAAATCTCTATTCAAAAAAATAAACACACTACAATTAGAAAGTCCTTTAAAACAAATAATTACTAACAAAACCTACCAAAGATAGACTAACAAAAAATACGTAATAAATCTACATAAATGTTTCTATCCCAAGACTGTAACCAAACAAAATACTTACAATAGGTCTCTCCACCTCACAAATCACAATACAAATCTCTTCAATACAATGATCTCCCCCAGCCGATGAAAATTCGAAATACCAAATAAACAATTAGAGGCTTTCAAAAACAAACAATAAGAGGCTTTCGAAATACCAAATTCAAAGAAAATAAAACTCACTAAAAATTTTACAAGTCTCACAATCCATGAAAAGGTAAAACAATTCAAACCTTTTAAAATTTATATATATGATCACCTTCATGCATCAATCTTGTCTACCTGAAAAAAGACTCAATTAATTTAAATCAAATCCAGAAAAAAGGGAAATAATCAAAATAGATATTTACCCTTCATTCTTCTAAAGAAAAAATAATTGTTTAAGCAGTAGTTTAAAAAAATTTAATCAAAGTAAGACTTTAACTATTAAAAAAACCATATATAATCCAAACCTACAACAGTACAACTGGAGCACTTCAATTCTAATCATCTCCATTTCCCGTACAATGTGCTATCAGTAATAACAATTTGCTCAAAATAAAATATAAAAATTAGTAGTACAACCAATCAGTTAGTTACATACCCATCATCATCAAATGGTGTTGAAGTGTATAATGCAGTTAACACATCATCATCCAACAATCCTTAACAAAATAGACAAAAACATTATGTTGAACATAAATTAACTAAAAAAATTTGCACACAAAAAAAGATCAAATGGAATAATAAAATATAATTAAACTAAATTTTGATTCACATCTCAACCAATCTTGAGTACCCAAAAGTGCCTCAATTAAAGTCTTCCCACACCTTTGATGTCAGTTTTCTTTTCCTAGTCACAACTTGAATGTTTTCATTCTCACCCTCATCTTCTCTAACATTGTCATTCTGTTTGGTATTTGCAACAGACTCAACACTTTTTCCCTTATCCAAAATTTGAGACATTTTATGCCTCAAAATATATCTGTCATACAAAGTGGGAATAAAAAAAATTAAAAATTTCCTCACAACATGGTAATAATATACATTGCACTTCAATAACCACTCAATAATTTAACCAAACAAACAAAACAAAAACCATGTGGTGGATTAAATTATAATCCCGAAATCTCCTCACCACATGGTAATAATATTCATTGCACTTTAATAACCACTCAATAATTTAACCAAACAAACAAAAAAAAACCATGTGGTGGATTAAATTACCTTCTCTATTGGCATAAAAGTCTATTTCGTTACATTATCAGCTATTTTAAGTCTTTTTTCTGTGAATACCAAATTAATTAGAATAAGAACATTAGTTAGAATGTATACCTTTCTTTTTCTAGCCGAGTTATTTTTTTTATTTTCATAGGCAGACTTACTAATTGTATCTGCTTGGGAATCGTGATTAAAGATGTGATTGCTTTTCTTATTTTATTTACTTAGCTATTAAGTCTAATACTACATGATGCATGGATAGATTTCAAAATTTTTGGCAATAGGTATTGTTGTGGGATTCCCATATAGTGACAAGGGCACTGAAAACCGAGGGGTTTGTTTAAGCTTTAACTGGATGACATTATTTATTTTTGTTTTTTAGAATGGTAATCTCGTTGTGACCATCAGGCGAAGCATATAAATTGTCTTGTGGAGGACCTCGGCATATTCAGAAAATTTGAAGGTCTCCCTTTTACATATTCGAATGAACGCTTCACGATAAAGGTCAACAGTGAGAATTTATGTTTTGTTTTTTATTTTGAAAATTGGTAGTTCTTTTATTGTATATGAACTCTCAATTTTAGATTGTATTTCTGCTTCTATAGTAAATTGTTTTGCACACAACTATAATAGATAGACATTATTTCTCTCCCCATTCATGTCCCTCGAATCACATTTGTGACCTGGTTAGTCATTGTATGCTAACTCTCAATTTGATTCTGCACCTATTTTCAAGTGAGAATCTGGGCATGATAGCCTTTTCTATATTTTGAATATCTACTTTCTTCCTTTTCTTGTCGAACTTGAGAGATATTCACCATGTAACCTGTGATTATTGCAGACTCCTATTTCATTGCAGCCATGAGGAAGAGATTGTAATCTGCCGCAGATATATTGAAGAAAATTCCAAGAGATGTTCCTGATATTTGTAGCATTAGTAAGGCTTGTCAATCAACTTTAGTGAAACCACTGTGAGGAGGAGATGAAACAAGCAGCATGTCCGGTTCTATTATAGCCTGGATTTTAAGAGGCTTGTTGGGAATATGTATGGTCTTGTGTACTTTGAGGCTATTCACTTGTGAAATCATGCTTTCAACCAAATCCAATTTGGTGTTTGCTTCATAAATAATCAGCTGACCTAAAGTTATTGTTTTTTCTCATTTGCGTGTCATGTTAGTATGTCCAATCAATAATATCATGAAGAAATATATAAGGTATCTAGCTATTCTTTTGTATTTAAGTAAAGAACCCATCATTGTTTTTTTTTTTTTTTGTAGAATATTGACGAAGTAGTTTTTGGGCATGTAATCTAAGATTGGTAGATGTTTATGCACTTGAAGAAGATCAGATGTCTTTTTCTAGTGAATGAATCTATAATGTTTGGGTCACTAACTTCACACAGGCATCCTTTTACTATGTCATACTTGCGCTTGTTGTATTCATCTATTCAAGTAAATAATTTGTCCCATTTGCCATTTGATATTTGGTCCATTTAACACTCTGGTCTTCCATACATGCAACAGACTTCTGAGTGAGTAGATCAAACTTTTATATAGGTCAAATTTTTAGATTATATAGTGAATGCATCTATGTATAAAAACACTTGCATCCTAGTGATGTTTTGAACTGACAAGCAGAGAATTGCGAAGTTTGAACTGACAATTTAAGTTAATGTTGTATCCCCCTTTTCTTCTTTCCCATAGACAGGCCCGAGTGGGTCCTGTTTTCCCACGCCTTGAAAGGGTCTTCTTGGTAATGGAAACCCAGTCTTGCTGGTGAACCTTTACTAAATTTAAGTTTAGCTAGAAGTGATTTTGTTGGAGTGAAGTTGCCTAATTTACTGCAAGGCCCCAGTTAGAGTGCAAGAAAAGTTTTTTACATAGATAATAGTTTCTCGTTCGGGTGAGAACAAACCACAATTCTTACAATTCATTTTCTTCTTCCCTCATTCATCGTCTTCCTTTTTGTACAGAGTTAGTTACAGAACAGAATACATAACTCCCTAATTGCTATACAATCATGCACTATAGCGTGGGTTTGGTTTTGGCTGACGTGTAGATATTCTAAGGGTAACATTTACTGATGATTAAATAGATCTCCATCAATTAGAATCTAGTACCAAACCATCTAGGAAGCTTAATTACCCTGGTCATACATTATTTCCTTCTGTTCATATTTCTCTTCATTGAGCTTCAAGCTTCAAACTCAACCAGTTGTGGGCCTGTAGCAACAGAGAAGATCGGACAAGCTCTGTTAGTTAGCGTCGAATTAGAGCAATGCTCGACTATTTCCTAGTTATATTCCGTGTTTTCCTCAGTTTAAAGTTGTTTTTCTAGTAATTTTCCGTTTTTCCTAAGTTATTTCCTTGTTATTGCATATAAAACCTCTCATTTCAGTAACAATATGTGAAAATTAATGTATAATAAAAAAATTAATTTCTTTAATACCACTCAGTGGACAATATCTTCTTAAAATAACTCCATAATTACACATATATATGAAGGATGGTATTAAAGAGTGCTTTAAGAAAACAATAAGCCTACAAGTTATAAGTCTACCCATTAAAGCAAAAAGTGAGTTGAGACAATGGTTTTTTTTTTCTTTTTTGAAGCTCTCTTCAAAAAAGAAAAGTAAGAAATACTTCCTCCAATTGACAATGAGAGGATCATGTTAAGCGAATTTTCAAGATGATATATGAGAAAGAGTAATGCTAAGTGTATGGCTCCCGTGCAAGTTTTAGTGCACGGAATCTACGTGGATGGCTGAGTTGGCCATCCACATCAGCCGTCTAGTCGGAAGCTAAACAGGGTTAGATCATTTCCTTCCTCTTCTTTTCAACATACCATCTTTTTCTTTACTCACCATTTGACCCTCTCTCTCTTTGCTCTCGACAAAATTTCTCCAACCTCGCCCTAGCTTCTCGTCTCCGTGCTCCTCTCGTCTTCTGGCTCCTCTCTTTTCGGCCTCTCCCCTGACCGTCCCGCCGAATCGCGGCCGAATCGCCCCCTCCTCCCGTCTCGGCTCCTCCCATCTCGGCTCCTCCCGTCATGGCTCCTCCCGTCTCGGCTCCCCTCGTCTCGGCTCCTCCTGTCTTGGCTCCACTCGTCTCGGCTCCTCTCGTCTCGGCTCCTCTCATCTCGGCTCCTCCCGTCTCGGCTCCTCCCATCTCGGCTCCTCCCATCTCGGCTCCTCCCATCTCGACTTCTCTCGTCTCGGCTTCTCCCGTCTGGCTTCCTCCGGCGGCGTCCCGTCTCGCTTCCTCCTGCGGCGTCCCATCTCGCTTCCTCCAGTGACCTCCAATTTTTTCAAGTTTGAAGGTAAGTGTTTTTTATTTTCCTCTCATTTTACATCGCCATAAAAAATACTTCTGAGTTTGTTGATTTAATTTGATTTGTTGTTCCTGATATCATGGGCCAACTTTAATTTCTGCTAGTCTTTCTGGGTAGTATTTCAACAACTTCAGAGTTACTCTAAGCACATCCTTCTGCTGATTTTCGGTCTTCGTGGATATTCTAGTTTTTTGGTGCTCAAAAATAATTATTTAAGGTCTCTTGGAACCACTGACAATGGCCATTTGTTATCTATATGACAGCCTTTCACCTCTTCATCAAAAGTTTGATTTGCCTGCTCCATTTGTATTGCATACCGACTGTCCTCACTACTGGCGTTATCATCTGCCAGGTCTCTTTTCTATCCATTTAAGATTGGTCAATTTTTATTGAGATTTTCCTACTAAATGCATTCATAACATGATACTTATTTTGTGTGGTTTTCCACTGGACCTCCTAAGAGCACTACTTAATTTAAACTGCTACATGTGATCTCACTGATTTTATAAACCTATTGAAGGCATGATTTTTGCTGGGCAAAAGTGAACTAAAGTCACTGGTCAATAATTTGGTTTATCAATGTTTGAGATTTTTTGGCTCTACTACACTGCCAGTGTTGACTACGAGATTCAGTTCTCCTTCAACACATAACTAATGCGTGCTATGGATGATTACAGCACCACATTTGCAAACCATTAGTACTACTCTTTGTCACTGTACTAAATCAGAATCTGGTTTTAGTTTTACTGAAATACTTTTCAGGGGAGAGTGACAAGGATTTTGTAACAACACTATTTCGAAAATCCCTCCTCCAAAGACTTATTTCGAAAAGGTAGTATTCTAAACTTTCAAGTCTACAAGTCTACAAGCATTTCTAATTGGCAACTAAACTCCATTCCAAAATTCTTCCAAAATTCAAGTTTGAGGTCTAATTATTTCTGGATCCAAATTTTGTATGATTAATTACTATCAATGGATCTTTAAGCTCAAAATGGTAAGAGCTCTCAAAAGTCTTTTTTGAAAGGATGGTAGTTCGAATCCACCAAGATCCAACTTTCAGAGATCTATAGCTTTTCTGATGAAGTTTCTTAAACTAGTGCTAGGATGAGGAATTTGGAGCACCATTAATTAAATCTTTTCTGTAACAAGGATTGGGATGACGAATTTGGAGCAACATCAATTTTAGAATGCTTCTTGAAGCCATAACAAATACCCAATTGTTGGTATGTAAATTAAACTTCAAAACCAAAGTGAAAGTTTTGTTCTAACTTTTTTAAAAACAGACAGAAACAAAAGAAAATCCATAACAAGATTAATCCAACCCAATTAACTTGGGCATCCTATATGGTGTGAAATTTCAAGTTGTTTTATCTTCTTGCACTCAACTTCTATAAGTTGAAATCTTTGCTCTTCATCAACACACTGGTGCACTGTCCATTCCTGACAGGGTAAGAATAACAAATTATTATTAAAAGCTTCTCTTATAGAAAAAACATATTGATGATCATGCCAAGAGACCATCAATATTTTCATGATAACACGACCTTGTAAACAGAAAAATTTTATGAAGATATAAAATAATATGAACTTAGACAAAGACTTGTTCACACACCTGAAAGATCAATGAAATTTGTTTCAGTAATCGCATCAGTAGTCACTTATGTCTTTGTTGGAGTGTCATGTTTTTCCACGTTCTTACTATCACTTGTTTTGTTCTTTTTCGGTGCAACTTGCATATACAATGTTCATGGACTTAACTAAACACGAGCATACACTAAAATTAAGTAACAATAGGGTACATCATTATATCAATGTAATATACCTTTTTTCTTGGTTTAGTGCATACTTTCTCCATTATTGATGGTGGTCTACCTTTTCTTCTAACTGGGATTGGAGTAAGAATCTTCTTGGCTATATTTTTTGTTCTCTTCTCACAAATTGATCTGCAACAGATTTGGAGAGTATATGTATGTGAGAGAGGAATGAAGTGACCAAATTTCGTAAGTCTGTCGACAACGACCATTATGGAATTCTTGGCTTTTGACAGAGGAAGACCATTGATGAAATCCATAGATATAACTTCCCACATTTGAAAAGGAATAGGCAAAGGTTGAAGTAATCCAACTGGAGATAATGTCTCCGTTTTGACTCTTTGGCCCCGTTTGGCATCGCTTCTTGGGGCGTTGAAGCAGCTTTTTGGATGGAAAAGTGGAGTCAGTCGGGCATATTTTTGAATGCAGCGTTTGGAAACGTATTTCCAACTTTACCTTCACAAAATCTACTAGAGCTGATTTTGTAAATCATTGCCAAAAGTCATCTACTTTATTAAAGAGTTCTTTTTTTTAGGGAACTCTTTTAAATGTACGAAGTACTCTGAATGGCCTCCAATAGGTGAGTCATGGAATTCTCGAAGTTGAATTTGGAGTGGAGAATCTGACGGAATAAAAATTCTATTTTTGTAGTATAGCAGGCCATCACGATAGTGATTGGTTGCCCTGGTTTTTCTCTAGCATGGGTGATTTCTTTTTGCAACTTTGGATTCTGAGATATTTTCGATTTAAGCTTATCCCAAAGAGGGATCTGAGAGAAAAATAAGGATGTCAAGCTTGGACTCCCTGATTTTGTGGAGAGGGCGTCGGCTACTTATAAAGCTCTCCCGGATTGTACATAATTTCATACTCATATCCAATCAAGTTTGATGTCCACTTTTGTTGCTCAGGGGCGAGAATACATTGGTCCATGAGAAATTTTAGGCTGCGTTAGTCTGTCTGTATGATAAATCATCATCCCATTAAATATGGTCTCCAAGTTTGAATGGCGATGATGATGGCTAGCATCTCACGTGCAGAAGTTGGCCATGCTTGTTTGGTGCGTCCCAAAGCACGACTCATATATGTAACTGGTTTCTCGTTTTACGCCAACACTACGCCGATGTCGTCACCTGAGGCGTCTTGTTTGTATAACAAAAGGAATAGTAAAATTAGGAAGACCTAGAATGGGAGTGGATGTCATTGCATGATTTAGAGATTGAAAGGATGATTTTGCGCCCTCGGTCCATGAAAATATTGTTGGACCTAGTGGGTGAGAAAACACTTAATTAAACAAACAATCAGAAGATAGACAACTCTTTAATTCAATTGTAAGAGAAATTCTAATAAACATACCAGAATTTTAGTGAAGTAATTTGCTAAACAAGGGTTACTAACACATATAACTACACAATTGAGATTAATCAACAACTCAAGTAATTATTGTAGACATTAACAATAAATTCAGAAACAAATATAATGATATAAACAGAAACTCACAATGAGAATTCAAATAATGGTTTACAAAAAATACACTCTCTCTCTCTAACAACTCTAATTGGAACAGGATAACAGAATTTAAATCTCCTATTTCAGATAATTTGAAACAATAATTTCACAGACACTCGTATTCAATTTTACAAGACCAACAGCAATTTCCAATTCTATAAAAACCACCAGAAATATTTCTGATCAATAGATGTGCATATCAAATATATATTCATTAAGTACAGCAGGTTCAACAAATTACAGAAGAGTTTTAATTACGGCAAACAGGTACTGAACTTCAATTATCAGTGATTCAATCCACAAGAATTAAAACTTAATAACAGAGAACATTAATTAACAAATTGAGCACGCACTTGAACACCCAACGACCTTAATCTCAATTTACAAATAGCATAATCCAGAAATAAGATAAAGTATCATAACCAAATTAAACTTGAAACAGCAGAGAAACTTATCGGTTTGATGCTGCGGCGTGGAGAAAACCACTGCCTTAAAGAGGTTATCGGCGACCACGATGCAGAGTCACGAGCTGAGCATCTCCCAAGGATACGCAGCACTCTCAGAGGGACGTGCACTCATCGCTGAGAGGTCGGAGTTGTTCAAGAACCTAGAACAAAGAAGATTTGTGCTTGAAGAAACTTTGCTTGAAGAAGATTGCACGAGAAGAAGAAGATGGCAGCGAGAGATGAAGAAGAAGACAGCACAGGATGAAGAAGAAGACAGCACAGGATGAAGAAGAAGACAGCACAGGATGAAGAAGAAGACAGCACAGGATGAAGAAGAAGACAGCACGGGATGAAGAAGAAGACAGCATAGGATGAAGAAGAAGATAGCACAGGATGAAGAAGAAGACGGCACGGGATGAAGAAGAAGACGGCACGGGATGAAGAAGAAGACAGCACGGGATGAAGAAAAAGACAGCACGGGATGAAGAAGAAGACAGTACGGGATGAAGAAGAAGACAGCACGGGGTTTTCCGTCTCTTCCGTGAAGAACAACCCAAGATGTTTTGCTGAGGAAGAAAAAGATGAATCCCTAGTTTTTTTTCCTTCTCTCGGGTTCTTGGGAACCCTTGTTTTAACCCCAAATCACGAATAGGCAGAAGCCCCGTTCGTGTAATGAGATCCGATTAAATCGGATCTCATTTAATGACTTTACCGTTTTGAAACGGTAAAGTTAGAAACTGGTATGGGAATCGGGTCCCGACTATTAGTCGGGTCCCGAACAGTCATTTTTCCCAACTAATTTTCCAAGTTAATGGCTTTGCAATGCTGCCGTAATTCTGAACGAATTTTTGGTAGTCGCCTGTAAGTCCCAAAATTCCCCTTAATTGGGTCACTGTAGTTGGACGGGGCCATTGCAACATGGATTGAATCTTTTTTTGATTGACCATGACTCCTTGGGCAGATATAATAGGGCCGAGATAATCAATTTGGAAGAGACCGAATTAACATTTTTTTTGTTTGACGTAGAATTTGTGCTAACGAAGTATTTGGAGAACAGTAGAACATGCTGGAGATGATCCTACCAAGATTTGATGTAAACCAGGATATCGTAAAAAAAAAACAAGGACGAATTTTCTGAGATGGATTCGAAAAATCAAATTCGTGATGGCTTGAAATGTAGAGGGTGCGTTACACAAACCGAATGGCATTACCAAGTATTCGTAATGCCCGTTGTGCGTGCGAAATGCCATCTTGTGGATGTCGGCTGGGTCAATTCGGATTTGGTGATATCCGGCGGTTAAGTCTAATTTTGTGAAAGTTTCTGCTCCATGGAGTTCATCGAGCATCTCTTCGACCACTAGAATGGGGAACCGATCACGCACCGTGATTTTGTTCAAAGCTCGATAATCTGTGCAAAAGCGCCATGTACCGTCCTTTTTGACAAGCAAGACGGGAGAAGAGAATGAACTAGTGCTTGGTCCAATAAGTCCGTTTTAAAGCATTAACTGAACTTGTCTTTCAATTTCGACCTTCTGGAAGTAAGCGTATCGGTAAGGACGAACGTTGACTGGTTTTGTTCCTTCTTGAAGGATAATGTGGTGCTGAATGTCTCTTTTGGGCGGAAGGCTGGTAGGTTCTTGAAAAATGTCGACGAAGTCAGTAATCAGTTTTTGTACTGTTGTGGCTGCGACTTTGATTCTTTGTCGGTCTGCATGCAAATAGCATAAAAGGCCTGGTTCTGTCATGTTTCTTTCAGAAAACTGTGGATGAAGGTCTCTGCAATTGGTTGTGTGACGAGTCCTTGGATTTTTTGAAGTTGATTCTCCCAGCGAAATTCCATAGTGTGGGATCTCCAGTTGCACGTAACAGGTCCAAGTTGTGCGAGCCAGTTGTTGTCCAAAACAAGATCAAGGCCGACCAGGGGAAGGGCATAGAAGGTTATAAGAAAAGGAATGTTTTGAACCCGTACCTGGATATTTGTATCTTGTCCTTGATAGGGAAGAAGGTTGCCGTCTGCGACTTTGACGTGGAATTTTTCTGTGAGTGTAACTGGTAATTTTAACCAATTGGCCAAGCGGTTGTTGATGAAGTTATGGGTGGAACCACTATCAATCAGGGCTGTTAGTGTGCGATTTTGAATTTGAACTGCATCTCGCAAGGAGGTGGCGGTTGACCATCCTGAGAGGGCATGTAGTGTTATTTCTGGTATGGACTCTGAATCTTCTGAGATCCCGTTGTCCATCGTGGATTGACTTTCGATCACAAACAGTTGTGATTGTTTACATTTAGGACCAGGAAAAAAATTTTCATCGCACGTGAAGCAAATACCTTGCTTCCATTTTCTGAGCATCTCGTCAGCTGAGATTTTCTTTGGTTGTGTCGATAATTCTGTTTCCTTGATTTGTGGTGATTAGTGATTTAGAGGGAAAGATGATTTAGGAGAATAAAATACCTTACGCTGTTGAGTGTTTTGATCGTCTTAGATTGATGGCTTCCTTCAATGATTGGTGGCAGAACATTCGAATGATGTCTGCAATGGAAGGATTACGGCCTCCCATAAATGTCCCGGTTAAAGCCTTTTGGCTCCACCCGATGACTCTATTTCCAAGCTTTTCGAACTCTTTTTGATGTTGTCGTAGTGTGGATGTTTGCTTCACCTGGGATAATTTTTCGTCAAAATTCTCGCTCTCTATGGCACCGAATCTTGCCCACAAACTTGTCTTAAAAAATTGGCCAAGAAATTTCGGTGTTGCCTTCAGCGTATGTTTTCTGCATCCACTGCCACCATTGGTTCGCCTCGTCGTCTAAATGGAATGCAGCTAACGGAATTTTTTGCTCCTCAGTTATGTTCTGATAGATGAAAAACTACTTGACTTTGTTCGGCCATTCCGTCGGATCTCCCCCCGAGAATTTGGGAAAATCAAGTTTGGTTAATTTGGAAAAGAAAAGGGGTCGTCGGTCTGAAGGTCTGTTGTCTTCAATGGATTGGCGGTGGCGGTCAGGGCGATCACCCGCACTGCTGGTGACGACGTCGTTCGGTCGTAGGAGATTTTCCAGCAATCGATTTACAGCATCGTTCATGGTTTCAATGCCCGTTTCCATTCGGCTAACGCTCCCTTGTAGAGAATCAATGTCTTTTTCGATGTGTTCTATCCTTTCTCTGTTAGACGCCATGTTTAGTCCCCGCACTGACACCAAATGATTAGTCCAAATCAGAGAACTTAAAAAACTGCTGCCGTACTTGTAGACAAGAGGAAGAAGATAAAAGTTACAATTCCTCTCTCTCTCTCTCTCTCTCTCTCTCTCTCTCTCTCTCTCTCTCTCTCTCTCTCTCTCTCTCTCTCTCTCTCTCTCTCTCTCTCTCTCTCTCTCTCTCTCTCTCTCTCTCTCTCTCTCTCTCTCTCTCTCTCTCTCTCTCTCTCTCTCTCTCTCTCTCTCTCTCTCTCTCTCTCTCTCTCTCTCTCTCTCTCTCTCTCTCTCTCTCTCTCTCTCTCTCTCTCTCTCTCTCTCTCTCTCTCTCTCTCTCTCTCTCTCTCTCTCTCTCTCTCTCTCTCTCTCTCTCTCTCTCTCTCTCTCTCTCTCTCTCTCTCTCTCTCTCTCTCTCTCTCTCGAATGGCTTGAGATGAGATATGGTGAGAAAGAGCCGTAGTGAAGTTTTGAAGCAGACCAAAACAGAGCGGGTGATATGTGAGTAGAGTGAGTTCGAAGAAAAACTGAGTGGTGTTTATTGATGTACGGATTTGATCTGATTCATATGAATAAACAGTGTTGAAGCGAGTAGAAATTTGTTTTGTAGGTAAGTGCAATCTCTTTATTTTCTCTCCCTCGTGCAGCTTTTCCCCTACCCGCTCCATCTTTCTATTGTTTATCTTTAATATTTTGCCTTAAAAATTAGAACAATGAAATAAACTTTTCCTGTTAAAACTGACAAGCTCCTTTTGTTCAATACTAATACAGAGGATAACAACAACCACCCAACCCTCCATCTGTATTTCTGTTTAACTACAGATTTTGCTACGATAAAAATTAAAAGAATAATAACTCATGCACCAGTTGGGTGTGCAAGTCGTATTAAAAAGTTTCCTCGATACTTTAAAAAACCGGCCAACAAATGAGAAACTAGGTCAATTTTTCATAAATGGAACCATCCGCCGTATTTTGTTTCCTTACGTAAAGGACCAGATACACATCGATAATTCAAGCCATGCTCCTATCTCGTATGAGGGATAATAAGAGATCTCTACAAATTTTGATAACCAAATTAATTAACACTTGCACAAATTTTATTTAGACCAGGGATGAAAACTTAAATTTTTTTAAAACATGAAATAATACAATTACGATGAGGGAAAGGAACGATCTAAGAGTTTGAACAGGCCAAATGATAATTTTTTAATCTGGTGTAATTGCAAAGAAGTCACTTTCCAAACCAAGTAAACATAATAAATTAATAAAAATTGGTCATATTTCTAGTATAACCATAAAAACAAACTTTGACGAGGGATTGTGTCAAATTTTATGACTATTTTAAACCACACAAAAATTGTCAAAGAAAATGAAATGTACGATCCTCACACAAGCAACATCACTTGCCTCCCTATAAATATCCCGCCTTTGACAATGAATATTCACCGTTATACTGCAACAAACATAATAAAAGATATAGTTAATTTTAGAACACTTTATTATAAGTGGCAAACAAAAATTAAAGATAAATTGACCAGATTTAGAATACGGAAACAAAAAGCTTAGAAAATCGTTTTCAAGATGATGACATCCACGAGTAAGAGGTGTGACAGGGGTATCCTCCCAGATTACTTACCGCGATCAACTAGATAGCTGGGTTTTTTTTCTTTTCTAATGGTGAAAGTTATATTGTAAAAATTTTAAAATCAATTCAGAATAACTCACAAAAAGGTTTTTATAACCACTGGTTAGGCTGTTGTTCTCAAGTATACGGTGTTTTGAGGCAGATACAGATCTCCAACACGGAAATTTTTCCTTGCTTTCCTCTTTTCAAATGCATTTCAGTAAACCAATCGGGTCCAACCGGACCAATTTACGATCAGACCGGACCAACACACCAGGTTGACCCGATTTTGAGGCAAAATGCGTTATGACCTTAAACTGTTGGCCATGCAGATCTGAGGCTGGCTCATTGGATTTCGTGAATCTCAAACCTTGAGCTTAACCAATATGTGAGGTTGCTGAAGAAATCTTTTGTAAGGTCCTGACATTCCATATGTTTGCCTCTGAAAGTCCTTCTATTTCTTTCTTCCCATAGCTTCCAAGGAATGATAGTGACACAAGCACCTAGCATGATTTTACCTCTTTTTGGCAATTTGGAGTCATTCCAAAATTCAATATAGGATGGCAAGTCTTGATTAGCAAGGGCATCCATTTGGAACAGATTCCAAAAAAAAGACCAAACTTGTTGGGCGTACGGGCATTGTACCAGTACATGATCAATAGCTTCCGCGATACTCCCACAAAACAAGTACATCATAGAAGGCAGAGGCTAGAGAGTTGTTCCTTTGTGAGAAGCTTTTGGTGTAGGGTTGTCCACACAAACAATTTAACTTTAGGAGGGACAAATAGCTTCCATGCCGAGGCAGAGGATCAGTTGGCCCTCGCCTACTTGACTCAATATTGCGCAAGCAGATTTGACCGTATCCTCACCACTAGAGCTTGGCATCCTAATGAGTCTTATCCTCACTTGTCAAAGAAATACTTCGATAGTAGGAGATCATGCTGGCTGAGTTCATTTCCCTCCTTATCTCTTAGCCCACTTGTGAATTGCCTACACCAATCAAAACCACTACCATGCCTCGATTGCAAGAACATTTGAATATTACCGTCGAATTCACTGGCAACCGGGTACAATCTAGGAGACATTGACTTTAAAGGTCTCTCAACTCCAAGTATCAGACCATAAGTCTGCCCTATCACCTTTCCATGGGAGGAAACTGATTTTTGTTGTAAATACCTCCCACTGCTAATATAGGTATGTCCAAATAGATGGAAGGGAGTGTGAAGGATGCCATCCTAGAATCCATTTTGCCTCATGAACTCCAAGCTTTGCTCGGACAAGAGATGCCCAAGCTGGTGGGTTATGTTGTATCTCCCACACCACTTGAGCATTAAAGCTTAAAATGAATGTCTTTATTCTTCTAATTTCAAGGCTTCCCATTTGACTAAATGGTGCTTGAAATTGATTTCTGCTCTCCATAAGAATTGGCACAACATCCTTTTCATTTAATTTGCTACCCCCACTGAGCAGTGATTAAAAGAAAACATGTAGGAGGGAATGCCATAAAAAATTGAAGAAGAGTGAGCCACCCATTATAAATGTCTTCCTTTACACATTGCCAACCAGTTACTTATTTTATCAATGACCGGGTCCCCCAATTGCTTCTTTTGCCTTCCTCTAAATAAAGGAAGACCTAAATGAACTAGAGGCAAAGACCCAATCGAACAACCCAATTCCCTTGCTGATTCTTCCAGTAATCCTTCAGGTATGTTTATGTATAATAGTAATGACTTGGCCCAATTTATTTTATGCCCTGTGGTGATCTCCACTAGTGCTCGTCCTACCTTCAACATTTTTATTTGCTCTAGAGAACCTTCACAGAAGACAACCACATCATCGGCAAATTGCACAATTGGGGTGATGGAGGTGTTTTCTTCAAAGAATGTATTGTTGAACAATCCTATTTCCAGTAGTTTCCAGAAGAAAGTTGTCACGATCACCTTTTTCAAGTCCAGTTTTAGTAGAAATTTCGGTTTTTCTTGTATTCCAAAGAGCTCTACAGCCTCATGAACCAGCATTGTCGAATCCAATATTTACCTCGACTTGATGAAGACACATTGTTCTTGCTGATCAGAGAGGGGAGGACTGACTTGAGTCTTGCAGCTAAGACTCTAGAAATTATCTTATACACCCCTGATACAAAGTTAATGGACTTGTAATCCTTTTTCCACTCAGCTCTTTTTTTCTTGGGCACGAGGGATTTTATTTATGCATAGAGTTTTTTGTAGTCGCGTTCATAAAAGTCTTCAAATAATTTCATGAAGTCACATTTCATTAAAGACCAGGCTTCTCTAAAGTATTCCAGAGCTTTATCTTCACAATGGGAAGGTCTTTATTGCCATCATCATCATTTTTTCCTTTGAAATATAAAATTTAATTACATGCTTAACCTGCTGCATAAATTCATTTCCTTGATCCAGTTTGAATGCCAGGTGGGTATATCAACCTCTTTCATGTCTCCACTCACACGGCTAACAACATTACTACTGGCCCCCTTGCTCCTTTCCTAGCGTAATCATGAAATAAAACGTTCAACACATGGAATACTACAACGAGCAATACTAACCTAGAAGAATTCTTAAATACTGTGACCTAGATTTTTTTTTGTCAATCTTGGCCACTAAGCGCATGCATATATAAAAGTAAATAGCTATCCTTATTATAGGAAATATAGCTTCCAGAAGTTTGTGTTGCTCTTTGCCACGAAACCATAACATAAAAAATTCAAAAGGTTGGTTGTAATTCGGACAAAGAAGCATTCTCATGACAAGTGACTAGTTCAGTCAAGGTAATTTTAGGAAGCAAAGATTTCATTCCAGTGTAAAATAGCAAAATGAAGACCCCAAGCATGAAGCTTCCCAAATCAAAACCATATTTCTTCCAACTTGCACGCGCCATAGGGAGGAAAATATCATCTGAAATGTCCAAATCGAATTCCCACATGAAATCTCCTACATCATAGGCTTCATTGACCTGACATAATATTATATTAGAGGGTTAAGCCCTAACAACTTCAGTAAATAGAATAAGCCAAATAGTCTTAAGTGGTATTGTATCTCAGGTAATGAACACAATGCAGCTACACTTCGTACAATTTCTACCAAGAGTACAGTTCAGTCCAGATAATTTTATAAGAGAGTATGCTGAATAATTCATCTGAAAAAAGAAACCAATACTGTTCAGGATACGAGAACTTACCTTTAGTAAACCACAACAACACATAATGAGATGCTCACATGCTGCAACACTGGGTTGCACATCAAGCTCCTCATGGAAATATATGAAATCAGAAACGACTTCTTTAACCTGCAATGTGCAAAAGTTGGTATAACATGTCAAACTTCAAGGAGAGGAAAATGTGGTGTTCAGTTTATGTGATGGTTGTGATGGTATCCCTTTCTGGCAATGATTTCTATTTTTTAGCCTTTTCATGTGCTGATGCATAAAGGTCTATCTGCTCTTGTAACAATTAACTTTATGGAGCATTGACGTAATGACCGTATTATGGACTAATGTTATTTGATTTTAATTACTCCAGTCCATCCACTTGACAAGACCTACAAATTTCTCACCTAAAACAGTTATTCAGTTACAGCTCTTACTCCAGAGCAAAGTGGTAGATATCTCATAAAAACATATCATGAAGTACCCTGTTAAATTTAACTCAACAACAACAGAAATTCAAGCTCCCTGCCATGAACTCCATTTCAACAGCATTTTCCAGCAAGGTTCATTTTAAAGGAGATTCCAACATAGTGATTCAACGGAGTAATCGAGGACCTCCTCCTTGGAGTTTAGTGATTCAACGGAGTAATCGAGGACCTCCTCCTTGGAGTCATTGGCCCACTTCTAGTGAAGTTCAGAGTTTGGCGGTAAAAATTGTCATTTGTCTCATATTCCTACACCAATGGCTTAGCAGATCTGTGGGTTCTCTCCCAATACCAGTGGTTCTACCATCATCAGAGACCATATTCTCTGCTGCACATTTTTAGGCCCAGAAGCCTTTGGTAACTCTTTGGAGACAAAATTAAAAGCTCTCCAGGAGGTTGCCTCTACACAATGTGAAGCACTACTAACAACAGAAGAAGATTGGGTGTCGGCTCAGAGTTTAAAGTGGGAGGTCTTCACTTAGAAGTAAGGGGGTATACGTGCATGAGTATCACCGTCCGAAGGAAAAATTCAGTAGTCACTTGGTTTAAAATGGAAAGTCCCCTTCTTAGAAGTAGAAGCACATTTATGATGAACTCTCTTCTCTATGTTTTAGGAAGATCACATCGCAGCCACACTATGTGCAGCAGATTCATTCGCCGACTCTTGAAGCTTTAAGCTTTCCACTTTCAGCTTTGATCTGTATTTCTTTCCAGATCAGAACCAGATCAAGAAGATCTAGTACATATCCAAATTCCAAACCTCTTCAAATTACACTTATCTTTAATATTTTTTTGAGTAAGCAACCAAAGAAACATATAAAAATATTCTGATATTTGAAAAAAAAAATCTTGACTAATCTTGAGGATGTTTAAGTATGTCTTTCTTTTAATGTTGTTATCTCCTAACTTTAAAAATTTTATTTATTCTTGCTTTAGTATCCTAACCTGATCATTAGTTCACAAAGACAGATTCAGATATCTCATCTACCGCTTGATTAGATTCCATTCCGTAGCTAGGTTGCCTCTAGAGGTCATTTTCGAAGTTCAACTCTTGAAATTTCTCACTTTTAACTCTTGTCAATCAGTCAACAATCATCAGAATAGTGCATCACAGTTTTGATAAATATGCCTAAATAGCATGATAAAAATAAACACCTAAACTTTTTTAATATGCATTTCTAATTTTTTCTACTGCTTTGCCACATGAGCAGAATGTTGTCAAACATACCCAGAATTTTTTTTTTTCAATTTCTTGTGTTCAACTTCCACAACCATTTAGTGAGTAAAGCCTCGTTCATATATCTTATCCTTCTGATTCCTAATCCTCCATCCCCTTTGGCCATGTAAACATCATCCCACTTGATGAGATGAATTTTGGATCGCTCCGTAGTACTCGACCATAGAAAATTCCTCATAGTTCTTTCAATGATGTTCATATAGTGCCACATTCAACATCCTTGAAAGCCTTGTGAATTTTCAGCCAACTAACAATCTGAGTTGTGGGCTGATGAGTTGACTAAGCAAGGAACTGTTGAGCAACATATTGTTGTTGTCACCCCCTAGCTTCATGTAACCATTTTTGTGTTTTTTGTTTGTTTGTTTGTTGTTATAATCTTTCGCCCATTTGGGCCACAATAATAAAAATCTCAACTTTCAAAAAAAAAAAAAACATCTAATCTCATCAATATTCCAATTGCACAAAAGACCTAATGATCTCAATAGCTAGTGATTAAGCATTGTCTCTGCTTATATGTTTTACAAGGTGACAAATGCAAGTAATGTTCTCACCTCTAAATTTGGAATATTACAGGCATATTCAAGGATGAAGGACGAGATATCCTCTGCCGCAGGTTCTGTACTAAGCAAAGAAAGCATATGAATTTAATGAAGAGAAAAAGGAAGCTTTGGGTTTGAGCGAAATGAAATGTAGAATATATCATAGATTTTGCTTTAATCTTACTGCAAGCATATAAGAAGCACCCAACACCCCACCACCACCCCCCCCCCCCAAGATAGTGACAACAAGATAATGGCTTTTGTTACAGTTAAACTTGACAAGCATTTACCTGACTTCATTAGCGCCATAATAAGTTCCTGAGCTTTTTCTTCCAGCGACAATCTTCCCATGGATCTGAAAACACATGCTATGGATTCTCTTGATGACAATTTAGCAATATCTACCATCTCTAACATTTTCAAAATATCTATCACTCGATCATTTTCACAGAAGGCCAGCAAATAGCTCTCTGACAAAGCCTAAAAAAATAACGTTAAAATTCCAGATATTAAGAAACACAAATGAAATAAAAGCATCACTATTTCAAAAAAAAAAAAAAAAAAAAACACACTTGCACACGCACACACACACGCACAAGCACACACAAAGAGAAATGACATCAATGCAAAGGCCAAATCAACCTGTTTTCACTAAAATATAAAATATTATTTAAAATGGGTCAAATACCATACAATTATGATGACGTATATTAAAAATAAAATTCACCACATATAATAAATATAATAGTAAGAGCAATTATAATAAATACCACACATACCAGCTAGCCCATAACCCTTGTCCTCCGCAGCAACATTGACGGAACTACAGAGTTCCCTGATTTTATCTTCATTTTCTAAAAAAATGCATAGCAGCATCTCATAGTACCCTAATATGGAAATAGGATCTCCCTTACCATCATCAATGTACTCCTTAAATAAATGGAATTCTCGCCCCATTAACACATGAACTGAACATATAAGTAAGAGTCCATAAATATCTTCCTCAACAGGAAATCCTTTTTCTTGCATCGATATAAAGAGTTGGTAAGCCTTCATATATTGTAGTGATCCTTCTTCATTTAGACTCTTCATTGCCTTCTTTAAAAAAACTCTTATCAAAACATTGTATGCCTTAATGCCAGATTCTCTCCCTAATGTACCAACAAAGTTGATAATAGTATCTGCGTCACCTTTATCTGCACACATTCTCACAAAATGCTCAAACTGACCATTCTGTGCTTTCTGTGCATTATCAGATAGCTTCCCACTAACAAGAAAATCAGATGAAGGTAAGTTGGACGAAGCAGAAACTTGGCTACCTGACAATGTAACGTTTCACATAAGAAGGTCAGCCTTTTTCTGTATGCCAAATGCAATATTAAAATTGACTGCAATATAGAAGATCAATTTTGTGGTCTCTTGAATAGGACACAAAAAACATTCTCAAAACCCTGAAAGAAATGCTAAAGAACAAACTATTGGGTATGCAAACAAAGTCACACATTGGCTAGAAGAGGGGGAGATCATGGGTTTATAAGGGAAGACAGTGTCCATTGGTATGAAGCCTTTTGGGTTGAACCCAAGAGCAAATTTGTACGGGCTTGGGCCCAAAGCTGACAATATTATACCAATGTAAAGATAGTAGGGTCCGATGGACCCAACAAGTGGTATCATAGCCATTTCCTAGAGTTAGCCATGTGGGGCTCCGTTTGACAGGCGTATAAATCCGCGATTAGCCTATCACGACAAATGGTGCACTCTGATGGAGAGTTGAGCTTGGGCTTGGATAGATGAGCTCTCAATTTGGCTGGATTTGACTGAGCAAGGGGGATGGACCCATGAATAGCCCATCAGGATAAGCAGTGGACTCCGGTGGAGAAGAGTTGGGCTTGGGCTTGGATAGAGGAGATCTCGAGTAGACTGGACTCAATGATGAAATTGGGTAGATGTTTCGCTTAAGGGGAGGCATGGTGGAACTTTTTTCAAAGGGAGGATTATTGGGTATGCAAATAATGCCCCACATTGACTAAAAGTGAGGGAGATCATGGGTTTATAAGGGAGGACAAAGTCTCCATTGGTATGATGCCCTATGGGTAGACCCTATGAGTAAATCCGTGCGAGCTTAGGCCCAAAGCGGAGAATATGATACCAATGTGAAGATAGTGGGTCCGTAAATTTAGAATAGTATTTTACAAGCCAACGTCCAAATTTCCCTAACTTCGAAAACATTGTAAGCCGATCAAAATCTTCATATAGCAGATGTAGGAAAATAAATAAACACATATTCCACTACAAGCAAACTATTCCCAGATTTTCTCTAGAGGACTAGCAAGAGGTATGAATGGAATCATAAAACAACCGCTTAATCAACAGCAACGAGATAGACAGGCACAAGTGAAAGTCTAATGAAAAAAAAGCCTTTAAAAAGAAAGTAAAATGCAATCGAATAAATGGATGAATGACTTATGACATAGGTGACTCCTTTAACATCTGTTTTTTTCTGGATCTTTTGAACCATCTGCAATGGAAAAACCGAAAGTATCCTCAACAACTTAACCAAAAAAAAAGCTCCTCGAACGCTATTTCTACAAGAAAGGTTACCAGTAACAAGACTCAATTTTTCCGATGACGAAGAACTTAATTCTGGCTCAGTCAGATCCCCGTGCAATTGCTGTAAATCTTTCTTCCTTCGAAGCTGGAGTGGGTTCTGCAGAAATGGAATCGGGGGAAGAAAACAACTTTTTTATGGAAACGTTCTCGGAAACTGCAGACTCGGTTTTCTTCAAATACTTCTTTGTGATTGAAACGCTCTCGGATTCTGCAACCTCGTCGGTTCTCTTCAAATCCTTCTTGCCCGCAGAAGCGCATACAGACGACAAAGCCTTTTTCTTGCTAGCGAGTACCATATCGAGACCCACTGCGTTTAATCAATATATATGTAGAGAGGTGATGGGTAAGAAGAAAAAATTAAAATAACTGCTCCACAACTGCTGCTACTGCGTGCAGCACTATTCCTTTATCATCCCATACTATATCAATATAAAAATTTGGAGAGAGATGTTACCAAAACCCAGGCCCGAATTTTCAGATGACCAAGATCTGGCTTCTGAATCAGAGAAAACCCTGCCCAAATGCTTTAAAGCTCTCTCCGTAATTCGAGAGCTCCGTTCTGCAGGAGTGAGGGAACCCCACAACGAAAACGAAGAGAGGTTCATTAACCTTTTCGCAAGCATCCCTGCATCCAGCGCTGCGTTTCACAGGAGTGCAGCACAGCCGACTGAGTCGCTAGGGCAATCTAACCCTCTTTGACATAGAGAATTCGATTATGGGTGAGTTCTCTCTCTTTGTAGGGATATAAACGGGAGCCATTTACTCCTGTGAAACGGAGTAAAACGGAGTAAAACGGAGTAAAACGGAGTAAAACGAAAATAAAATAATATTATCTATTTACCGTTCTACCATTTACTGTTCTACTTTTTAATAAATGGACGGAAACTAAAATAACTCTTTCGAACCCATTTTACCCTTTAAGTAAAGGTAATATAGTAAATTTATATATTTACTTAGTTTAATCATAAAATATTTATTTTTTATATAAATAACCTTATTATATTTTTTATCACTTATTATAAAAATTTATAGAGTTGAAAATTTTAGAAAGAATTTAAATATATTTATATATTTTGGTAATTATTAGAAGTCAATATATATTAACTTTAACTCATGATTTCATAAAGTCATAGAGTTATAGTCATAGACTCATAGTTATAAAAGATAGATCATATATTGTAAATTCATAATTAACTAAATAAGGTAGTATTAGTAATCTAAGATTAAAAATTTTATTTTTCTTACAAATGTCAGATTTTATACAAATGACAATTATTTTTATAAATGTAAACGATTGTCATACAAAAATAAACATATTATAATTCATAATAAAAATTATATAAAGATAAACATAGTAATTAACAAATACAGGAGATGATTTCATATTTTTTCAATTAGCTTACATAATTCAAATTTTTTGGCCAATAACATATTAGGTCATATGCCCTAAATTCTTAATAAGTTATAAGTAATATCATCGATTTTAATTACTAGTAATTTCCTTCTATAATTAATTAATATTTAAATTTTAGTTTTCCCTCACTCTCTTGTCCCTAGTCATTGACTTATTGCTACGCATGCAATTATGCTATTTAGATTTTAGATTTTTCCTAATTGATTACTTGTCTATTTAGATATTATTTAGTTATACCCTAAATTTCTTATACAATTATTGCGCATAACATTAATAATTTAATACAAGTAACATTGTAACAAACAATAAGCTATTAGTTATAACATATAACTTACAAATTATAAATTACAAACTTACAAACTTACAACTCTATTATATTATTCTATTACTAATATACTATTAGACAATATAGACTATGTAGTTATTATCCTATGGACCACTTCCATACATCCCTTTCTCTCCTTCTCATTATTACAAACTTATAATCTTATCATATTATTCTCTTACTAATATATTATTAAATAATATAGACAATGTAGACTTTAATTATTATCCTTAGGACCCACTTTGCCTTTCTATCCTCCTTATTTCCACTTCTCGAGATCTATTGTCCAAAAACCAAAGTTCCCTTATACCTAAAGTCAAAAACTCATTCAGAATCAGACATAAATTTAACGATTTCGACGAGTCTTACAGCATACGAGGAAGCTCTAGTCTTAGCGCGAGCTACGCCATATTTGATTCTCTTCTTCCTCTGTTCGTCTTATTCTCACTCTCTCTCTCTTCTCTTTTGGTTTTCGGTTATATTCTTCTCTCTTTATTTGGTTTATTTTTTTTTCCGTTGGATTTTGATTTGCTCTTTTCTCTTTTATATTTTTTTCTCTTAGGTATTTTATTTTTCTCTACTATTTTTTTTTAGTTTTCTTTTTTTGTTTTTTTTTGTAATTTTTATATTTTTTATTACCAGATTACCCGGTTTCCCACGGGTAATAAATGGAATAAATTTCAGGAAACTAAATGGGTACAGATGGGTATGAGTAAAGGATTCAAAAAAATAAACGGTAAACAGAAACCCGTTACCCGTACCGTTTATTACCCGTTTACATCCATAACTCTATGGCCACTCTCACTAGAAGGGGCTCTCACTCTCTAAGGGCCACTCTCTATAGGCCTCAGTCTCTAAAAGCCTCTCTTTCTATTACACCTCTCAGTCCCTATTATTTTATTCGTTTATAAAGTAAACTCACGGTATTTGCACTGCACTATTTTTTCTTTAATTTCCATATTATTTTTTATTATTATTTATAAAAATTGATTCGTTAGTTTTTATAATGTTATATAATTTATAAAATTTTAATTATGTGATATTATTTGTATTAAAGGCGAGATAGATGAGAATGTAGGGTAGGAAAGAAAATGGGTATAATTAATTGCAATTTGAAGTAATGCGGTAGGAAAGGGTAGTTGGGGGAGTTAGGGATGGGTGAGACGTGGACTGCTCAATTAGCAGATGCGTGAGCAGGTATGCGTGAGCAGGTATGCGTGAGCAGGTATGCGTGAGCAGGTATGCGTGAGCAGGTATGCGTGAGCAGGTATGCGTGAGCAGGTATGCGTGAGCAGGTATGCGTGAGCAGGTATGCGTGAGCAGGTATGCGTGAGCAGGTATGCGTGAGCGGTATGCGTGAGCAGTATGCGTGAGCGGTATGCGTGAGCGGTATGCGTGAGCGGTATGCGTGAGCAGGTATGCGTGAGCAGGTATGCGTGAGCAGGTATGCGTGAGCAGGTTTGCGTGAGCAGGTTTGCGTGAGCAGGTTTGCGTGAGCAGGTTTGCGTGAGCAGGTGTGCGTGGCGGTGTGCGTGGCGGTGTGCGTGGCGGTGTGCGTGGCGGTGTGCGTGGCGGTGTGCGTGGCGGTGTGCGTGAGCGGTGTGCGTGGTGTGCGGTGTGCGTGGCGGTGTGCGTGGCGCGTGTGCGTGAGCAGGTGTGCGTGGCGGTGTGTGAGCGGTGTGCGTGGCGGTGTGCGTGGCGGTGTGCGTGGCAGTGTGCGTGAGCGGTGTGCGTGAGCAGTGTGCGTGAGCAGGTGTGCGTGGCGGTGTGCGTGGCGGTGTGCGTGGCGGTGTGCGTGGCGCAAAAGTGCGTGGCGGTGTGCGTGGCGGTGTGCGTGAGCGGTGTGCGTGGCGGTGTGCGTGGCGGTGTGCGTGCAAAAGCGTGAGCAGTGTGCGTGAGCGGTGTGCGTGGCAGGTGTGCGTGGCGGTGTGCGTGGCGGTGTGCGTGGCGGTGTGCGTGAGCAGGTGTGCGTGGCGGTGCGTGGCGGTGTGCGTGGCGGTGTGCGTGGCGGTGTGCGTGAGCGCGTGTGCGTGCGGTGTGCGTGGCGGTGTGCGTGGCGGTGTGCGTGGCGGTGTGCGTGGCGCAGTGTGTGTGGCGGTGTGCGTGGCGGTGTGCGTGGCGGTGTGCGTGAGCAGGTGTGCGTGAGCAGGTGTGCGTGAGCGTGTGCGTGAGCGGTGTGCGTGGCGGTGTGCGTGGCGGTGTGCGTGGCGGTGTGCGTGAGCGTGTGAGCAGGTGTGCGTGAGCAGGTGTGCGTGGCGGTGTGCGTGAGCAAAGTGTGCGTGGCGCAGTGTGCGTGAGCGGTGTGCGTGTGCGCGGTGTGCGTGAGCGGTGTGCGTGGCGCAGTGCGTGAGCAGGTGTGCGTGAGCGGTGTGCGTGGCGGTGTGCGTGAGCAGGTGTGCGTGTGAGCAGGTGTGCGTGAGCAGGTGTGCGTGAGCAGGTGTGCGTGAGCAGGTGTGCGTGAGCAGGTGTGCGTGAGCAGGTGTGCGTGAGCAGGTGTGCGTGAGCAGGTGTGCGTGAGCAGGTGTGCGTGAGCAGGTGTGCGTGAGCAGGTGTGCGTGAGCAGGTGTGCGTGAGCAGGTGTGCGTGAGCAGGTGTGCGTGAGCAGGTGTGCGTGAGCAGGTGTGCGTGTGTGTGCGTGTGTGTGCGTGTGTGCGCGTGAGCAGGTGTGCGTGTGTGTGCACGTGAGCAGGTGCGCGTGTGTGTGCGTGCGCATGTGTGTGTGTGTGAGAGAGAGAGAGAGAGTGAACAGAGAGAGGGCCAAGAGAGAAAGAGAGGGCCAAAAGAGAGAGAGGGGCCGAGAGAGAGAGAGGGAGGGGGGAGCAAGAGAGGGGCCAAGAGAGAGAGGACCGAGAGAGAGAGAGAGGAGGGGTGGCCAAGAGAGAAGACCGAGAGAGAGAGAGGGGGGGGCAAGAGAGAGGACCGAGAGAGAGAGAGGGGGGGCCAAGAGAGAGAGGACCGAGAGAGAGAGAGAGGACCGAGAGAGAGAGAGAGGGGTAAGAGAGAGAGGGGCCGAGAGAGAGAGAGAGGGGCCATGAGAGAGAGAGGGGCCAAGAGAGAGAGAGGGGCCATGAGAGAGAGAGAGGGGCCAAGAGAGAGAGAGAAGGGGGCCAAGAGAGAGAGAGAGAGGGGGGCCAAGAGAGAGAGAGAGGGCATTTGAGAGAGAGAGAGAGAGCACTTGAGAGAGAGAGGGCCAGAGAGAGGGTCAGAGAGAGGGAGAGAGGGCCAGAGAGAGCACTTGAGAGAGAGAGAGGGCCAAAGAGAGCACTTGAGAGAGAGAGAGAGGACCAGAGAGAGCACTTGAGAGAGAGAGAGAGGGCCAGAGAGAGCACTTGAGAGAGAGAGAGAGAGGGCCAGAGAAAGCACTTGAGAGAGAGAGAGAGAGAGAGAGAGAGAGAGAGACAGAGAGAGAGGAGAGAGAGAGAGGGCCAGAGAGAGCACTTGAGAGAGAGAGAGAGAGAAAGGGCCCGAGAGAGAGGGCCAGAGAGAGCACTTGAGAGAGAGAGAGAGAGGAGAGAGAGAGAGAGCCAGAGAGCACTTGAGAGAGAGAGAGAGGCCAGAGAGAGCACTTGAGAGAGAGAGAGAGAGAGAGAGAGAGAGAGAGAGAGAGAGAGAGAGAGAGAGAGAGAGAGAGAGAGAGAGAGAGAGAGAGAGAGAGAGAGAGAGAGAGAGAGAGAGAGAGAGAGAGAGAGAGAGAGAGAGAGAGAGAGAGAGAGAGAGAGAGAGAGAGAGAGAGAGAGAGAGAGAGAGAGAGGCGCAGAGAGAGGCCCATAGTGAGAGGCCCAGATAGGGAGGCCCAGATAGGGTGGCCCAAAGAGAAAGGCCCACAAAGAGAGGTCCAGAGAGAAAGGGACAGAGAAAGAGGTCTAGAGACTAGAGAGAAAGAGGTCGAGAGAAACAGAGAGGCCCACAGAGACGGAGAGAACCAATTGTCATTCATTAACCAAATGAAACAAAAGTAACTTATTAGATCAGCCAGGCTTCATCTACTTAAAGATAAATGCATGGCGGGTAGAAAGCTAGTTAACGTACGTAGGCCCGGCCACAAACCCACTTGCATCGTACGTACATTACATTTTCTCCAACCATGTGATCTAAAAGGACATATTATATTGATGAAATGGTCTCTTAAGTCTCGTCGCAATTCTCCATTCATTCCGGCCATTGTCATTCCTTGCGAGCACGATAGTCACAGCTTTGGATAGTACCGCGCGCGCGCAAGTTGGAGGGATCGAAATGGTAAATTTATAAGTAAAGCCCAAACTGCTGGGTCGATCCCTCTGTTTGCAGGTTTAAAAGCCCTGCAGCTGAGCTCGAGAAAAAAAATGTAGTTACAGAGCGCTGCAGGGATACGATCCGCCATGAGAATCGCCAGTGTCAACCTTGTAGTACTATCAGCCTTCTTATTCCTCATGTCTGCGGTGATACTCATGAGTTGTACAATCCCCGGCGAATGCAGCAAAATAGGGAAATGGAAGCTGTTGAAGAGAAGTATAGGCATATCGGCAATGCACATGGCTCTGCTTCCCAACGGCCGGGTCGTGGCCTTCGACCGAACCGACTTCGGCCCCTCCAACGTCTCCCTCCCCAACGGCCGGTGCCGCCTCGACGCCCTCGACCAGGCCCTCACCAAGGACTGCTACGCCCACTCCGTCGAGTTCGACCCCACCAACCGCCACGTCAGACCCCTCACCCTCCTCACTGACACCTGGTGCTCCTCCGGCGCCTTATCCCCCGACGGCACCCTCCTCCAGTCCGGCGGCTTCAACGACGGCGACCGCACCCTCCGCTACCTCTCCCCCGTCGACTCGTGCGACTGGGTGGAGGAGAGCAACGCGCTCGCCGTTCGAAGGTGGTACGCCTCCAACCAGGTCTTGCCGGACGGGAAGATCGTAGTGGTCGGCGGCAGAGAACAGTTCAGCTACGAGTTCGTACCCAAGATGATGATGAGTACTAGTATTACTACCGACGTAAGCCCACTTCCATTCTTGAAGGAAACTAAAGAGGACTCGCTGTTGGAGAACAATCTGTACCCGTTCACGCATCTCGCTCCCGACGGGAACCTGTTCGTCTTCGCGAACGACCGAGCGATTCTCCTCGACTACGCCCGCAACCGCGTCGTCCGGAGGTTTCCGGCCATGCCCGGCGGAGCCGCCCGGAACTACCCCAGCACCGGCTCCTCCGTCCTCCTCCCGCTTCTTCTCCTCAAAGACGACGACGACGACGACGACGACGTCGAAGCGGAGGTGTTTATCTGCGGCGGAGCGCCGCCCAAGTCGAATTACGCGGCGAACGGGGGGACGTTCCTGGCGGCGGCAAAGTCCTGCGGGAGACTCCGGTTCACCGACGCGTCGCCTACGTGGAGGATGGAGGAGATGCCTCTGCCACGTGTCATGGGTGACATGGTCCTCTTGCCCACGGGGGACGTCCTGATCGTCAACGGCGCGGCCAAAGGGACGGCCGGGTGGGAAGTCGGGAGAGAACCCGTCTTGAACCCGGTTCTTTACAGGACTGGGGTCACTTATTATTTAAAGGAGAACAAGTTCGAGGTCATGGACCCATCTCCCATCCCGCGAATGTACCATTCCGCCGCGCTGTTGTTGCCGGACGGACGGGTTTTGGTCGGCGGGAGCAACCCCCACCAGAGGTACAACTTCTCCGGCGTCCTCTTTCCGACGGAGTTGAGTCTCGAGGCCTTCTACCCTCCGTACTTGACCACTACTACGGGGCTTAGTTCTCGACCGGAGATCAGTGCCTTACCCGGAGGCTCCAAACTGAATTATAACAAGAAGTTTACGGTTGAGTTCAAGACAAAGGATATTGGATCTGGTACTGTTTATTTAACCATGGTGGCTCCGTCTTTTACCACCCATTCTTTTTCGATGAACCAACGGGTCTTGGTGCTACGGACTTCCGGGTTGAACCGAGTTTCTTCCGGCGGCTACGTGCTGGAAGGGGTTGCTCCGGCGACGGCGGCGCTGGCCCCTCCAGGATACTATCTGTTGCATGCGGTCGTCAATGGTGGGATCCCCAGCAGGGGGACATGGGTGCATATTAGATAGTCGATTAGATTGCAACTTCTCCAACAATATTTACTTACCACGTACTCTTCTCATCATTAATTATTTCTGCATGTAGCTGCAGCCACAACTGTACCTAGTTAGTTTCGTCTTTTAAAGAGTCATAAATGGGGAGAACGCTTGCTCCTTTATTAACCTTTTTCCTGGGGATAAAGGCTGCAGCGAGTGAGTGAGTGGTGAATAATAATATTTTTCATTTCCAGTGAGGAATATTATAAGGGTCTTGTTCTGTTTAGTGTTCATATATCACTAGTAATACTGTTTGTCATCACATGATTTTGCAACAATAAATGAGCAGTCCATTTTTTGAGAATATTTTAGTTTCTGCTGCAACTGCGTTTCCTGCTTATAATTAGGGACCGACAGTGCTGGTTCATCAAGGGCAACCGCAGGGACCCATAATGCTTAGCTGTTTCTGACATCTTGTACATGAGCTATGAAATTAAGTAGGGCGTGGGACCAGTACCGACACTTTCCCAGATTCATTCATGCACGAGGAGCCTCTTCTAACTCTTAAAGAGTATTTGGCTTTGTATTAGTCAGTTTTTTACTCACAATTAGAAATTTTGTATTTTTTATATGGACGTCATACTAATTTACAATTGTATTAGCTATTTATACTAATGGGATTATATTTGATAAGTCCGTGGACTTCTAAATTGATATGGGCTTTATGAGTGAATACCCATATTGGCCCATCAAGGGATAATAGGTACTAAGGGATTTGGTTGAGAAAAGCCACAAACTACTATTCTAAGACACGTGCGACTATTCTATTCTGCTAGTGTATCAACCCACTTACAACTCATAAGATGGAATGGGATAAGTCTTTCTCTCCTTTATTTGATAATCCGATAGGACGAATTTTCATAAAAATCCATCAATTAGATCTTATATTAATCCTATACAAGTAACACCAGCATATATAGTAACCTGTAACTATACATTGATTGGAGCATATCTATGTACTACTTACACCCACTGCATGGTTTAGCGAGGAGCTGCCCATTTCAGAACCCACTGCCTAGTTTAGTGAGGAGCTGCCCATTTCGGAACGAGGGGAAGAACACATATATGCAGTGATATTGTTAATTGTGGGTAGTAAACGAATTTACAGCATTCGAGGTGTGTCAATGGTGGAAGTGAAACCATAAACCGGATACCCTGTTCCCACTGTAGCTACAGAGCCACCGCTGGTGACTGTTCATTGTCACAGATCACTAAGAGACTTCAATGTTGATTTAAGCAACTCGGCGACGCTGACCCATTTTGACTCCGTAGGTGGTTGATTAATTACGCAGTGCTGCAGAAAGACCTTGGAGTTCACAAGTTGCTCAGGATTTCTGCAGGGGAAGCAGGGCTCTGTGGACTTCTCGAGATCACAGATGGGTATTAATAATCTTGAAGAGAGACTGAAGAGAACATTTACATCCCTTAATTAGGACAATCGAAGAGCGGGATGGCAAGAGAGGAAAAGGACAAGAGCTTGTTCCTGGCTGCCGACAAACTTGACGAAGACGGATCAAATTAGTTTAGTTGCAGAAGCGTCTTTAATTAGGATTAGACATGAATCGCCCAAGTGAAGTTATAATGCGAAAAATATACCTGAAATGGCTGATGTATCCGCGGTAGGTTACATTTTCCATGTATATCTCCATGACACAGCAGAGAGCTATATATTAGGATACTGGATACGTATGTTCGAGCTTCAGTTCATTCTGCTTCAAAGATTATACGGACTTGGAAGCAGCTGGGTGAAGTAGCGATGAGATAATTTTGGTCAGTGTTTGTTTTTAACAAAATTTTATGGAGCCCATGGAATCTTTGTAACTGGAAATCTAGCATCTGATGATCTACTGGATCAACATGTGTTCATTGTACAGGTAATGTTTTATACAGAATATAATTGCGATGGTTTATTTTTACTGTTAACCTAGGAATGCATCTCTTATGCCCGTCAAGAAGGAGACCATAATAGGCCATATGAAGGTCGGAAAAAATTGTGGAAAAAGATTTTGTTGAGAGTGGGATTTGAACCCACGCCCTTTCGGACCAGAACCTTAATCTGGCGCCTTAGACCAACTCGGCCATCTCAACTTTGCTGTTTAATTTCTTTCAAACAATAATTAAAATTTAAGACAATGTCATGCACATTATCCGGACTCAAAGGCTTTCAAGTGTTTACACTAAAAGCTATGCTCTTTGCTGACTATACTTTTGAATATAATAGTGAATATTAATGTGATATCGTAACATTCATTATATATACAAAAAAAATTTTAATTAATTAAATTTTGATAATTTTAGCTATTTTTGTTCCAAGATAGTGTATATTCAATGCAAAAGACCGGCTAGTACTTATCAAACAAAATGACTGACGGAATAAAATGTTAATAATTAGCAAAATACTAGTACATAGTCTAAACTCAAATTAACTTATGGAAATCCATTTGCTGAAGAATTTTTGCGCCTTATGGAAGTGCCAGGGCAGCAGTCTATGCAGTCGTAAATGAAATAAATGAGTCATTCAAGGCTGTCTTCATAGTGGACCGATGCTTGCATCTTCTCTTGCTTGGACGACTAGGGCAGGACCAAGTCGTTTCTCAATTAGGTAAACAGAATATGATCCATTTTCATCTGAATTTTCTTTCTTTTGGGGTACGTACAAGATATATCTTTCTTTTTGAGAGAGAAGATCAGGCTGAGTCGGCTTATGACATTGGCATGATAGGTAGACAATTTTTCTTTTTTTTAAAAAAAATGATATCAGTACTTCCTAATTTTACTTCGAGGTCCTGACGTGGCTGCTTAGTTGGCGGTCAAGGTAAGAGAAAATGTAGGGTTTAGGTTTATGCATAGAATAGGTAGATAATATTTTATTTCCGAGTTTATCTTTTATCTGGACTGCCACGTCAGGAAGTAAAAATGCACAATACTTATATCACCGCTTTTTTTTTTTTGAGGAAGATAAACAAAATTTTTTAGAGTAATGCTAGGCGCACCTATCCGACGTACAAGTTAATCTTAGCCCTTAAAAATATTTTTTATTATAAAATCCTATTTTCTAAAAGATAAACCCTAGGCATCAATGGTTTAGATTAACAAGTGTGTGGGATAGTGCGTGGGCTTAGTGCAACTAACATTATTCAATTTTTTTAAAAAGACTAAGTGAGCTTATACAAACACTTAAGACCATAAGAAGTTACATAAGGACAAAAATATGTTCATGAACTTGTATTATTTAACCATTGTATTAAATTGAACTTGTACCCTTTGGAGAATTTCGTATGCATGCAATTGGGGATTTCACAAATTTACGAACTTTGACCAAAGGAATAAAGTTTAAGGTCTTAATATATATAAACATATGCATTTATCAATCATTTAACCATTTGATTTAAATAAACTTGTACTCTTTGGAGAATTAAGTATGCAATCAGGGATATTTTCAGTACTTGGACATATAAAGCCATATTCTATTAATACTAGTTTGAATTGAAAGCTCTTAGGGAGAGATATAAGTTGGCATTGGAAACATACTTAATATCATACTTGATTAATTAGTGAGTTATCTTTCAAGAAATATTGTATGGCAGTAAAAACACATTACAATTAATACTTTATTCCTTTTGTGTTATGAGTTTGCTTGCCTTCTTTATAATCATATTTTCATTTCCAATTCACAAACCCGTAATTAATATATAGTTCATGCATGCAATTAAAATTTTGATTAACACCCAATTATTGATCCCCCTCGTTGAGCGGCACTTTGGCCAAAATAAAGCTTAGCTCTTCTTTTCAACTTTTCAAACATCCTAGCTCATTGTAAAGGAGGCTGGTATAATTTGGTGAGTGATGCTATAATGGCTGGCCTGCCTCCGTTGCTTGATCTACTAGGATTAGTATATATACTCGAGCTTCAGTTCATTTAATTCTGATTCAAAAGATTATACAGACTTGGAAGCTATTGGGTGGAGCAACGACGAGGTCATTTTGCTCAGTGTTTGTTTCTAACAAAATTTTATGCAGCCCATGGAAAAGCTTTGTAACTGGAAATCTAGAATGTTAAGCAATAGTGTACAGCAATAGTGTATTATTAATGTTAAGCATTCAGCTCTTATTTCCTGTCAGAAAGGAGACCTTAAAGGCCTGGATGCATAGAACGTCTTTCTAAACCTTAATCTGGTACGGTTTATGAAAGTCAACAAAAATAGAAGAAGAAAACAGGCTGTTGAGAGTGGGATTTGAACCCACGCCCTTTCGGACCAGAACCTTAATCTGGCGCCTTAGACCAACTCGGCCATCTCAACTTTTGTTAGATAAGCAGTTGATTAAATATGATATCGTGTAATTTTCTTCCATATTTTTCTAAGTGAATCTTATTAGTGTAATGACTTGCGCACATTGCCCATGCACGAATCATTATTCATCTTATTCTATGATATTGTAAAAAAGCAACATCGGCTAAATGTTTTTTAATTAATAATTTGATAATATTACCCATTTATTCCATGATAGTGTACGTTGAATGTAAAAGATCGGTTACAAATCAAACAAAATGATAGACAAAATAAAATGTTAATAAGCCAAATTATACATAGTCTAAGCTCTAAATCAACTCATTGAAATCCATTTGCTAAAGAATTTTCGCACGTCGTGGGCCCCTTGCTAGAAGTTCCAGGGCAGCAGCGTGCTGTCGTAACTGGGCAAGTTTTGTGGCCCACTTTCCGAAATCCCAAGTTCCGAGCCCGATTGAACCGCCTAGCTTCCGGCTATCGGCCCACTTGAGCCATTCGGCCCACTCTGCCAGCCCCCTTTGCCCTATATCGATATTCGCGGTTCGAGAGCCGACTTCTTTCTTTTGCACCGTTACACACTGCCTTCTTCTTCGGGGGATTTACGTAAGACGTAGTCGAGCTGCGCCACTTCGTCCCTTACCAACTGGTATCTCTCTAGCGATCCTTCTTTACGGTCTAGCTGGTACCTCCTCCTGTTCTGCACATATCTCAACCATTTCGAAAATTTGTCTAACATTTATTATACTTAAGGAATACTATGCAGAACCTTTTTCACATTTTAGCTATCTTAAGGCCACCCTAGTTCCTATGGATCATTTTCACTCACTGGTTGTTAAGTGCTACTTAATTGGACTTTTGAATCGATCTTTCGTTATTGTAGATGAGTTGGGATATCAAATAGGCAACTCGCTGCCTCTGGTTGATCTTTTAATTTGGGTGGTTTACCATTCAAAAAAAATATATATTAGGTTTAGAAATAACCTTTCCCTTAACTTCAATACTGGTTCCGTGGGGTTCGGCTACTCCATGTACTTCCCATGTTTTTCCATATTCAGCAAAAGGCCCTTTTATGCAGCATTATTAACTTGTGTCGGGTTGGGTTGAACAATTGGTTTTTTATTTTTTATTTTTTTGTTTGTTTGTATTTTATCTAGGGTTGAACCAATAATGCTTGTTGTATTTCTAATAAGAAAAATGGAATATGAAACTTTGGGGATCTCGCCACCTCTCAATTGGGTTATACGGAGTTGCTATCTCAGTTTTTGCCTTTTTCTAGGGCCTTACCTGGCTCCTAGGTTAATTATGTTTCTTAAAAAGTATTCTTTTTTATGTCTGTGGGAACCTTAAAGGTTCTTTTCTAGATGATGATTATTGACATCAGAGCCTACATTCCGCAACTCTGAAATATAGACATTAACTTTGTAAATGGTCATGATTGGAGTCTTTGTTGGTTAAACTATAGCTTTTTTTAATTGTCAACTTATAGTTATTTTCGGGGAAGATATTCTTTAAGAAAATAAGATAATTGCAATTGCATCATTTGGTACAAATGAATTATGGTTGGGCATGCAAAATAGTAACCGTGAATGTTGTATAAATGAACTTGTATTCCCTTTGTTGCATTTTTTTCTTGTGAACAGGCTTGGGATCGGGTGAGACCCTCCTTAAGTCTCAGTTCCAGACCGATGAATTTTCAGTTGATTGGTTGGTCAAGTTGGAGACTGTTCAAGCCCATCTGAAATGGGTCCAAGTCGGATCTGGATTGATCAAGATTTTATACTACTTTATATAATGTATTTGAAACGTAAAAATTTGTTCACACAAGGATGAGCTATTGAAATTATTGTTAAAAAAAGAATAAGTTGATAAAAAATCAATAGAAATGATAAGTATATGATCTGTTTACATGTGGATAATTACTTGTTTTCCCTTTGCTGCAGTAATTTGTAAAACAGTATTTTAGCTGCTATGTATTTAAAAAGACTTTTTACATAATATTGACCCAATAATATATAACTCCTATTTAAAAATGTTATCAGTACCGTCATATTTTACTGTGAGGCTTTATATGGCGATGTGGCAGCCTAATTAGATCCCACTTTATCTCTTACCTGGACTGGCAACGAGGATGCCACGCCAGGCTAGTACACCCTCACAGTAAAATATGGCCGTATGCATATCACCACTCTTCCTATCTATATATGAAGGTTTCTTCATTATGATGCTAGCAATGGAGTTTATTTGAACTACCTGAGGAATCGAAATAGGGGACCAATATTTTCCTGAGGTTCTGTTGTTGTGTGCAGAATGACCTGATCATCTTTTCTGTTTGGTGGTGGGGTTGGTCATGTAAAATCGATGGTATTGTGTATTTTCTTTTATGGACCTCAAATCTTTGGTCATATTTATTTTTCTTAATGGAGTGTAAGTGTTAAACGTTAATTTTTTATGGAACTGAACGACTTCATTAAAGTACTACCGTCAAATGATTATAGATCAGGTTTGTAAAATCTTGATATATATAAACATTATCTCATTATTTTGGAGCTTTGGGTACTAACAGGAGATTAAAATTTTAGGTAGTCACAAAGAGAGGAGTAGGTGTTGTTAGAGACATCAAAACCTCACTGGATATCAAAGCCTGTGTGCAAGGAGACACAGTGAAATCCGAAGCGAACAAGTAGCTTTAGCTTTCCTATTTGCACAGAATGACTAGGGCTGCTGTTATTCATTTGCTTCGCTCGCAGGCAAAACAGCTGACTGCGACAAATTTTCAAACTGGTTTGTCTTCTACCAATAATATGTTGCTTCTTCCTCAATGTGAATATTTCTCCTATATATTTTACTGAATATACTTGAGGCCTGTCTTAGTCATCTTGGATGTTTTTCTTCCAGTTGTTGAATTTTATAAATGCATAGGTTGTTAGTGTTGGTGAGCAGTTTTTCTTTTTTAAGTAATTTTTTTCCTGTCTTAACTCCATCATTGAATATCTAACAGAACTTTACTTTCTTCTATACAATTATCTGGCACTTTACTTTTGTTTCTGTTGGCGCAATGCACTATCAGAGTCCATCAGTTTTCCTGGTGTGCAACATGTCTACCACTTCCTAGTGTTCCTGCTAATCCAATTCATATTTCTTGTTCTTTTTATTTTTTTTTCTGAATAGTTTTCTCCTCATTCGGGGGAGACATGAGCACGACTTGTTAAAACCCCCTATGCAACGTAAACTTGAGCACAGCTTAGTGGTCACATGGGGGTTTTGTAATGGGAGGTCTTGGGTTCAAATCTCATTAGGGGAATGGGAATTGGAACACCAACTTTCAAAGAAAAAAAAAACTCTATGCAGCCATTGGTCCAAAGGCTCAATCCACTTTCTTGTTCCATTTTTTGAAAGCTCAAACTTATTTGTTAAAAGACCTTGTTTAAACCCATGGGTACCCCTATTCAATATCAGTTCTCTGTTTACTTTCTCCTCCTAGCTTGAGCTTCCAACATCTACGAAGTCTACAGCATGTTTTATTTGTCAACAAACAAAAAGAGACGCATCAATGTTTTTGCCCAAACTGTCTCCAGTTGACATCGTCTCTTAAATCTTAATATGTAGAGTTTAGTATAGAGAATTGGCAGTGAGGACCACAGACCAAGTGGGATTGGGAAGTAACCCCATGCCTTATGAAAGCCTGCGAGCCGTATATGGTACAATGCCTAGTCCAATGGGCTTAATTCCTAAAATCAGAGGATAGGATCAGCCCTTTTTAAAATTCTTATTAAAACTCGAGACTTTTGGGGCTGCTCCATTAAGGCATCTTCAGGCGATCTATATCATCTTATACAGCTTTCCTTCAAGAGCTAATTGATGCAAAAATAGCTGACTTTGATCCAATGGATCATTCTGTTCTATGGTTAGGCAACTCTATTTTTTATGCTGCCATATGAAGTCAATTTCTTCCTCTTCATCATAGATTGCTTTCTTCTTTTTCCATCCTCAATAACTGTAGACCATTTCTGTGTGATACAATGTTAAGGCTCCAGTAAAAATACCAAACAATTTCAGCTGACTCAATTTTTTTATCTGGTCATGCTATCTATAATACAGTTTCTGGTAAGATTTTTTTTTCCTGAAAGGTAAGTTTCTGGTAAGATTTTGAGTTGAAGAATTTTCGTAGATTAAGGTAGCAGAGACCAATTATTGATCTTTTCCAGTGTCTGAAATGCAACTTAAGACTGTATCTGCCCTTCACCGTTGATCAGCTTTGTAGGAAAGCCTTCAAATATTATCTCTTGACTTAGCTGACTTTTTGTATTGGTCTTCCTTAATGTTTTATTGACCTCATTGATACTGTGTTTTCACCTTATTTAAAATAAGAAAAAAAAATAGAAAAGAAAAAGGATTTATAAAAAGGATTCGTTGGTCTTTCTGCCGTGGTTATAGTACCCATTTAGACTGTTGTGAGAGGGTTTCATAAAGTTGTACTGTGGATTGGAAACCCAGGTGATACGATTGTAGGCTGAACTATGTAAACCCACTGGAGCAGAAATGTTCCATATTTCATTGTGGTTTTCCTTCTGTAATTGCATGTACTTATTGTTATTTCTATGGCTAATTTCTTTCCATCTCATTCAGGTGCTAACCCAAGTAGGCTTGAACCATGCCAATCGTTCACAACTTTGCGTTGCCCTTTTGCTTACAAACATGTGAACCTCAACCAAGTATTCATGAGTGCTCACAAGAGATGCGCTTCTCACGTGGCTGCAACTACAGAGTCCGACAGCAGAATTAGCATTGGCCCACAAAAAAATGCAACTGCAGGGGAAGATGGGAAAGAAGCAGGTGTCGTCTATAAGGGGCCCATTTCATCGACCATCAAGAAAGTAAAGCTACTTTCCCTCTCAACTTGCTGCCTCTCTATCTCTCTTGGCCCTGTCATAACCTTCATGACTGCACCAGAAATGAATGTAATTCTCAAAGGAGCTGTGGCTTCTTCAGTCATTTTCATGAGTGCAACTAGCACATTAATCCTTCACTGGTTTGCTAGCCCCTATGTTCACAAGCTTAAATGGCAGCCTGGATCAGATGTTTTTGAGGTTCAGATGATGTCTTGGTTGGCAACGTATATTCCAAAGACTATCAGGTTTGCTGATGTGAGACCAGCCCAGACCAGTAGGCCTTTCGTGACATTTGCAGCCAACGGTAATTACTATTTTATTGATAAGGAGCATTGCCACAATAAGGCTCTCTTGGCTAGGCTAAATCCACAGCAAGCATCAAATGAATCAGCTTTGAAGAACTTGTGAATGTTTGAAAGTAGACCCTTGAACTATGGGGCTTCGAGAAGTTTACGTGGGGTATTATGCAAGATATGGGTAGGCTTACCTGGTGCAGTTTCTGAGCTTTCAGGCATCCTTTCACTCACATCCATCCGTTTTTGTCTTCCTTTAGCAAATTTTGGTGATTGTGCACATTAAACTAGTCGGTGCTGAAAATAATGCTATTACATATACATGTAGCTGTATGAAGTGACTATTGGTTTCCTTTTGTTCGCCACCATATATCAGGATGGATGGAGCTGATTCTCTATACACGCGTTTTTTGTGCTTATAAAGAGCCAATGGCAGTGGTATGCCATTCTGCTTGGAATTCTTTAACATTTTTCTTTGCGCGATCAGGTTTTAACGTTTTGCACGACGTTGTTGGTGTTCTTCCTTTATCAATCCATTGTCAAGATGTAGCCTGTAAGCGAACCTTCCTCTTTACGGCCTCGACATGTGAGATGCTTATGACATTTGTTTGCAGTCACGGTCCGTCGTGGTAGATAATGCTTTCCGTCTTTTCAAGTCTCCCCGAAGCTTCCTTCCTTTGCAACTTAAGTGCACTCTGCTTTCCTATCAGGGCAAAGCTTTCTGAGTAGATGGATTACTTTTCCGTTGGGGCTTCTTGAGTTTCAAGAGGGTGATTTGACGAGTTTTACACACCATAACAGGGGAGATGTACTAGTTTTTCTATGGGTAAGAAGGATGATAATTTGAACACCTTTTTCTGATTCAAGTTGGCAAAGTAGAGATTTTCGCTCACAAAGAAGTTTTTGCGAGTTCGTTTATTAGTTTCCATTAGAAATAATGCTCAGAACCTCGAAAGCTTAATCCAATGAGCAAATCAATCAGGAAATATACTGCAGAGGCTTCGTCTGGCGTTACTTTATCCATGGATGGCTTAATCTTCTGTAGATTGGTCTGAAGCTCTTTAAAAAAGATTTATCATGGAGTGAAACATCAAGTATCATTTAAAAGGTATCCAACGCCAATTGTGCTACCTACTGCTTTTGATAAGCTCTCTTTGTTAAACTTTATAAACTGGCTTTAGAATCTTGTCATCCATGATTCCACGTGTAGAATATAAAACTAACTATCGGTGCGGGTAATGGATTAGGTAAGGAACAGAACATGCAGTCAAGAAAGCATCAAATGCTTTCGAATCCAGTTACCATTATCAAATTAAATTGAACCATGACTGAAGGAACTAGTATCATACCCACCTCGATGAGAAAGCCTTCCCTTGCCATGATATAACAATTGAATTGAGATGCCAAAAAGAAGTAAGAACAAGGTAACTCTTGAACAATTCAAAAAAAAAAAAACGAAAGAAAGAAAGAAAGACAAGCACCCACAACCACTTCTGGTGGGAAAAAAAACCCAGATACAAAAAGAATGGGATTTCAAACATTCAATGCAATAAATCACACCACCAGAGGCTTTGCCTGAGAGAAGTAATCGCTTGCTTACTAAGCCTTGGGCAGTGCTTAAGGTTCAAACCCACTAAATTACCACACATAATCTCCAGAAAGCTTAAGCTCTTATCAGTAATGTCCAAACACCCAGCTAAAGAGAGAACCTCTATCCTCTGTTGCTCTGATTTAACCAAGGACAACACCCCACCGTCACTGATCCCACACCCAGAGAGGTCTAAATCCAGCAAGCTGGGGCAAAACTCGGCAATCCAAGACAAGCACTTGTCACTTAATCTTTCACACCCTTCTAACCTCAATGACTTGAGCTTCTCTCCGGAGCCACTCGTTAAGGCCAACAGACTGCTATCAGTCAGCTGGAAACATCTACTTAAATCCACATCAACCAGGCCCTTGTTCTGGTTTTTGAGAGCCTGCAAAAAGATCAAGAACCCTTTATCTGTAATGCTGCTTAATCCTACGAGCTCAAGAGTTTTTAGACGAACACATGAACTCCCGAGCCACGATAGGAAATTGTCCCCAACCCCAGAACATCTGTTTACTATCAGAGACTGGAGCAGGGGGCACTGGGGAAGAGGAGTCATGAAGATGGAAGGATCCATTTCGCGCAAGCCCTGGCAGTTCACCAAAGATAACACCTTGAGCCTATCCTTGCAGTTCAGTAAGACCTCCTTCAACCCATGTGCCGAAACCTTATGACACTCCTGCAATTTGAAGCTCTCGAGCAACATGGTAGATCGACTCAGCTCCTTCAGACCCTCGTCGGCTATGGCAGCACAGTTTGCGATTGCTATCCGTTTCAATGCAACAAACCGAGTTCCGATTGCCTTCAAACATTTATCATTTAACCCAGAACAGGATCTGAGAGAAAGAGTTTCCAATTTTTCCAGACTTCTGATGGAACGGAACCCCATTTCACTGACACTCGATATGTTTTCCAGAGATAAAGTAGTAAGAGAGCTTCCATGCCTTCCAACTGCTTCAAGAACACCATCTCCTACGTTTATTGAAACCAGCTTGACCCTCTCCAAAGCGGGTAGGCTCGAAAAAACGGATAGAATGCCCTCGTCGCTGATGAGACGGCATTTGGTGAGGGAGATGGATTTCAGATTGGAAGAGTACGCAGCAAGAGCTTGAAGAGATGGATTTCCAATACCCGGGCAGGATTCAATACTCACACTCGACAGATTCTGGCAATTTCTGGCGACACTGACGATGCCTTCATCACCAATTAGTGGACAATTGAAAATGTCGAGCTTCTCGATCGCACTACACCATTGAGAGAGAGCAACGAGGCCTTTGTTCCCAATTTGAAGGCAATCCGAAAGAACAAGAGATTTCAGATTTGGACACTCTTGAGCGATTATTTCCAAGCCGAAATCTGTGATCCCCTGCGAAGGAAAGCTGCCTCTGATACAGAGCTCCCGGAGGCCTCCGCGGGGACAAATTCCGACAGCAATTGCGGCCAATCTCGTGTCATTCGCTTTCTTTCCTTCCAGACATCTGGAAGTCTCGTCTCCCTGCTTTTGCAGTGCCGAAACGGCGGTCTTGAACGCCGTGGCCCTCATGTTCGCTTGCAAGAGGAGCCATTTCTTCGAGACGGCGGCGCAGGAAAAACGGTCTCGAAACGAGGGGAGAAAGCTGAAAATCTCGAAGATGCATTCGTCCGGGAGGTGACTGATTAAATCCTCGGCGCTCGTATTCTCGCCGATTAGGTTGTTTTCCAATCTGGGCTTCTTTCTTGGACGAAGAAAATCAACCTCTCCTGCAAATCATAGCACGAGAAACCAGAAAATTCAATAAACGGGCTAAAAATCGAAATGCATAATAGCAAGCACCATACAATCTCACTCCAAATGGCAAACACAGAAGCAACTAATCAACTCACCCTCTCGTTCCATGACTGCGAAAACGAATCCGAGCAAAAGGTGGACTTGGACGGTGGTTCAATCACAACTTTCGGGAAGAGACAGTAAATCAGCTGAAAGCCTTATTTTATGGAAGAATGATACTCCAAAAATGGAGCTGGAATCTGAACTCTGAAGTCTGAACCAGGGTCCACGACCTGGGTATATGTCAAAAAATGGCAGCAACCACCACCTAATCAGGACTGTACGTAAGACACAAAGGACTTTACCGCGGACGTCCAAATTTGAGTCACATTCAATTCACTTTCATCAAGTTCATACGAACTTTCGCGACTTATGTGTCGTCTGCGGCTCCTTGGATGAGCCCACAGTTTTGAATCAAGATGGTTCAACGAACCTATTATATTTTGAAAAGCGGCAAAGGAGAGAGACGGGACGCTATCTGCACAGAAGACCTCCGTGTTTCTGTTCTTAGACTATTCTTAAATCTTTGTGGGTCCCGACCCCCTAACGTTCCTTCCCCTTTGCCATGTTACGGACTACAGGCACACCTTGCCGTGGTTCTGTTAACCTGGAATTCTCTAACAGGTGGTCAATCAAACTCACAGAAAATCTTTAGCTTCCTTACCTTGAGATGCACTTTAGAAGCCTAATGAAGTCCATTAACGCACAGGACGAGCGAACTTTGTGATCAGTTTCCTGTGAATTGTCACATCACTGTCTTTTCCTCTTTCCTCTCTTTCCATCTTTTCATTCTTTTCCTTTACGCGGTGGTCCTCTCTGTAAACTATTCATTGAACATTGTTTGGTGTGGTAAGTGCGTACGGGAAAGCCAACTGGGTTTACCCGATTAAGTTTTATTTACATATTCTTTTTGTAGCCTTTATCCATCTTGGGTACGGAAATTGATTCCCTTCCTTGCAGGCTCAAACAGCTGCAACTGTCAAGGATTAATTCACTGGCGGACAATGCCTCTGCCAACTTGTGAGGCCTGTAAAAAAAAAGCAAAGAATATTTCGAAAGCATTTTCCTGGATTAGAGAAGATTTTGCGGGATCTCCACCATGAAGATGCGAGATATATACTGTGATGAAGATACAGAGAGATCCTTCTGAAGATTACACCCAGTAAACTATTAGACGAGATGAATGTAACCAGTTTTATGGCTTTAAACCATATCCCTCCCTCGGTTTTTAGCGAACCCATTTTCTTACTTAGCCTCTGGATTTGCTGAAACGAGCTAACAAATAAAAACCAGAAGTAAAGAAAAGTGAAGAAAAGAGGAAGGGAAGAGGGTGAAGAGGAACCAGACGGGCCCAAGTTTCATTTTCCGCTGTCTGTGGGTGGGGAGGCATTAAGATATCAATATGGCGCATCATACACGATAAGATTAACCATTAGAAATTCAGAAACGAGTCTAAAGCCGGGCACGCGCAATGAACGAGCTGCAGATTGTGTCTTCTCTTCCCCCTGATTGCGTACGATGAAACGGAGGAAGGTTGGAATAGAAAAAGGGGATAGTTTCGCATTTGATGACCGACCAAATCAGTGGCCCGTATCCGTATGTGTAAGTTTGTGTTTCGCATAATACGGGGCACCGGAAGATTCGTGCAAGTTTTCTGCTGCTACTTGTGTAAACAGTAGTGCTTATTTAATCCGCGGAAGACACGAGTTGTGTCGGCTCTGTCGCTCTATCCACATATCGCACGTCGGGTCATCGCTCGATACAGGGGATACATCGTGATTCATGAACAAGCACCGGAGCAAATGCTGGGACTGAAGAGGAAGAAGCATAATGGCCTTTCATGGACCAACAGTACAATTGTCCCCGGATTGAAGAAGATGAAGAAGAAAGAAGAAAGGAGAAAGAAGAAGAAGCCAGGTCAGGCCGAGTTGACACACAAAAATGAAGAGGGCGAGTCCAATTCTTAACTCGACCTAACCCAGTCAAATGAAAATCTGAGTCAACATCAAATCTGTGTCAACAATCTTTTTAGTGTACAAGTTCAAATTCATTGTATTTCACTAATAAAACATCAAATCAAGAAACCCATAATTCCAAACCTTGAAGAACTGATCATAAAAGAATTATGTTTTGAAACTTATACATGCACCCAATTTAAGATCCCATGTGACCGAAACATAAGTGTAACTAACGAAGTTAAGATACATAAGATTGATACCCACTTGGTTAAATACTTGCATTAAAAGACACAATGTCCCAACCAAACTTTCTAATTAGAATTTCCCACACTTGATGTGCGCATGACAAAGAGAAATCATGGTAATGATGGATGAAAAATGATTTAATGACAAATTGACAATAAAGATAAGACCCACAACTTGCCACAATAAGTTTCATTGAAGAAAGGTCATGTCCACTCTAAACCCAACCAAAATTTATGGTAAGAAAAATTCCGGTGAGAAGCAAATATCGGACCCAAATAATTCACAAAGTTCAAAAGCACCTAAGAAACTTCATAAGCTCCTTGGCGATATTGGGTTCACGTTCTTTAAATAGAAAAATAAAATTCAATGCAACCTAATTTATACAATAAATTCGGATTTTATGAGTAGTTACTCCAGCAATTATCACATCCCCACCAAATTCGTTTGGCAGTTATCACACCCCTACCAAACCATGGTGTCAAACACTTAAAAATAAAATAATTTTGTCAATTAAATTATTAATTCATTTTATAATTTAGTATCACATTCATTCATATCAATCATATCTCAGTTCAATATATCACCTTAATAAACATTTTCGCTTTGATTTAGACAAACCATCCACAATTATTTAATTTTAAGGGTTTCAGCATAATACCCAATTTTTTATATAAGCCCGCCACACAAAGAAACGTTTTGTGTAAGCATGATCTGAGGGTTATATCTTATGAAGAAAGATCATGGACATTTGCAATTTTATAAATCAAAATGACTTAAGACAACTCTCATTCTTGACTTTGTTTATATAATGGGTTTTACTTCATCAATTTGGAAAAGCATTTAAAAGGGTCCATTCTTCATTCCAACATTTCGTCTCTTACTTATTTTACAAAATTCAATTAGTTGACCATTTATAACTAGACTTTGAGACCTTCGCATTGGGTTTATTTAACTAATTAAAAGCTTCAATTGGAAGCTATAAAAGAACTAAGGGAAATTCATTTTGGTTACAAAGTGACCAAATTTTACTCTGGTAAGTGTCTTTAATCCCTAGTGATTATTACGACACCAGCGAATTTAATTCCACAATAACTCCATATAACAATCTTACATAACATGGAAACGTGAATATTTTTTCTTCTTGACCATTAATATTCCAACTCTCTTATTAAAAGCCCCATCACAACTGTCCTGGTTATACCCACTCTGCAACTTTCCAATATAATTGATAATAAAGAAAAAAATATAATCTTTACATGTAATTAGCTTATTTGTATGTCATTTAATGTCATTACTCCATAATTAACTGTAATAATGTTTCTTTTTAATTACAAAATGCCCAACTGGTCCAAACAAAACCCAACAAGCAAAATTCATTTTTTATAATTTAAAAGGTCTCCTTCGACTACTTCTTCAAGACATCTTATTTTATATTAATCTCCATATCTAGTAAAACTGACCTACATTTTGTTATTGTTCAGTGTAACAAGTTAAATAGTAGAGTGTAAAAGAGATAAACTATACTTAATAAAATATTGCAACTCATGAGATACGAAAGACCCAAAAATTTTTAATATTAAGGCATTATAACAATGTAAAAATTAGGGTGTGTATGAGTATTTATGTGATAGTTGGGGGACGTATGAACAATTAAACTAGTCATGTACAAATAATTTTTAAGGTATTGCAGGTGGGCATTACGCGTAATTAATATAAATCACAAGGATATGTGTGCATTTATAAAACTTGCGGAGGAGGTGGGAGGGATTAATTAAATAAGTCGTTCTCTCGCCGCTGCCACCCTGCGACCCTGCGACGCAGCGACTGTCTCATTAAATTCGTCATTTCTCCGACGAGCAGAATATTACGGTATTGCCACTCTCGCACGCGGGTCACGCTATGTATGGTTGGTTAACCCACTCTCGTTTGTGAAAGTTTGACGAATTTCAGGGTCTGACTTTTCTTTTTCTCACTATTTTTTTTTTTTTTTTTTATAAAAGAGAGAGAAATTCATTTTTATTTATTTATTTTTGTAAGTCTTGACACTCGTTAAAGTCGTCGCAAATGAGAACAGGGAGGAACACATTGCAAAAAAGCCTTGGGGTTTTGGTTACTCGCACGAGGAATACACGTGAGGATTGTGAGCCGTTCATCTGGGGGGCCCCTTTCAGATGGAAGCGGAAGCACCGCCTCGGGTTCGCGATCGGGTTTAGGTAAGGATTTAAGGTGGACCAGGTGGGGCTCTTTTTAATTTAATATTTTGGCTTTCTTTCGTAATGAAGTCACTGTGAGGACAGTGGAGGATGGGGTCATTAAACCATAAGATGGGGCCGGATTTGAAGAACCGACCGGTTCTGATAAATGGGGAAAGGAGAAGTGGGACCCGTAAGGTCTGTACTCGCGGGTGGGGGGTGGAAGGATACTCGCGGTCACTTTGCGTTACCAAGAAACAGGGAAATAAAGGGAAAGTTAGTTTTTCTGTCTGCTTTTCAGCTGCGAAAAATTCAAAAAATTCGGAGTTGGGAGGAGTTGAGTCGAGGCTTGGGACTTTGGGAGGGGGGAGGGAGAGAGAGTCTTGAAAGACTCGGAAGAATCGAAAGGCGAGAAGGGGGAGGAAAGCGAAGAAGAAGAAGAAGAAGCAGGCAGTAGGCCAGTAGTAGCTGCAGCGGCGGCGGCGGCGGAGTCGTCGTCGTAACCTGCTTCTGCCGGGACCCGAAACTCGCGCGCTAGTTTCCTCGTGTTTTTTTTTTTTTGTTTCTTTCTTGGGATTCCCAGATTTTGGAGTCCATTTTATCCGTCCATGGGGAGTTTTTCTCTCTGATTCTTCTCGCTCGCTTGCCGTCTTTTTTTCTTTTCAAATCTCGTCATCGTCGCCACGATTTTTGACAGCTTCCTCATTTGTCTCGCTTACCTTCTCTTTTGGTTTTTAGCCTGCAGGGAAGCGTTTTTTCTTTTTTTTCTTTTTCAACTATTTTCAGTCCCAGCTTCACCACCCAGAAACTCTGTTTCTGTCCCTGGGGTCTCAGGGTCTGTACCTGTTACTGCTTTCGTACCCGAATTTTATCGTTTTGTCTGGGGATTAGATCGGATCAGCTGGAGGATGGTTTCGGTTTTTTGACCGGGTGTCGACGTCCAATCCGACGTGCCTCGCCGTAGCATTGGTAACCCATGGGGCAGTGCTACGGGAAAAACGTCTCTGTCGCGGAAGGCGGACTTCAGCCGGCCATCGAAGCGCCCGATCCGCGTCATACCCCTGCCACCTCCGTCAACGGTGGCGTCAGTGGCGGCAGTAACGTTACTTCTGTCAGGAACACACCCGCACATTCATCGGCCAATAGCCCCTGGCGGAGTCCGCTGCCGCCGGGAATCGCTCCGTCGCCGGCGAGGTCCACTCCCAGGAGGTTCTTCCGACGGCCCTTCCCGCCGCCGTCGCCTGCAAAGCACATAAAGGCCTCCCTTGCGAAGCGGCTCGGCCCGTCCAAGCCCAAGGAGGGACCGATCCCTGAAGACGGGACCGAAGCAGAGCGGCCTCTGGATAAGAGTTTCGGTTACGGGAAAAATTTTGGAGCCAAGTATGAATTGGGAAAGGAGGTCGGGCGGGGGCATTTTGGCCATACGTGTTCCGCAAGGGCGAAGAAGGGCGAGATCAAGGGCCAACAAGTTGCAGTAAAAATCATTTCTAAAGCCAAGGTGCGGTGGTATTTTTCATTTCTTGTACTAAACAGTTACTCCATCTCGTTGTTCGACATCAATATACTGGCAAGAGATGGCTAGCTGCCTCTTGAATTTTTCTATCTTAATAAACTTTTCACTGCTTTTTAGACACCGATATGTGACACTTCAACTACTGAAGTGATTCAAGGTTTATGGAGTGGTTCGTGGCAAGAAGGAATCATGTCTGTAGAACCACTTGGATTTTTATTTTCAGTAGGTGATTCCAGAGTAGGCCAGACTATTCGGATTTTAATTCGACCTATCTATTGTGGTTCATCTATAACTATAATGGTCAATTGCAGTTGAGTTGGTTGAGCAAACAAATAATTTGTCAATGCATTTTTTGGCAAATTTCAGTTGTTATTGGCTTCTTGATTGCAAAATTAGCTTACAATTCTGAAGTTGAAGGTGAATATGAAGACTTCTGATGGCTTAGACAGGATTGAAGCATATGGGATTTTTTATTTATAGGGTTTTTGACAATAATTTGGTGATTACAAGCATGATATTACTAGTGGTACTCGCCAATTTGTTTAACAGCAGTAAGAGTTGCTGGTAGAGCAACTGCTGCTACCAACAGGTTAATGGTCAGAATGTTTCTTCGTGGAGTTATCTAATGGGGTAGCAGACAAATTGAACTGAAATTTGCTCTGTTTGGCATAAAGAGACAATTGTATGGGAATGTATCAAGGGAAACATAATATTAGCCTGATTCTGATTGTTTTTGTTTGATTCTGTACGTACATATATCAGCACATTAAGAGTTCTGCTATTTGTGATTTGTCGGATGGGCTAAATACTGTATGTCTCAGTCTTCATCAAGTACTTCTCATAGTTTCAGAGAAAATTTACTTAGAATCCCTACCTGGGTAACATCTACAGTATTACATTCTGGGAGATTTGGTTTTGATTAATTATGTTGACTTCAATTTGAAAGGAAGAGGGAAGAGATATTTTGCTTTTATTGAGGAGATAAATTTAATTGTTTATGGATTTGCTTATGGTTTTATAGGTTAAAATCATTCCCATTTTGACTGGTGATTTGTCAAAGAACAGGTTTGAGAAGCTTATGGAATCTATAGCTTTCAGAATAGATGTCGCTATTCTGCACTTTTTGGATGCTTATGGCTGGAATCTTTGCATATTAAGCCAATGTTAGGTCGTATTGTTCTTTGATGGTTTGAAGAATTTGGCTTCTGTCATTATATTCTTATTTGGCATGGTAAATTCTCGTTACCTTTTCCTGTGGTGCGGGAGAAATACGATGATGATGATGATGGTGGTGGTGGTGCTAAACTGATAAGAATTATTATGTCTCACATTATATCAGAGCATTTCAGTTTGATGTGGTGCAAAGTGAATGGTGAAACTGTCTTTGTAAACCACAATTTTGGCATATTTAAATAAGATTAATTGTTATAATCATTCTGAAAGAATAGGGAGAAAGGATTCTTTTTCATTAATAATAAGTTATTTATGTTGCATTTTGTTATCCCATGATCATTGCCACCAAAGCCTTTTTGCTGTCATGTTGGAAGAAATGAATTTGTGCAGCATTTTCCTTCTTTCCTGCCAAGAGTCCCTATAATCAAATCTATCTTAATGATGGCGATGACAGTATTTCAATGAAATTACTGGAGTATGGAAGACAAATGTTTAGAATGTATCAATTTGCATTTGGTTGTATGCCTGACTTATTGGTTGCAGCAGTTAAGAGTATCACTTATGAAGTTAACCGTAAGGGATTAACGTTGCTGTTGTTTGGCAGATGACTACGGCTATATCTATTGAGGATGTTCGAAGGGAGGTGAAAATATTGAAAGCTTTATCTGGGCACAAAAATCTTATCAAGTTCTTTGATGCTTGTGAAGACTCAAATAACGTTTACATTGTCATGGAGTATGTAATCTTCTAACATCTCTTTCTCGCGTGTCTTCTTATTATTGTAGTTAGTTTTATGTTTTTTTTTTCTAAGAGAATGTGGATTATTTATTATTATGTGAAGGCTTTCTAATTTACTCATTGGTTACTGTATCAGATTGTGTGAAGGAGGAGAACTCTTAGATAGGATTTTGTCTAGGTAAGTATTGGATTAAACCGTTAGAATTATGTTGATTATTTATAACTTGTGCATTTCATCTGAATTCCTTGTGTGCATTTTGTATTTTAGAGGTGGAAGGTACACAGAAGAAGATGCGAAATTTATTGTTGTACAAGTTCTGAGTGTTGTCGCCTTTTGTCATCTGCAAGGTGTCGTTCATCGTGATTTGAAGCCTGAGGTACATGTAGAATTATGTAGTATCTTCTTTTGTTGATAGTGTGTACTGTTAATCAAGTTCTATTGTTGGTCACTGTTATATGAAGAGCTTGTCTTCTCTGACTCTAATATTCGTTTGTGCATCTCGTTACAGAACTTTCTCTTCACCACCAGAGAAGAAGATGCTCCTATGAAGCTCATTGATTTTGGTCTTTCTGATTTCATCAGACCTGGTAATACCACTCAGTAGTTTTTTTAGTTGGAATGGGCGAACTTTTAATTATTAACTTTCAGTGTTCACCCTGTGGATGCTATCTCATGTTAAATATCATGAAGTATTGATACCTCACAGAAATAATGGCTGCTGTATTGGATTGCCATGATATGTAGTTAATGTTCTGTTCTAGCCCCTAGAGTTATAGTGGAGAATAATTATAAATTCTTTTTTAGTTGATCCAGAAAATTGAATTTTGTTTGTGGAGAACGAAAGGAATTTAATGTCTGGATGGTGCTGTTTCTCATTGCTTTTCTTCTTGTGTAGATGAAAGATTGAACGATATTGTTGGCAGTGCATACTACGTTGCACCTGAAGTTCTCCACAGGTCATACAGTATGGAAGCTGATATTTGGAGTATAGGAGTAATATCCTACATATTATTATGTGGTAGCAGACCTTTCTGGGCCCGCACAGAGTCAGGGATTTTTCGGGCTGTGCTAAGGGCAGACCCCAACTTTGAGGATGCCCCTTGGCCTTCAGTATCTCCTCAAGGCAAAGACTTTGTGAAAAGGCTTTTGAATAAAGACCACCGCAAAAGAATGACAGCTGCACAGGCACTTTGTAAGTTGTTATTAGTTCCTAAAGTCTCTTGTAAGGGAAAAGATAGTTATTCTTCTTCTTGATGCGACCTTTCCCTTAGAATTTTTTGAACTATAAGGAGATTGACAAGTGTGCTTTTGCACAGCTCACCCATGGTTGCGGGATGAAAACCGTCCAGTTTCATTAGATATACTTGTGTACAAGCTAGTCAAGTCATACCTTCGTGCAACACCTTTGAAGCGTTCAGCACTCAAGGTTCTACTCTTGTCTTTAAGGTTCACTTATTCCAGAGGCTCTGCCTTCAATTATGCTCTTGCTTGATTTAAGCATTGTTAAAATATTTGTCTAATAATTTGATTCATATGAACCTGACATATTGATAGGAGAATTTGCCACGGTTAGGTTGAGTTTATTTCTAGGATTGTTCAACCCTTCAGAACTGTGAGAATTTTTTTTGAGAAGAGATTAAAGGGAGAGTAGGAGATCTCCAAGAGATGGAGCCTTAAAGCCAAACATCTAACTGTAACTGAAACAGACAAACATTGAATCGAGTACAAAACTGATTAAAGGGAGAGGCTATCAAAGTGAGCTAGTAGTTAGAGGTATACTCCCTTTTTAGGCCTAAAGTCAGCAGCCTTTGTTGATCGCGAGGTGTGAAGCCCAAGAATGGGGATTTTTGTAATTGAAACCTTCAAAAAAAAAAAAAATTGGGCATCTCCATCTGAAACCAACCCATCATTTACTGTGCTTTTGTCTGTTTAGTACTTGAAGCTTGAGCTATTTTCATCTAGGTACTAGCTTTGAGGTGCTGTTTCATTACCAATGTTACCTACATTGTCAAGCTTACTTTGCATTGTTTATATTTAATATATTCTTTCTCAAAAAATATATCTAAATATATATTTTTAAACTTCTACCTTAATTCATTGCACAACTATTTATACAAGCATATGCCATTACAGAAATATGTTTGCATGTCCCTAAGTTTTATATTTAATTTTCAGGCGCTCTCAAAGGCATTAACTGAGGATGAGCTTCTTTACCTACGGTCTCAGTTTAGTCTCTTGGAACCAAGTAGAGATGGTCGTATCTCCCTTGAAAACTTCCGGATGGTTAGTAGATATTTTATTCACATCATGTTAGTGATTTGAAAATTTTGTATTAAACCCATTTGTTACACTGTTTCACGGTGATTCTATCAACGAAGTATTATTTTTTCCTTTTCATTACTCAAAATATACTTGCTTTCTCCAAAAGCGTAACATCTCTAAAAAGGAAGTGCTTATTTTTGCAGGCACTTCTTAGGAATGCCACGGATGCAATGAAAGAGTCTCGAGTTCCAGAAATTCTAAATTCGGTAAAACATCTGATCCTAATTGGCGAATTGCATTTAATGGATTTTGTTAATTTATAACAAATAGTCTTCTCCCGGATCACAGACATGAATTTTTTGTTACTGCCTATGTTAGCTATGTATTTGTTTTATTGATTATATCAACGTGTAAGGTAATTCAAGTTATTGCTCGTTAGTTGGTCTATGGACTGATGTAGGATGTCAAATGCCAGTTCTTTCATCAGTTGTGAACTTGGAGCTAATCTGGTAGAACCCTTAATATATGTGAAAATATCTGAAAAATAATGAGGAAAAAGCAAATGAACTGAACCGATGATGCAACTTATATTGGTAAAATTGTTGAAGTTGAAAAATCACATGGACAAGTTGAGAAGTAAATCTTTCTGTCAAATCCATTTCTTGAAGGAAATTGTTTCTTTTTTTTTTTTAAAATTTTTAAACTCTTAGTGAAACCAATATTAAATTTGTTTGTACTCTTTAAAAGATCTTTTTTTTTTTTATCACAGACATGAATTGTATGTATGTTCTTGAGGAAACATTAATTAGAAATCGGTAATTTCTTAGCGGATCATCTGAACTGAGTACATGTTTGGATTCTTTAAAAGATCATTCTTGATCACAAATATAGATTATATGAAATAAGACTACTCACAGTGAAAATTGTTTTCTCTCTTTTTTTTTCTTTCTTTTTCTCTTTTACTTTTTCTGGCCGAAACGGTGGGGTCACTTGAACATATCAATTAATTGTGCTGTAAATGAAAGGTCATTTATCTAATACATGTTTATTTTAAAACCGTATTAGAAAACTTTATTTTTTATCGTACTTAATCGTCAAAGTTTCTTAATAACATCTCAGAATGTTTCTCTGAACAACAAAGTTTACATTACACTGTTCCCAAAAGAGTTTTGTACAACAAAAGGGGGCATTATTTAGAGCATTTAGCATGACTCTTAATTGTCAATGCCTGATACTGGCTAAATGAGTAGGCTTTCCTGACACGGCAGAATAGAGCTTGCTTGCTTGAATTCATCTCGTCATTGCCATAATCTCTGTGAGCTTGAAATCAGCAAGTTTACTTGTGTCCCAACCCACTCATTTTATATAACACGATGAGGTTTCATACACTCCTTTCTTGTGTTTATTTTTGAAACAGCTGGTCATCCTTTATCGTTGAAGCACTTTATCTCTGATCACATGATTCCTATAGTGGACCCACAATGATGGAATACTGTCACATTCTCTCTTCTGAGTTTGGCAAAAGATACTCAAAGATCTTTTGCTTCTTTCTTTTTTTTTTTTTTCTAAATTTTTGTTTTTGAAATGGCTTTTTTTTTTTTTTTTTGAATTTCGAATCCACTACAGACCAGGGAAACATTTTTACTGCATACCTGCACTCGAAATTTCCCATGTGGCTATTAAGTCAGATGACCTTTCCTCAGAGAAGAACCATTGACAAGAGCTCCTCAAAACCATTATCCAATGACATGGTGTCTTGACTCAGCCAAGTATCTAATTCTAGCCTGCCAGCCTGTACTGTTTTTCTATGTTATGTAGTGCTCTTAAGCTTCCTTTCTCTTAATAATTGCCGCTCACCTTTTCCACATAATTGCTCAGTTAGATCTTGAATGTCTGCACTAATCAGTTGGATTGGTGGGGTCCTCTAAAGAGAAGAAATTTTAAGTTAGTATTTTGTTGGCTTTAAAGTATTGTCAATGAATTTTTTTCTTAATTATCTTCTGTAATTTTCTGTGGCTACAATTGGTTGTTTTCAGGTTTCTAATTTTCTTGAAGATATTGCCTTTCATATGGTGATGGACTAAAATATTTGCATTTTTAGTATGGGTGACACCATTTTTCCTTTTCATTTTAAAATATGAGACAATTGTTATACCAACATTGAAAAGAAGCAAGGCTTACCAATGTTGCCATACCCTTAATTGTGCTTTAAATTTCTTGTATTAGATATGGAATTTATAGGTCTCCACAGCATATATAGTTTAGCATATTTGACCTCTATCAATCTGTCTGCTGGTTCAGCCTGCTTTTTCCGGTTCTGATTTTGCCTGTGTTAACATCAATTACGGAGGCTCATTTAATCATTTAGAGGTTATAATTTCTGAATTGTTTCAGTTTAAACAATTTGCTCTATGAGTTTTAAGGTGACATGGGTAGTCCTCTATCGTTGTCATAATAACTTTAATACATTTCTGACTCAGATTTTGTGGGTGTCTGTAAGGCTCAATGATATCTATGTTGACTATATTTAACCATAACGATTGATATGTTGGTTTTTGACCATTTTAGAACAAATAGAAAAAATATAATTTTGGGTTCTAATTACCAAACATTTGACCTTTTGAGAAGGTTTTATGTACTGGAGGCATGCGTTGCTAAACCTTGCCACAATACAAACCAGAAGTCTTGTCGTAGTTGAAGATAATGTTATGGTGATAATGCAATTGTGGTGCTCAGTCTTATTACCTTTATTCTGAGCTTGATTAACTCAAATCATGGCATATTTTAGTCGATGTCTGTAGGATCCATTAGATGCTTGAGCATTTTTCTTGCAGTTCACTTTGATAGCGTTGTCTACATTCGTTCAAGCAGCCATTTGTAGCTCTGCTGTATGTATTGGGTTACATGGTATTCTTAATCATCTTGGTTTGGTTGTTGCGTCCAGATGGAGCAGTTATCGTATCGAAAGATGAACTTTGATGAGTTTTGTGCTGCCGCAATCAGCACATACCAGCTGGAGGCACTCGAAGGGTGGGAGCAGATTGCTAGCACAGCTTTCGAGCACTTCGAACTGGAAGGGAATCGAGTGATCTCTGTGGAGGAATTGGCAAGGGTGAGTCTCATCCCTCACCGACTTCGAATTGGAAGGACTTTTACCTTCTAAAACTTTTGCTTTATCTAACGGAGTAATTGAGTATGTTGAATTGGGTGCAGGAGATGAGCCTTGGCCCCACGGCGCACTCCATCCTCCGGGAATGGATCAGACCGACTGATGGGAAGCTCAGCTTTCTTGGCTACACCAAATTTTTGCATGGTGTAACGTTACGTAGCACAAATACGAGACATCACTAGATTTTCCTTCTGTAGATGGGCTGTTTGTCGTTTTCACAAATTCGGTGTTGTTTCTAAGGGGTTTGTGAGGGTTCTTTTCCTTTTTCTTTTTGTTCATTGATTAGGTAATGAAAATTTGTATAAAGAAAGCTCTTTTCGTGCGTCTCATTTCACATGCAAAAAAAAAAAAAACAAAAATTTTGAAGTTGCGGAATTCTTTAATCATTCTAGGTGCAAAAGCTGTAACATATGGACGGGTCACAGAGGCCTATACATTACAAGGAAATCTGTTGTCTTCACAGGTAGAATTGTTCTATATGATTGTTTCAATGGTATTTGATTATATAAAAAGATGTATTTCTTTGAAGATGTAACGAACTTATGAAGATGCGACAGTCAAAGAGGATCCTAACGTACTAGAAACTCGTAGATGCAACAGTTCTTTACTAGCTACTCTTGCTTTTTAAGTGTTGACTGGTTTTTACATTTGAGGTGTTACCGGTTTTGGTTTAACCTGGTCGAATTTGCTCTTGAATCGGAATTATTATTTTTACTGAAACTTTTTTCAATCAAATGACAATCCGAGGAGAAATTTGATGGATATGGTTATGGCCGAGTCTGCTTAGAGTGTTGTTGAAAGGGCATATCAGTTATCAAATATCAATGGGAGTCATCATCAATTTAAAATCGACGCATCATTTTTCTTAAGAATGAATGATATACAATAATGGGAGGCTCAGTGACACTTGATAAAAAGTCACTCAACTAGTTACAACTCTTTAAGACACTGCAATTCTCAGCACCATGAATCAAAATAATGGAGTTCAATTATCTCTTAGAAAAGGTTAATACGTTTTATGTCACGTCAATCATCCTGTCATTATTATTTAGTGATGCTATTTGGGCATTAGTGATGGAAGACCAAAGACTTCCAAGTCCTGGGTCTCTATCTTTTGCCGTCTTACAAGGGCAACTAGCAGAGCAGTTCATTAAACCCACTTTGAACTTTCATTTTCAATGATTTTTTGGGCACAAAAAATCAATGGATGGCTTGGATTCTTGAGATCCATTAGTTAGTACTTCAGCATTTAACACAAATGTCAAAGTACTTTCGTAAAAAACCAGAGGTAGAGTAAGAATGGGTTTCAGGCCATGTTATCAGAGAAATAGAAAGCATTTAACCTGGTTTGAATTGTTTAATATAACAACAAATTTAGATTAAATATGTGAACAGAAAAAACTCTGTTTTGATATAGTCACTTAAATAGGACGTGGAAGGGGCTATTTAAACCTCGTTTGGGGATCTAAAGAGCCTGCAAGCTTGTTTGTTTAAACTTTGGAAAATGATATACGCCTGTGACTTGGATGCCATAACTGATATCCATGTCATCATCCGCTCTAGGGTTTAGAGTCTAGGGTTTAACATTTAGGATTTAATTGTGTTTACAGTTTAAATTTAAGATCTAGAGTTTAAAATTTAGGGTTTAGAGTTTAGATTTGGTGAGGTGGATTATGACACGGATGGCTGCTATGACATCCACGTCACCGGATGTACCCGTTGTGCGAACTTTGACAGTAAGTGTAGCATTACTCTTAAACTTTAATTTAGATAAATTTCGCTTTCAAAAAGGAGAAATTAATACTTTGAAAGATCTCCAAAACCAAACTCTTAAAAAAGACTCTTTCAATAGTCATCTCAAATGTCCTTTGTCTAAGAACTTAGCCAATTAATGTCTTAATAAAAGAACAAAGCCTAACTTATATAATCTTATCTTGTTTTGAAGTTATCAATGGTAAAAAAAAAAAAAAAAAAGAAGGCATTTATTCCTTCTAAAATTAGTTGTTAAAACTTGATTGAAAGAAGGAAACATAAAACAAAAGCAAACAACTGAATTGAATCAGACGGTGACATTCTCCCAAACATTTGAGAGCACAACTGGGACAAGCAATCCAGAATCCAAATTCTAATCTGTGTTCTGTCTGTCTTTTGCTGGGAAAATTTGGGTAAAACTTAAAAATCTGAGGAAAATGTGTGGCAGAATTGGGGCAGATTGAGGCAATCCGAGCTCCAAAGGTGACTGGTCGCAGAAGAATGTCTTAGGTAAGGAAGGGGACATGATTGAGGGCCATCTTGAGTGCTGGTTGAAGAGCCATTTGGGCAGTTGGACGATCAATCACAGCATTGTTTTGTTTTCTTTTGGTTGGACTCGGCATCATAGTGGAGGATAACTGAATTTGATTACAAACTTAAATATTTTTTCATTGTCTGAAACAGTTTGATGCTTCTTACTTGGTTGAACAGAATACTATTTTTATCAACACCATGCAAAATAATCTTCCCTTATTTATTTTCAGTAAACAAGTGGCTGAGCTAAAAAAAAATGTTTCCTACGTTAAAAACAATAATATGGTGAAAGAACGTTCTTTGAAGTTTGAACATCTGTTAAACTTTGAGCCTCTTATCTAAGGAGACATGAACCTAACACCTCACACTCTCCACATAAAGCCAACCTGCTGGCTTTTATAAGAAAATTGAATTCATCCGGACAAAAACAAAAAAGAAAAAAAAATGAGATGTGATATTCGACAAGAAAACAAGAATTAAAGCAATTAACTAAAAAAACCCTGCCCAAGCTGCAAAATAATTGATCCTGTCTTGTAATGTTATTTAGGAGAAATCACAAAAACTAAATAAATAAAAAACTGAGAGAAAGCCAAAAAGAAAATGCCAGGGGAGAAGTTTTTGAGAAGGATTAATTAGAGCCAACAATAATTGGTCCGATATTTAAAAGAGGAATCTCCATGCATGTGGTCGGCCTCGGATGTGAAAGCAGTGAAAGCAAGAGATGGTGCCAATGGATTTAAAGAGGGAGGCAGATGAGAAGAGTCTTCAAAGGTTGTAGATTTGTTTCAGTGGCTGGTATCCTTCATCAAACTGATATTTTTGGCTTTCCCCTCATAAGTCATAACATGTTCAAACATCTGGTTTGATCTTCCTAAACTTGCATCACCTTTCACGTACAAGCATTTAATGCTGCTGGCTCTCGTATGGGGAAAAAGGGAAAATAATGGTTTCAGAAAAAAAAAAATGTCTTGCAACATATATTAATTGAGACCCAGAAAGGAACAGTAAAACCAGCTTTAATTGGAGACTCCACCACTCCTAAATCTGTCACCCTTAGCCATTATTCCTACTGTAAAAACGACTATGCATATCTACTGATTGACTTCTATATATATAAAACTTGGCTTGTAAGGCTGGATTTTCTAGGGGCAACAACTCTTCCTCATCCAACAAACAAGAAGCTCTCAATATTAATCTTCTTTACTTTGTCAACGTCAAATATGAGAGTAGTTAGCAACCTGTTTCGACGGAAATCTTATCTTAGAACACACTACATGAGCTCAAGGCTTCCTTTTTTTTTTTTTTTTCTTTTAGTCAGCCGTAATCATGCAGCTTAAGGTCGCTTACATTCGAAATAATCTTTTTTTTTTATGTAATTTTTTCAAAAGTAAGTTTTAAGAAGATTCAAGAGATATATCGTTCAGGTTCAACCGTCTCATCTGCCCACCTGGTCATCCGTTGGCTTTGGATTGGTCGTAAATTGATATATTATTTTTTGAAGTAATAAAAATTATTTTTAACATGGTATGAGTCCGATGTTTAAGAACGTGACATCAGCTACTAAACTTAATCAACTTTTAATAATTCTTTATTAGCATTGATTAATTAAACTTTTTCGTCTCTGTAACTATATATTTAATAATTTATATTGTTTTTTGGAATTATGAAAGGGAGAAATATCATAAGGTCAAAAATTAATTAATCTTGATGGGTGAGTATTTCTTATTTGGTTTTTCTGCCGTCACGTGAGGCTTGGGTCCGCCGCGTGGGGAGGTGGACGTACTGGTGGGGTCCAACGTCGCAAAGCTCTAACCGTGAACCGACTTACTCCGGCGGAGCCGCCTCGATCTTCTTCTTCTTCTTATTCTTCTGACAGACGAATGTCAGACGACGTTTGAGGACGACTAAAGGATACTGATCACTGATCAGGCGGGTCTCGCGCTTATTTGTCTCCGCGTAGATCAGACGACAATCAATGGCGGCCAGCTTCCCCGGGACCACATGTCTTCAAGTTGCTCCTCCTCGATGGGTCCCACGTCTGCCTTCCCGGACACCTCGACACCCTTCGCTATTTTGGTCGGGATCGGTTTGGGTCGACATAAATGGATCGACTCGTCTAAATGGGTTCGAGTCAACCAAAGTTTGTAAACAAATAAATTAAAATATTAAAGATGATAATTAGTAAATTCCATTAAAAAAATATTAAGTATTAACTATTTCGGAAACAATGTTATTAAAAAATAAATCAGGCATAAACAAACTTGGCCCAAAACAACGATGTATTCATAGCTTAATAAATAAAAAGTAATTTTATAACACAAAATTATAAACTACGAAGTTTCTTAGTATGAAAAAAGAATATATAATACATTAAAATATTAATGTTAAAAATATACACGATTGATATATTGATGCTAAAAAAAATAAATGCGGAATCCGGCCTTTTTAATAATTGGTTCATGCGGTACAGACGCGCACCTGACCCATTCATTTTACGGGTCAAGTTTCTGGGTGGGGTCAGATATTGTCACCCTCACATCACGGCGAGAAAGACGAACAAAAATGAGAATGTGAATTAATTACTCCTTTTTCTTCGCTGTTACGGAAGAGGGAAGAAGAAAGAAAACGAAACGCGGAGAGAATTGGATTGGGATTTGAAAATCTAACTATTTTCTTCTGTAAATAAAATAAATAAGTAAATAACTTTCTTGGATTTCCAATAAAGTTTACAGTTTTCATCATCATCGTCGTCGTCGTGGTCGATACATCATCATGCAATCGGTTTGGCCTCCCGTCTGTAAGTGTAACGAACAGGTCAAATCGAGATAGAGAGAGAGAGAGAGAGAGAGAGGAACATCCAGAGATTTCCAAATTGATAGATGGATAGATATCAAAGGGGGTTTGTTTTGATGATATATAATTGATTAGGCACGGAAGCAGGGGAGCTGGTGGTGGAGCTGGTGGTGGTGGTTGTGGGGGTGGTGGTGGTGGTGCAGCGACGACGACGACGACGTCTCCCGGTCGATAATCCCCTGGACGTAGCGGAAGTCGGCGACATGGCAGGGGATGTTGATGGGTCCTTTCTGGTCGAAGCCGTACTCCTTCTCAGCCTCGTTGAGGAGCTGCATGAAGAGGGGATGGTTGAAGTAGATGACGGGCACAACGAACCTCTGCGGCTCCTCCCCTTGCCGACCCACCATGATCGCCAGGCACCCCTTCGGCACGTCCCTCACGAACCCTTCTTTTCTCCCCCCGTGCAGGTGCGGCAAATGCAGCCCGTGGAAGTTGAGCAGGTGCCTCCCGTCGCCGCTCCCCATATTCGATCTCACTACCTCTCCCACGCACGCCAGGTGTTCGACGAAATAACACACAATTTTTCCCCCCACCCAGAAAAAAACGAGCGCGCGCGCACGCGAGAGAGAAAGAGACGAAGATTACTTGATTACCAGAAAGCCGCGCGCCGATGGATCTGTTACGAGCAGAAGAGTTGAGAGAATGCGAGAGGGTCGGGGCCGGAAATGGCGAATTTGAAACGAGCGAGGTCGGAATCGGAGAGGGACTTGGGCACGTTGGACATCCTAATACTCGAAGAAACCTGATTCTGACTCAGTACAAAACATACCAGACCAGACAGGAAGAAAATGAATGAATCAAGGAGCGAGGAAGAAAAGTAGAGCTGAGCTTTTATAGGGATCGAGAGAAGAAAGATACGCGCAAGTAAGAGCACCCAGAAAAAAAAAAAAAATTATAAAATGAAGGAGAAGACTCTCTGTTGCCCTCCCGGCGCTCACACCACACCTAATAATAAGACCGTCTCAAACACGGTGGCTAATATTATTATTATTAATTTTTTTTTATTTTGGAAAGAAGCATCTAAAGAAATCCAATTAATTAATTAATTAAGCAGCTTCTTAATTTTGAGTCGATGAGCATCCCAAAGGGGTGAGCCGGTAAAGTGTATGACACGTGTCGTCTAAAGCTTGATTAAATTGATTCGAAATCCGGGTCGTGACAGGTCAGCCGGGTAAGTCGTCCAATCGGGAGAAGGTAACATGGCGGTATGTACATCGGAAGCGTGTCACGTCAGCATCACCGGTCGTTTCGCAAGTCGTAGGTGGCAGGTCTATTTCCGGAAATGGCCTCCGGCATTTAAAGAAAAATAATAATAATTGAGAGCGGAGAATTAAATTCGAAAGTGGAAACTACGTGGTGAGGCAAAAGGCAAGAATATAAATGTGCTATATTATATATCATTTATGCGTATAATTCATTTTATTTTTTTTAAGTGTTTTGTACTCGTATAAAAATGTAAGTGGCGTATCCGACTCCCGGGAATCCGAGAAGGTGGGAGTCCTTTCCTTTCCTTGCTACGCGTCCGTGACGTGCGGAGATGTTAAACACTGAAGTCGGTAAACGCGACCGGAATCGGAGCGAGTTGCGGACTCCGTACAACACCGATTCTCTGAGCTCTCTCGTCACTTTCCCGGTAACGAGGAAAAGAAAGAAGAATCCAAAGTCAAGGGGAGAGAAGTGAATGGGGAGCGTGAGAGCCACCCAAAGTGGGGATTTGCTTTTTCCCAAAGCAACGGGGACCTGCTTCATCATATCTTCTTCTCACTCAAGCCCAGATACTTACACCTCCCTCTATAATGACTCCATTAATACAAAACCTCTTCTTCCCCCCGACTCTGATACCGAGTCCAATATTGACCGATTTGAACCGAACCCTACACAGACAGCACTACGCGACTCTCTTTCATCTTCCAAATTTCAATTTTCCCGGCCGGGTTGCCCCCACCACCACCACCACCACCACTGAAACAAAAACTCCATTTATGTTCTCTCCCCACTAACCGCTCCTTCCCACACAATCCCCAACAAGATCCTTCACTACTGTCTCTCTCTCCCTAATCATAATTTGATAGGTTAATGGCTTGATAGGTGGAGGACATAACCTTTTTACCTTGATTTTGCTTTCGCTTTATTCATGCCCATTGCCTTTAAACTTTAATTAAAACCACCACAGACAAATATTATGATTCTTCTTCTTCTTCTTCTTTCATCTTCTTCTTACAAAAAGATGGGACGCATCTTCGTCGGCACGACAGGATCATTTTTTCTTTGGCATCTATCTTGGCAATGATACATGGAGATTGAATTTGTCCCTCTTTCTTCTTCGTTTGGTTAAAAAAGTTACATGGAGAATCCCTTTTATGAAGGGTTATTGCTTGTGCTTTGCTTAGTTTGTTCTATCTATCTTTTGTTTTTTCTCTCTCCTTTTGCCAAGCACGGAACATGGTATGTTTGTCCTTCTAGTGTGTACTTCAATGGTGGGGTACTTCTTCTCCCCTTATGATTGTCCTTTCACTTTTTCTTTTTTTTAGTATCTTCGGTGGGAATTTTACCCCTTACGATTTTGTGATAAAGAATTCGAGTAGTTTTATGATTTTATCTATCCCCCATTTATTAAAAATTTTCAATGAATATTTTGTACCCGAATAACCATATCAATTAAATACATGGTTTTCAATGGTTGTTATTTGTACACACATCTTATTAGTTGCATGAATAAGAACAAAGTACAAGCATATGGGTGGTTAGGTGCTGGTGTCTCTGTTGTAGCAAGCTCCAACAATGCAAGCAAAAGCTTGGTTGGAAGAGGAGAAATGTGGCAAACCCAACCGAAATCAGAGGTTTTCAATGAAAAGTCAGGGTGGTTAGGCGTTAATTATTGTTTGAAAAATGCTAGCCTATGGGCAGCACCTATTATTTTTAATATTTTTAAGGGCTTAGATTATATTGTACAATCGCGGATAGGGTACATCTAGCATTACTCTTAATATTTTGGTTTGGTTGCCAACAGTACTTAGTACAGTGACACCCTTTAGATGAAACATGCCTAGACCTCAAGTTTACTCCTTTATGAAAAATACTATATGTATTTTACTGTGCATGCACGAGGTGTACTTAGTATCAATGGGACCCACACCAGAAATACTTTAATGTCCCACCGCTACATGAGGGGGAAGTGCACAAAGTGCATATCATTACTCTTTCTTTTTTGACTTTCTTTGTGGCAAAAAGTGCATAACTCGAAGCATGGTTTATTCCCTTGAAGTGCATAACTCAATCAATAAGGAAAATGCTATATACACTTTACTGTGCATGCACTTTGTGCACTTCCCATCACTGTAGTGATGGGACCCACACCATGAATATTTTAAAATCCCATCGCTACAATGAAGGAAAAGTGCACAAAGTACATGCACAAAGTGCATATAGCATTACTCTTATCTATAAACCCCAAATTGACCCACTGGACCCGGCCTTAGTCGAAAAGAGACGAACCTGATGTCCGGCTTACAACCTAAACATTCAACGCTGACTTTGTCGAGTCTCATCTGATTCGGTTGAGTCGTAAAACCACGCTTCAAAGTTTTAGGTTGAGTGGGCTTTCTTTTTTTCTTGTCCACCAGAGTTAAAAGTAGGATAAAATTTCTTAATGTAATCAAGATTTTATTGGGTATAAAAATTATGAAAAATATCAACTAAAATTGAGTGAATTACATAAAATATGTTGTTATCGGATTAATTTGAAGTACTACTCATTATGGTAATAATGATAATACATTGAGAACAAGATTTAATGATTAACAATCACAATATTAATTGTTTTCAGTATAACAATAATTGAATTTGAACAAAAATATAAGTAGAAGAAACTGGGACTTCTCCCCTTATACAATTATACCCATGTTTCTAGTCTTTTATAAACTCAAGAAAATCTAAGAACGGGGGAAAACACTTTGTGAAAAAAAAAAAAAAGAAGTAAAAATCTAATTACGCCAGCCAACGACAACATTTTGACCGTAAGTCTTAAACAACGAACGAAAAAGAGTTAATTCAAACCAATACTACGAAAATGAAAAAATTGAATTCCTAGTCCAAGTCTGCACAATTGGGGATAATGATAGTATTGAATTGTAAGGATAGCTGCCTAAGAGAACTTCTCATGGTTTTGTTATTGGTAAAAGCTCTCACACCTCACTAAAGAGGTCTTCCAAGATCAAAGAATGTTTATAGTGACAAGAACCCTGTGCCACAGGAGTTGTTGTAGTGCTCCACCAAATCATGGAATTGGTTTTCAAGTATCTCAAATTTGACTGAGATTAAGGGTTGAATTAAGCTTCATTTCACATGGTTAATACTAGAAGTAGTGACATAAAGGGGTAGGATATGAAGAAATGTGTTGGAAGTGTAATGAGTATATATTGACTTGTAAGTTGATTGTCCACTAAAAGAACAACCCATGGTCCACTATACTAGATTTAGGATTATTCATGTTAGATTTGATCAGGAAATTTAGGTGTGGTCGGACTTGATTTTACGCGCGAATGAATGTAGATCTTAAACTTGTTACGGCTAAGTCAAATCCCGAGTCCGGGTCAGAATTTTTTTTAATTTGTACTATCATTATTAGTCTTGGATTTGGTGACCGGGTCCAACACGATTACGTGCCTGGTTGTTAAAGCAGGCGCAGCACTTACGAGTTTAAGTTTGAATTGTTGACTTCCATGGATCCTCTACTCACCCAATCCCATTCCATTCCATCTCTCATTCAAGGGTATTATTGTAATTTAATCATTCTTCAAATTGACTTAGTTAATGAAATGAGTTCTACGAGTCCAAAGAATTCCAAGGTCATGGTCCAAACCCAGTGTTTCAAAAACCGAACTGGTCATACTTTGGTAGGTTAAACGCGATTAAACCGGGTTAGACCATAGGTTGAACCATAACAAGATGGTATATACTTCTATGTTTTATGTAGCATAATCACATGGTTTAATAGTGTAGATTTGCATATAGTGGTAACCATTTATATAACACGGTTACTATATAATTCAAAACTTAAAGGTTGTGGGTTCAGTCTTGTCTCTGGCAATTTTTGGGTTTTGCCTTCTGTGACATCTCGATGTCACCCCCGGAATATTAGACCAGGGGCAGTTTATGGATTTTAATCATTTTGGGCCCGAATTAAAGGAGTATGCCCAGTAACCTGGTCGAGTTTCTTATTAAATCTTGGACTAGGCCATGTAAATAGTAATGGGTCTTAATTATAAGATGGTACGCCCTTTGTTTGGAGCAAATCTTTTCAGGCAAAGACCCAAAATGCACATTCGGATGACTTAAAGCAGCCCAGATTCAGTTTCCATGTCCCTAATTCTTTATTCCTAATTAAATAATTTGATTTAATTTGTTCAAGCTTATTCTGCATTGCCTTTCTTCAATGAAAAATGATATCAGTACTTCCTAATTTTACTTCAAGATTTTACATCATGATGTGGCTATATAGTTGGCGGTCTAGGTAAGATAAAATTTAGGGTTTAGGGTTTACCTATAGAATAAGTTGATAATATTTTATTAAAAAACTAAAATCTTACAGATTTTATCTCCGAGTTTATCTCTTACTAAACTTCAACGTGGACGACACGTCAGGATGTAAAGTTTTGCAAGTAAAAACCCATAATACTTAAATCACCCCTCTTCTTCAAATTCTGAACTCTGATGAAGACAATTGTATTATCAGTAATATTCGGTTTTCTCCGCTCCATTGAGCTTTTACTTCCTGGAAATTAAAATCCCTCCATTTATGTCCTCTTCTTTTCTCAGCTTCAAGGTGGATGATACCCAACTCTTCCAGCCTAAGCAAGAGAGATTAAAGCTTCTTAATTAATCATAGCCCTGGCGAGTAGTGGAGAGGACCTTAACTCTTAAGCGATCTTTTTAGTCATGGTTTCGAATATTATTCAGTTATAAGAATCTATCTTTAAATTCAGTGATATTCCCACTATAGGCGGCCTATCCGATGTCCTTCTTCTGTTTTCCTTTTCTAATCCATACATTCACACAGGACAATATGACAGTTTGACATCATTTTAAGCTTACTTTGAGATTAAAATATGGGTTGTTTAAGCAAGAAAGAAACAATAAGTCAGTAGGTGGTTAGGTGAACAGCTCCAGATCATTCAAAACGAAAACACCCACTGTTGCAAACTTTGTTAATTTGTTGGAATCTGCTTCCCGTACGCTTTCTAATTAGTACCTTAGGCTGCCTTTGCAGAAAATTGAAGAAACGAAACAGATATTGAATTATTAATCTCCTGATGCATGGGTTTAGTTATTTGTAATGCTATACATATGATCATAACAACACCTGCATGCAATGCTTCAAAAACAATCAATAGATCAGGTAATATTTGTGGGGTATGATGAAGAACCAGATTACTACTCCAAATTATGCTGCAAGCCTGCAACCATGCTGAAAAGCTGTACCCTCATTTAATTCTCCACGGGGGATTCTTGATCGGAAGCAGTGGAAAATCATTTTCATGACAAAAGTTGATTTTCCAGGTTGTCTAACATTAATATACAGTGCCAACCATCTCTGAAAATTACTCATCGAACTGGAGTTTCTGAAACGATAGCAAACTCCTTTATAGCTTTCATGAGAAAATAAGGAAATGACGTAAGTGTCGTATAGTGGGGACCCAGATACAAAGTAATTGACATGGAAACTTAGATCAAGGGGACCATATATGTTTGATTAGCCATTTCAGTAGGGGTTGCAGACCAAGTGGGTGGTGGCAGGCAGGACGGGTGGCCCCAGAAACCGCTTCAGAGGGCTACAAAACGCAGTGAGACCCAGTTTCGTTTTTCAGTACTGGATTATGTAATTCAATTCTGTCTGTGAACTTTTGCGGCCTGGGGTCGGCACCTTTATAAAATGTAGCTAGGGTTAGTATCAATGAAAGGTTAAATTTTATCCAGGTTGCATGTGTTGGCTGTATAAAAGATAAGGAATGAAGATATCTGATGGGTCCAATTGAGAAGCTTCTGAACCACTTCTCATAGTATCCATTCAACCTTTACTTTTTCTGCTTCATTATCCTTTCCAGTGTTCATGGAAGTTGCCTCATCATGGTCATGTGGAGCCAAACTTAAGAAATGCTTAAAATATTTTAATTAATTACTAGTTGTTGAATCTAAATCTGGGTTCTCAAGAAACAAACTGATCAATACTATCTTCTATTAATGTATGAATAAACTAGGGTTTCATGACTTCCTTTCCCACAGTAATATATTCTAAAGTGGCACTGCTACACCCCATAAAAATTATTTCATATTACCACTCCTGCAGCTCAAGGAGCATGCAGCTAATGACCAGATATATATGTTAATCAAAGAACATTACTCCAGTGGTGATTAATAAGTTGAAAGACGTTAATTAATTTCTTAGCTGGAGAAAAGGGTTTGTAGCTACTGGTATTAGTTAGATATGATATATTATTATTCGGTACAACTTAACATGGTATATATTATTCACTTATGTATTAATCATACATATATACAGAGGATTACTAGTAATTATGTAAGAAGTTTTATTATAAGATAGAGTGTTAATTGAGCAATGATTCCTCTAGAAATAAACGATAAAAGAATCTCGTGGTGATCGGTATGTCCAACCGGGAGTTTGGTTAGGCGTTAAGCTGTAGTGAGTCACTGATCAGAGATCTATTTCCTGACTTAGCATATCAGTCTTTTTCAGATCATGTAGAACAAAAAACTTTTTGGTCAGATCATGATCGTGTAGTTAATTACATGCAGGATTAGATAACTTGCTTGTGAGTGAACTATCTGTATGGCGAATTAAGACGTACAGTGGTGACTGGAGAGTGAAAATTGACAAACAGATGGGTACTGAGAATGGCTAGCTACGTTCCAATTACGTCGTGGTAAGACCTAAGAAAGAGGTGGGTAGAGAAAAGAAGAGGTCATGCAGTTTCCAAGGGAGGACGACAAAAAGCTAGTCCCCATCGTTAGTTTCAGATAAAAAAGACTGGGGAGCTTGCGTAGGCTTAAGAATATATATACCCGATCATATCAAACTCCACATTAGGTCAGTCCAAATGTCCAACTGCTACAGAAACTGGTGTGATTCTTAATCTACAGGGAAAACAGACGGCCCCATGCCTGTAGTTTCATTTTAAACTTATAAGAGATTAGAATATATTGATTGAACAAACGCAGCAGAAACAGCTAGCTAGCTAGCAAACCATCTTTCTCTTCTCTCTCTATTTCTCTCTCTTTCTGAACATGAACAGTAGTAGCAGAAGAATCCGATTCTGAAACATCAGCTGCTTGATCGAAAAGGATTTTGACTTGAAGTGGGAACAACATTTGTAGTAGTATACTAGTACTACTATTCTTGCAAGGTTTGTCTAATTTGCTTGGAAAGCAAACAAGAAGATGGATTAAATTGAAAGATCAGTTTGGGTGGTTACTTGTTGGTTGGTCGGTCACATTAATATATCATGTCACCTTGAAGCCTCTCGCTCCTGATCCACACGTACGGTTGCCACTAGCTGCCCAAACTTGTATACCCAACAACATATGCGTTCGGTATCATTATTAATACTGAATATAATGGTGATTAAGCTCGCTAAATGGACCCAGTACAATTGCAGCCCGCCCCTCAATTGGGTCCTGCATGCGTCTCGGAGTATTAAGGGCAGAGTTGTATATATTAATCTACAAGTGGTTTTTCTGGTTTAATTTAAGCTGGGAAAGCTTAAATCAAGAGCTTCTCATGATCGTCTCATGATTATCCTCTCTCATGATCGTCTCATGATTATCCTCTCTCATGATAACCTGAGGGAGACAGACAATCTTTCCGTGTGTGAAAGTACAAAAACAGACGACAGTGGCACCCTAGAACACAACATCTCACGTGTGGACGTGCCTTCTTTTCACCCAACTAAGATTCACTGATTTTTGTTTAATTAAACAAACCTCATTTGATTACTTAATTAATACTCATAACTTTATAAATATTTGTCTCCTTACCGCATTCGTGGGCCCAATTCAATGGGGCTCGTGATCTTCTCGGAACGGCAAGCAGGGAGAGGGCCCCACAAATTGGTAAGACGGCGTAACACGTGTCTAACGTGTCCAGGATAAGCCAGCACGACGTGGGGTCACACAGAAGGGCCCACCGGTTCGTATTCTTTCTTTTTCTTCTCTCCGCTGCTATCGTCTTCCTCCGCTCGGACTGCCGGGAAAAACTCCAAAAACAGTCCCACATGGCTGTCGCAGTCTCTCCCTCTCTTTCACTCTCTCTTTGGTTTCGTCATTCGTGAACCTTCACTGACTGACTCTCGTTGTTACGAAATGGTATTTGTTTCTTAGTATCGAGGGGGGAAGAAAAGAGATGATTAAAAAAAGGTCCCCATCAGAGCGGCTTCCATATCCGAACCTCTGAGCCATCATTCGAGATTCAACGCCTCCCACCCAAGCAACCTAACCTTTCTCTACAAATCCGAATCTCGATCCCGCAATGTGAAAAAAAATGTGGTAAATTGTTATAAAAAAACTTCTTTTAATCTCTTTCTTTCTCTGTCTCTCGGTAATCATCTCTCTCTCTCCCCCATTTCTCTGTCCCATGGCGAGAATTTCCTGTTCCAAGTCCGGTAAAGTTCCCAGATTCGAGTCGTCTGTGAGGCGGGAGGAAGTGGAGGAGGAGGAGGAAGTGGGGGAGGGTAATGGGGGGGAGAGTTTGGATGAGTTGTTTAGGAACCCCATTTCGTCGCCGTTTCTTGGTGATGATGGTGGCGGAGGAGGAGAAGATGGTGGGGAGTTTGGGAGCCAAGGGGTGCGAAATAGACAGCAAGTTCATCATCAACAGCACCAGTTTCCGGTGCTGGAAATACTGTTGGCGGCTCTCAGGAAGTCTTTGTTGACATGCGCGGTGGATAGGGAGGATATGTGCTCCATGGATATCGGATGGCCTACCGACGTGAGGCATGTCTCCCACGTTACCTTTGATCGGTTCAATGGGTTCCTCGGCTTGCCCGTTGAATTCGAGCCGGAGGTGCCCAGGCGAGTTCCTAGTGCCAGGTGAGATTTGTGTTTACCTTTTCCATGAAATTGTTTTTCTTTTGTCTTTTTTTCTCTTCCGGCTTGATTTGCCTTTGAATTCACGACTGTTTCTGGTTCAAAAATTCACGACTGTTTGTTTTAAGAAGCCAAGCTCAAGTTTTCCCAGATTTCTGTGTTTTCAGGTTGGTGGCAATCTTAGTTCCTAAGAGAGATTTTTTTTTTTTTTTTTTTTTACAAAAGGGCTCAACTGTCAAATCAAACTACAGTTGGAGACTTGTTCATAATAGACTCGCTGCTTTCTTCTGTGTTTGTAAACATAAATGATTCAACAAGGTATAGATCTCTAAGTTTTCAACTTTACGGGTTAGCTTGTGAATCGAGCTCCTCTCTCAAAAAGAAAATAATAGTAATAACAATAATAAAATGATAGATGCTATTGGATTTGAGCCCTGCGCATGAGAACTTAGCTTTTCATCTGCGGTGCAATAGGTATTCATGAACTGATGGACTCTCCTTATTAAACTGGGAAAATATATTTCAAAGAAGATTTATTCTTTGATTTCTGAAGATTATCATCTGGTCCAGTTATGGCTGTGCAGTAGTCTTTCCGATGAAAAATACCCCTGTTTTGGGAGCAAAATAAACTGGTGTATTTTCAGATTTGTGTCGGAAGCTTAGAGATTCAACTTTTGCCTCCCATTTATCGGATAATGTTATGAATCTGCTTACATAGAAGATCTTTCATTAAACATTTTTTTATACTGGTCTGTATTGCCAAAGTAACTGATCTAGCCAGCAGAAACAATCTGCGTGCCTTTGGCTCTAAAGTTTTTGTTCTATCATTCAGTTTTGTACTTTCTCCTCTAATTTTTTTGGTCTCCAGCTACTGAAAAATTGCTTTCCTTGTATAAAATTTGAAGGCTTACTCCAATGGCTGACTGTAGGGAAGTTTCTCTATGCAGTGCAAATGTCTTTGGGGTTTCTCCAGAGTCTATGCAGTGTTCCTATGACCAGAGAGGAAACAGTGTCCCAACAATCCTTCTCTTGATGCAGAGGCACCTGTATGCTCAAGGAGGGCTTCAAGTATGTTGCGCATTTTGTTTATGTTTTAAATGGTGTGTGATTTCCAATAGTTAGTACAAACAACCCATTATCTATACCTTACATTTTGGTTTCTCCCTTCTATTGTTGGTTGAAGGCAGAAGGGATATTTAGAATCAATGCAGAGAATAGCCAAGAGCAATATGTGAGAGACCAGCTAAACAAGGGCATTGTACCCCATGGAATTGATAAGCACTGTTTGGCGGGTTTGATAAAGGTATCTCAGAAACTCTCTCCCGTGTAACTTATGTTTCAGAATGCGGGATTATGTGTTCTGCTTTTTACTTCTTTGATCTGCTTAATTCTGAATTAAATTCTTTGTTTCAATACTATATATATATACAAGCATTGGCTTGAAGACGAGCAACTAAAGAAAGGGACATCTATAAAATTCTGAATTTAACCTGAGGTTCTTTATTGCTTGTTTTGTCCTTAGTCTTGCTATATTATGAATTGGTTTTAGAACTCATTGAAGAGTTTTTACTACTATTAATCTTGCTCACGATTTTAGTAATATTGCTGTAGTTTTACATGTAAGGGATGTCTTCTTGACCTAAAGTTATGAATTAGCAGCCATTATTATTGTTTCTTTTGTTCTTTCTGTCTTACAGGCCTGGTTCAGAGAACTTCCCACCGGAGTGCTGGACTCTCTCACACCAGAGCAGGTTATGCACTGCAATACAGAGGAACAGTGCTCTGAGCTGGTGAAGACCCTGCCACCTACTGAAGCAGCATTGCTGGACTGGGCTATCAATTTGATGGCAGATGTGGTGCAGTGTGAAAATGCAAACAAGATGAATGCTCGTAACATTGCTATGGTTTTCGCACCCAACATGACTCAGGTCAATGAAGCATTCAATTCAATTTAAGAGTATTTAGTTTTCATATTGTTAGTTAGATAAAAATAATTGCTGATGAACATGTTCATAACTTAGTCTTTTCATTTTTCGGGCAGATGGCAGACCCCTTGACTGCATTAATTCATGCAGTACAAGTAATGAATTTTCTCAAGACCCTCGTCATAAAAACTCTGAGGGAAAGGGAAGAAGCGGCTGGAGAAGTGGGAGGAATATCCTCCTCTTCACAATCTCCAAACGAGAAGGATAGACTGAGTTCACTGTTGAAAGAGACAGGACAAAGTGGTGGAATCATTTTAGGCAAATATCTGAGCGTCAGTGAGAGATCTGAGAGTGAAACAGGGGATAGTTTCCGGAGCTTCGAGTTAAAAAGTGAGTGCGAGGAGGAGCTTGAGCTCATCTCTGGCTCTGGCTCACCCACAAAGCGGGAAACACGGCATGTAGATGGTACAGCCTGTGGAAATGGCGATGTTGAAGGCTTTCTGGATAGGCTGAGGTTCAGAAAAAGCATGAAGAAACTCTGCCGTCACCCCGTGTTCCTGTTGAGTAGGCCACTAAGTAAGAAATCTGGAGGGAATCTTGGCATAGTAAATTCTAGGGGAGGAGCAGAAGCTTGGACATAAACTGCCCCACTGTGTGTGTGTGTGGGAGTCTCTCTCTCTCTTGGTCTCTCTTCTCTCGTTGTATCCCTCCCGTCCTCTCTGTGGCCTAGGTTCATCGAAATCTCTGTTGCTAGTGAAAGGGAATTGTGTGGTTGAATTGTAGATTTTAGCGTGTGGTTGTATAATCTGTTGCTGGAAAAGACAAGGAGCTCATCAATGGTGGGGGTGCGGACGACGCCATTGAAGCAAATGGACACTAGAAGGTCCAGGACCATGTACAACCCATCGTTCAGAAAATGTTATCTGGCCATATAGAATCCAAATGCAATTATAACTCAGTTTCGTTACCGAGTGTTTATACGTCCTTTTCCTCTGGGTCACAACAAAATCACTTTCTGAGACAAGAAGTAAAGAATCCCTCTCCCTAACCAGAAGTTGATAACATTTTCGTAGGGTAGATAAGTGTCCTTAATGTTATTATTTGTCGTAATTTGACGATTTTGAGAGTAGATAAGTGTTTTCACATCAGATAATTGGGTTCCGAATTTATCGCGATAACATTTTCTGAACCTTTTCTGGGGAAATGACACATAAATAAGCACTCAAAATGTTTGAAATGGCTTTATTTCATATAAATCATCCTGGTTAAGTCTTCCCCACCGTTTGCCTCGTATTTCCTATAAACCGAACTGCTCTGAAGTGCCTTTTCAGCCATTGATTGTCGTTCATAACAGTAAACAATGCTTCAGAAGTTTGAAATGGTCAAAGTAAAAGAGGACTTCTCAAGGCTTTCATCATTTGGTCCAACGATGAAAATGAAGCTTTAATTATTTGTGCACAGAGGAAGTTGGGAAAAAGTTTATTTTCTGCAGAAGTGCTTAAATGGTGTTTTGTGTCTATTGAAAGCTCAGGTGGTACACGATAAAATTTTAATTTTTAAAAAAGGAAATTGAGGCTTCTTTCCCCCATTAATTCAGTGGATCACATTTTTAGTATTTCAGAAACATTAATCGCTCCTCAAAAAATTTACATAAACTTTCACTGTGTCAATCCCTTCTTAGAAAGCCAGAACTTCATTAGCCTTTTCGAGTTTGTAAACCTCTTCACTCGGAAAGGAAAGCTTAAATCTTTTTCTTCCCCTGATGCAGTCAATCAGAAAAATCAGTGAGAACACATACAGCAGCTAGGAACGAAAAATCCAAATGACCAGAAAGAATTGTAACAAAAGAAACCAGAAAAGCATGACCAAGTGCAATGGAATAGAACTGACAGTTCCTTCTTAAGAAAAATCTTTCTTTGTTCAAAATGCAAAGGTACTAAACAAAGCCAAATTCCGAAACCAAGTAATTTGATTTACAACACCAGTATTTGCCACTTCCGGCCAACCTTTACAACAAATGGAAGTAGTTGCCATGTGTTATTCATACAAAAGACACCTCACTCACTGCTTAAAACAAATAAAAAAGACAAAACTATCATCAAATTCCTACACCTCTCCAAGCAATCACAATCCTCACCAAATCCAACTTGAACACATGCTAGTACAAGAAAGATGCCAAATAATTAAAACATACAGTACAAAAGAGTTGCATGAGGAAAACAAATTTAACCAAAATGCATATTCCGTGGCTGCACAGACTATCTGCCTTTTGCTCTTTCGCAGTGACTTAGCCTCACTTGAAGTATAGCATGACACATTTAGGCATTTTTAGCGAGCCCCACATTCTTAGTCAAGATCCTCTTGACTTCCAATGTTAGTTCCCTGATACATCAAAGGTAACCTGAAACAGAAATCTAGAGTAAGTCTGTATCAATTAACTTTGCAGTGGAAAGAGCGTTGAAAAATAAAAACTTAGCAAGAAAAGTGATGATACACAACTGAAAAATCAAATATATCCAAAAACCAGGCATCAAGGTGCTTACGCATCAAACCTTTTGCCATAGGGTCCCTTCCCTGAGGTTCTATTAAAAATGATTCCGTGTCATGCCATTTTCAATTTCCCAGTTCCTTCTCAGGAATGAGATGACATAAAACCCTTGATGCATTTTCAAATTTCTAAGACACCAAGCTTGGAGTTTCTATTGTGCTAGCTGAAATTTAGCCAGTATAAGGAAGGGTCTGTAAGTGACAGAAGCTTCATTTTTTTTTTCTTTTGAAAGGTTAAAGGTTCAGCCCTCAAAGCACAACTAAAGAATGACTTGCCTCATATCCAACTGAAAATGCCACAGCGAGAAAATATAGGCTCAGCTCATGACAAATTCAAAGCACAGTTGTGTCTTTAAATTGGTTCCGTAAAACTAAACTCATCATGAAGAGGTTTATTAGCTTAACCCAAGGGCTTGGGTCTGCTCCATGACCCCAGAGCCTGGCCTACCCTCGACTTCAATTGTCACAGATGACCAGGTTGTGGGGTTTATGGTTAAAAGAAAATCCAGTCCGGTCAGTCAACATAGAGAATGTAGCCCTCCCACGACCATCTGCAGCCTTCCCCACTGAAGTAGATTTTTTAAAACCAAAAACCTGTGTGGCAGGTGCCATATTAATTCAATGACAAGTTACCTGGTCTAATGACTAAAAATGGTTCAAGAAACATAATCACATTCTACAAAACCCAAGCTATTCAGATATGGTTAAAAGATCAAAGTCATGTTCTGAGATTGTAACAACATCCTGGATCATGATAGAAATATTGCCTACTCCCCGTGGTCACAAACTAAAGGTCAACAGAAACTTCAGACCCTCTATGATGATAGCGTAGAAAATAATGTAGACAATTACAGTATGTCTCTTTAATTGGTTCATCTCCTGACCACTACAGCTTCCCCAACATGTCCCCATGTGCCCAGTGAAAGATTTCGCTTTTTAAAAGAAAATTAAAGAGAAAAAAAGGAAAAAGGAAAGAGAGAGAAGAGGAGGAAAAGTGGAGTAAAAACAAGATAAGGAAGAGGAATAGGAAAATAAGGAGGGAGAAAGGAAGACAGAAAAAGAAAGAGGGAGGCGGTGGGAGAAGTACATTCACCCCTAAGCTAAATAGATGAGAAAGACCAGACCTTGATCTGACCTCTATTCTCTCTAGCTGTGAAACATTGGCCCACAATTCCTAACTTACTTTCAAATTCCTGTTATATTTTACAGCTTAAAAATTCAAGTAGGAATGGTGTATCCAGGGGAAATCCTACCATATTTCCCATAACCTCTCCCATTTTAATCTGCACAGACCAGATCTGGTTTAAACAAATATTTTGCTTAGTATGGCCCTCAAATATCCACTTTGTCTTCTTATTTATGCTACAAACTCTGGGTTGATGGTTATCGATAGGGAAAACTCCCATATCAAGAAGTCATAAGAAACGTGAATGGGTGTTATGGATCAACTATTGGCTTCCTACGTTGCTTGGGATTTTGGCTGTGTGGCCCATAAAGATTCATCTTCTGTTTCTATTGATATGACAGACTCTCATTGATGGTTTTTAAGTTGGAAAAAAGTTATAAGAGAAGTGAATGGGTTTTAAGGTTCAGCAAGAAGATTCTTCAGTGGCTAGTCATTTTGGGTGAAACCAAGCTCAACCAAATAGGGGAATCAGAATTTATAAAATATGTGTGGGACCAAAGGCCTGATGTGAAGGCTCCGACAACGTCTGTGTTATGGGCTCCATGAGGCGAGAATTTTTTGTGTACTTTGTTTGGAGTTCGTGCCCACAATGTAGGCCTACTAGGTGTGAAGCTGGGCATGAAAGAAAGTAACAGAGGGAAAAATCTCAGAATGAAAAATGATAAGGAAAGTGGATAAGCAATAAGGATGAACAAAACCATCCTAATTGGCTAGTCATTTTGGAATTGAACCAGTTGAATCCAACAATAGTGTAGGTTGGTTTATTCATTGTGATGTTTAGTGGAGGATGGGTTTTGCCTTCTAGTCTGGGATGCAAATTAGTGTGCCATCCTATTACTTTTCTGGTTTATTGAATTTATCCTGTGATTATGTTACTATGTTGCTTTTTCGATAATAGTGTCTTGATTTGGAGCTTGGCCACTAAAGTTCACTCAATTGTTTTTAGTGATAGCAACAGTGGGGCATTTAGGATTTCCTAGGTATAGTACTGAAGTTTTTTGCTGGTCTTTTAACAAGCTTTGATTCCACCTCTATAGAGCTCCATGCTGTTCTTTATTGGTTACTGTTTAACGCAAATTTATGGTCATTTTCATGTGGAAGGTGATTCCAGCAGTGCTATTCGATGGTGCTTAAAGAAGTTTTCATATGGTGTCATTGAGGTTCTTCTTGAAATCCAGAAGCTCAGTCTCTTGTGCATTTATACTTGGTCTATACTTCCTAGTAGCTAATAGTATTGCCGGTGATTTAGTTGAGGGGCCTGTGATTTAGCTGAGGGGTTAATCCTTTTTAAGAAAGAGAGTGTTTTCTTAGCATACAACATAAACTTGTGTTTTCTTAGCATACAAGGATTAATTATATTAAGGTACATCATCACTTTACTTGGGACATTGTTATGAACTGCGGGCTATTACTACTACACACATGAAGTTTCATGACCAACTTGTGATGTGTTAACGAGAGAATTTCATAAGAGAGATTTCCACAGTACTTGTAACAAGCTTGATTTATCTAATATATATCCCAGGCTCAAGAGAGTGTCATAAAGGAGTCTCAAAGATAAATAAGGGTGAATTGGTCAGATGAGTAACGTAGGGTTTTATTTGTGGTGCAACATCAAGCATATCTCTATAACGTTAGTTAAATACATACAAAAAATTAGTTATCAGTCTCACCCCTATTCACCTTGACATAAATCAATCCTCTACTCTTTACTCTCCTTCTACTCTCCTAACTTTCTCTCATACTCAACACCTTAATCACTTTAATCACCTTCAAAATCAATATAATTTGCATGGAAACAAAGACAAGGGAGATAAGGACTTTATTCAATGTGAAATATGGCTTACCAAAAAAATTTCTACTAAAGAGTTGCAATATTGATGAAATTACAATCTTCTCCACTGTATTATTAGTATGCTATTTTTCCATTTCATCCTATATGGTCATTGGAAAGTGATAAGAAAAGTGAGTGGGTTTTAAGATAAGGATACGTCTTTTAAGCGGCTTGTCATTTTGTGGAATATCAACCCAATAGTGGTATCAAAGCAAGATATATGTGGTCAGATGAATGTGCTTCCCAACATGTCCGTGTGTTGAAGTCACTGTGACGTAAGAGCCAAATTGTGTGCTCCACTTGGAGTTTGTAATTCAGACCCATTATGTATAAGCCCAAAATAGAAGAAAATTAAAGTGGCAAAGTCCCATATTAAAAATTGAACACAGAGTCGAATATAAGGTTGAACAATAGGCCTCTAAGTGGCTTGGTCACTAAGGAATGGAAACCCTGTATAAGCTACGGAATCTCTCACACCTCTCTTTTTATCTGCAGCTTCAACATGGTAACTAAGCAAGGTTTGGATTCGGGGCATGTAGGATATGGGTCCAAAAAGCCTTCACTGTGCCACTCTTTTCTGGTCAAAGGAGGTTTCAATAGTAAAGGATGAGAATGGTGATATTGTTTCTGAAACAAAGATAATGATGTCCTTATATGTTGATGGTCTTCGTGCACAACTAGTTCAAAGAGGGTAACTCTATGCTGGTCCATTATCTAATATTAAGGATGCTCATGATTTGTCGCATGACTAGGCATGAGGAGTTTTCAATAAGGAATAAAAGATAAGTAGAAGAGGTTCTATGGATTGAATCAGATCATCCTAAAATGGCTACCACTTAAGACACCAACTACTCAATCAGATAACGTACTCACTTTCCATCCCAAAATCACTAGCTAATTGACTATTAATCATCCTCATGTTGCAGGCCCATTATGTGTGACCCTGAATGTGAAGCAAAAAGGAAAGCGACTAGGATATAAGGTTGAGTACAGGCCTCCTAAGTGGCAAGTAATTTTGTTATAAACTGGTTTCAACCCACTAGAACCTCTCCCACTTCTCTTTATTATAAAAAAATAATAAATTCAATGAAAGCATTTATAATTAGATGCATAGCAGATTGACCAGACCACTTAGTGCAACTTCTTTCACATGTGGTTCTCCACCATGTTAAATCTTTAGTCATATTTATTCAGTTAAGAATATCTGTTGGCAGAATTCAATCGAATTATCAGTAGTTGAATACAAAAAAAAAAAAAAAAAAAAAAAAACCTAATCCAAACACAATTAGAAAGCAGAACCAGCTAAGCAGAAAATTGACATCCTAGACATGGCGAACCTCAGTCAGCATCTGTAGTTTTTTTTTTTTTTTTTTTTTTTTTTTTTGAATAGATTGATTCCAACATCTGTAGTTTTTAAAACTATGCAAAGCAAGCATATACCATCATGAGACCTCCAGCCAGTTCCTTTGTTTTTTCCCTTGATCAGATGCTTCTTCATTTAGCTTGGAAGGATTTAAAGTTCAACTAATTAACCAAGACATATAAAATGTAATGGCACGTAAATAGAAGCTTTAAACTTCCATATACTTCCAATTTAAAAGTTTACAAATCTCAAAAACCTATTGATACTAAAATTCAGAGATCTACTACTCAACATTCAAATAACAAAATGAAAACCATTCAGAAAATAAATAAAATACAAAATGAAGGCTAAATTCATGCCCTAGATCAGACAACAGCCAGTATCTTATATGATCACAATACTTATGTTGAGCTGCAGTAGATATTAGATTCAATTTGATAATGTATTTCTGTCCACATTTAAGAAAAGATAATACAAAAAAAAAGAATCATCAGTAAAAATCACTACCTTGGAGATTAATAATTGTGAAGACTCAGGCAATAGCAATTTGATTGCTTCTTATCCCTATTCTTCGTAACTCTTGTAGATGAGTAGCTATTTCCTGGACGAATTGAACCCCTTCATTTCCATTTTGAAGAGAATTAATTGTGTGCTCAAGGAACTCCCTATCTGCCTCAAGGGTTAGCAATCTCTCATTGAGTTGTGAGATTTCTTTTTGAACAGTAGAAAAATTAGGTTCACTGCATGTCTGAGGCTTGACCAGATCTTCTCCATTCTCTTCATAGACTTCCATTCTGCAAGAGTCACCGTTTTCATCCACAACATCTTCTGAGTAAGTTTTAGTCTGTTCTCCCTTTAATCCTTGAAAGTTAGTATTTTCACCTTTTATGCCAGTATATCCATTACCAGGATCTGACACACCACTATGAATCCCATGATTAGAGAAAAGATGAAGTTTCTTCTCTAACCTCTTCAAACATTTCGATATATACAACTTTTCACCATCAAAATCTAGCGAGGGTTCCTGTTCTCCTGAATCCTCATTCTCTTTTTCTCTATTCTCCAAAGAGTTGGAAGGACTCACGCTTTCATCACAGCTGGCCATTGGTTCTAGTATTTTTTCTTCCACAAATTCTTCCTCGAACCTCCTCCTATAAGATTCAAGTTCTGCTTCAAGATCTTGCAACTCCTTATCTTTTTGGGCTAGGAGCTCATTTGCTTTCTGCAGATCTTCCTGGTCATATTCAGCTTGTTCTTCCATCATCCTTTGATACTGAAGTGCTTCCATTTGCATGGCTGCTTTCTCTTCCTGGAGTCGGTTGATCATGGCCATTGCCTGACTGGCTGCAATTGCAGAGGCATTTCTTTCTTCTTCCAATTCTTTGTATAAAGCCGCCATTGACTTGCGGTCATGCTCGATTTGTCGTTTCAACCTATCCAAAGTACTCTCTCCTTCAATATCACTCACTATGCTTCCATCCAAAGACTCAAATCCAGACTCATTCCTCTCAATTGAAAGCCTCTTAAACAGAGATGAAGGTGCAGTACCAGAAGCATCTAAGGACTTGACATAATCACCAAATACCGGCAATCTCGGGCTTATATCATTCCATGCAAGTTCAAATCCACGAGAAGCGGAGATCTGTGACAGCAACATTTTCAACTCTTCCTGAACTCTCGAAGCATCTTTCCCGGTAATTAGTTCAGGAAGTGGAGGAAGATTTGCCTGATGACCAACAGCGAGCTTGTAAGCTTCATTTATATCTAAGGAAGTTGCCCCCGACAAGGTAGAACTAGTGGTACTTTGACTTAACTTCGAAGTGGAGAAGTTTAAAGTAGTTCCATTTCCAGGTTTGAGGACTTCAGCACTCTCCATGACAGACATGCTTTTTTCTTCACCAATTTCCATCATGTTTACTGCATCAAACCATGTAAAACAGTCAAAAGACAATAAAAATTAAATAAGGCTACCGAAAATTAAATGGAAAATGCTAGCTGCACCTATGCACAATACCTATCTGACTTACATGACGTAATCAGTCAATCCGAAACACAGTTGCCTAGGGTTTACCCTTTAGAATTTTATAAAATAAAAAAAATATTTTATTATTTTTTAAGTTTTCCTATTAGCTGGTTATGCCATGTACGTCAGATACGTACTACTGCAGCCTAGGCACAGTTAACATTACTCAAATTAAATGTAAGGGAAATCACTCGCATTTATCTTCGGGTACTTGTGGTGGAGCTTGTTGCACATTACCTGGAGAAATGCACCTTCCCTTAACCTGATCCCAATTAAGTTCCTCCAGACCATGTCCAATAGCAGGACCTGATGTTAAAGTTGAACTACTAACTGGAACATGCACATTAAGTAGCTCATCTGCAACTAAACCTAATGGCGCAGGGTCTGGAGTTTGATGGATCAGCTTCTCTGGAGCTAAATCAACAGATGGAACTTCAGATAAAATATTCAGAACAGGTGGGGCAGAGTCGAACTGTACATTTTGAGCTAAAATGCCTTCTTTGGGATAACCAGCTTCATGAACGGGAGTTTGTATATCATCATCTGAAATTGGATACTCTGATTCACCATCAGATGAAATCTTGAGCTCCGTATATCCAATATGTGATAGTTGGTCAAATGCACTGCTCCTTAAAAATGAATGCAATACCTTTTCTCTTTTATTGTTTGGAAAAAGTTGGGGGTTCCAAGAAATTTTTTTCTCCATATCACTTGTAGGAATATCTTGCACAGTTGCCTCCATTATAACAGGCTCAGTCTGGACTGACTTATGCACAAACGTTCTTCCTGAAAATGGACTGCCACAACATGAACACAGTCTGAGACTAGAAGAATCAGCAGTGGGATGTGCAACTAAATAGATATGCTCAAGACCGAATCCAAGGTCCTGAACCACTTTACCGCCTGAAGGTGGGCATACATTAGAGTTTTGTTTATTCTCTCCGGCAGATGAAAGAATGCAAGGTTCACAAGTTCCATGAGCTTCAACAAGTTTTCCATGAATTCGACAGTAAACCAATGATGAAATTTCTGATTTATGTGTGCTGCAGATTAGATCTTTATAGAATCCAGGGCTTTTGTCTCCAAAAATATGATCAAGTCTAGAGCACAACAAACACGGTGTTTGCAATTGGCAGAAACTAGCAAATTTTGTCACCAGGTAAGAGAATATGGCGTCAAGGAACAACAGAAATATTAATAGCCATTCAAGAGCAGCAGAAGCCAAAGCAGATGACACCCTGCCGCATGCAGTTTGGTTTCTAGTAGCTCCTTTGGGAGCCATGTCCGTACGAACCACTGCAGATACTTAAATCAGAAGCTAAAACTTGACCAGATCTTGCAAACACTGAAAAAAAAAACACCGATCCTCCACAGCAACCAATGTCATACAACAAAATGAAAATTAATCCTGCAGAAATCAAAACCTAAAGATCAGTAACTGGAGGAAAATGACCAATTTGTTTTGACCTGATAAACAATAACATTCCAACGTAATTTGAGTTGCAAGACGACCTTTTTCAGCGGTCATCAGAACAGGATTATATGAAAGTAGGAAACATGAAACAAAATTACAATCTCTCATAAACAATAACAGTTTCAACGTAATTTATTGTTGCAAGACGACCCTTTCAGCAATCACCAGAACAGAATTACGTGAAAGTAAGAAACATTTGACACAATTACAATCACTCTATCGCTCTCACTCTCTCTCTCTCTCTCTACAACCTGAGCTAGCCAACTACAATAAAATGAAGTAAACAGACCACAGCTTTCAGCAGCTGAACAACGTGACAACAACAGCACAATTCAATTCGATGGTGTTCAAGGGAAGTAAACAAAAGCTCTTCAATCTGAAACGGCAATCCAATCATCCGAATTCACGACAATAACATGGAGGAACAACAGCCGGAAACAGTCGAACAGCGTCTCACCAGAACGATCACGCCTCCCCCGAACGACGGAACAGCTAACTAAATTCGAACATTAGAAAGACAAAACAAACCGAAAGATTGCAATTGCCATCAAGATCGGCAACTCACCATTCAAAAAGCAGGCGCCGACAAACGAAAAGTCGGTTCCTCGTGCAATTCTTCAGATGCCGACGACATGCCGAAAGCCAAAAAGGCAAACAGAATCTCTTTTAATTAGTTTTTGTAGTTTTCCCGGCAAAAAAAGTAAAAAATGAGAAAGGCCAAAAGGAAACAAAATAGAAACATGGTTAAGGGTAAAAACTAAAAACACTTTGCAGAAAGAAAACCGCGGAGATTCCACTGGGGGTTTTGCAATACCTTCTTTTCTGCAACAGCATGGTGAATCCCGCGATTCCAAGGGTGGAATTTAGGAGACGAAGATGGCAACATATTAAAAAATAAATAAATCAAAATTAACAGATAATTACGATGACTGCCCAGTCTGCCCCTGTCTCTTTCTCGATTGACCGTTGGACCCAATGAAACTTCCGGTCCAAGACTCGGAGTCCGACACCGGCCGCCTGCACCACCAAACCGCCCTTTTAGGCCGTTACTGTTGTTTTACTTTTATTGTTTGAACTTTGACCCTCCCTCGCAACCTGTCACAATGACATATCTTACCATCAGACACCTAAAAATTCCAACGGAAGATTTTCTTGGTGTTAACAATCTTAATATAAAAAAATAATCCTTTTTAGATATTTATATGTTGATTTATTTTAACGCATTAAAGAAAGTGGAAACTGTGATGGAATTTTGAATTGGATAGCACGTCGGATATCAAGTGGGGATCAACACTTCTATGACTTAATCGAATCAGGAGGGCCCATGTAGATATGTTACAAAATATAGCTTATTGGATTTCTAATTGGGTAAATGCTATAATGTTGATATTAGTTCATAACATTTATGCTCAATATTGATACATAAGATCTAAAAAGGTTTAGTTCAGTTACACTTTTCTTTTTATAAAAGTAAAAAATAAAATAAAAATGAGTAAAATGTAATTGTTTTATTATATTAGGAATTTATTATCTTCATTTAGTCATTAATTAAAAGGAACGTAAAATGAGTGCTGGAGAGTATTAATATTTTGGTCATTTCGTCTTAATCTGGTGATTAAATCAAATTTAAATTTAGGTGCACCTAGCTGCAATAGATTTTGCTCATTTTTATTTTTCTAGTGTAGTTCTTCTCAAATAGAATTATAATTTAATTATTTCAAACGGACTAGATTGGCAACTTAATAGAGTATCATTAATCAATCTAGCAAACTAATTATATTCGATTTTACTGAGACTTATATATGTACATATAAAACTATTTTTTATAAGGAAAATGCTAGTTACACCTATTGAGTAGTACCCATCCCACATACTAGTTAATCTAAACCACTAATGCCTAGGGTTTTTCCTTTAGAATATCAGATTTTATAAAATAAATATATTTTTAATAATTTCAAGGGCTTAGATTAGCTGTAGGTGGGATAGATATTGTGCAGAAGTGCACCTAACATTACTCTTATTATAAATCACATGTTTTATATTTTTTATACTTTTAAGAAAAAGAAATTAAGATTAGCAATATAATGGCAAAGTTGGATTGATTTTAGTGACATTATACAGGTAGATAAATACAATTATAAAAGTATGTATGCAATATTATTTTTTCCTAGGGGGATTTAAGTAATATTGTGTTTGAACCAAAAATATGTGGTAATGTTGGTCACGTGCAATTCATATGAGATACATAATTAAACAAGTTACATACAAATGTGGGAAAAACTAAATTTGAAACAACGTAAAAGTCATTGGTCTGCTATTCACAAAGAGGGCTTTTAACTTTTTGATTTTAGATGTAGAAATATAAATAGGAGTACGTAGTACATAGGCATTAACTCGACATAATAACTAATAAGCATTAATTCAAAATAACAAATAATTTGACTATATTTAAAATGCAAGCGTCTATGTACATAATGTTAATTGCTTAGTGTAATTTTAAATAAACTTACATTGATAAAATGAATTCTGACAGTGTATCTTGATGTAAAAGTGGTTGAGAACTGGTTGGAAGGGTGGTTCAAATATCCTTGGTTCAAATATCCTAGACAAGTCACCTTTTAATTGGATGGAAAGTAAGATGCATTTGCAGTTTTTTTTTCTAGCCAAAAATATCTAGTTTCTTATAAGTTAATAAATCTAAGTTATCTAACAACAAAATTTTATTTTTCATAATAACCCACCAAGTGATTTTTTTTACCCCTTTCATTTTGACCTTCAGAGTTAAAACTATGAACACCATTGGCTTAAATAATTAAAAACCTAATTAACCATAGTATATTATAAATTTAAAGAATAATACTATGCCCACGGTGGTTGTGCACAGGGCCCCAGGGCATTATTTTAAAACAAAAATCGAGAATATTAAAATAAGAGTAATACTAGCTGCATCCAAATAAGTCCGAGAAGAACGAAAGATATCGCCAGGGCATTGGCTTCCTTCTACATTCAGAAGAAAATCAAGAAACATAAAAACAAAATTGCTAATTCTTCTCCAATATCAGATGAAGTAATAGCAAACGCACCTACAAATCCCCCCCCGCCGCCTCCCCCGCCGCTTCCCCCACCGCCTCCCGCTCTGGGCTCCCTCTCCCTCCCTCTCCGGCCTCCCTCTCCGGCCTCCCTCTCCGGCCTCCCTCTCCGGCCTCCCTCTCCGGCCTCCCTCTCCGGCCTCCCTCTCCGGCCTCCCTCTCCGGCCTCCCTCTCCGGCCTCCCTCTCCGGCCTCCCTCTCCCTCCCGCTCCTGCCTCCCTCTCCGGCCTCCCTCTCCCTCTCGCTCCGACCTCCCTCTCCCTCCTGCTCAGGCCCCCTCTCTGGCCTCACCTCCCTCTCCCTTTGGCTCCAGCCTCCCTCTCTTTGCCCAAGTGGTTATGCGTGGATAATCCGGCCGGTTTTAATGGTTCGACCGTTGATCCGGTGAACCGGGCGAACCGATTCGACCGGCCTAGTTACCGTTGGCCCAAACCATAGGTTCAGAAAGTAAAACCCTTAAATCAGAAAATGATAGTCGGGAATCGGGATTGGGAAACAAGAGCGGCTTCTCTCGTCTTCCCAACTCCACTCAACGCCATTTCAGGCAGTATCAAACCACTCGACGCCTTCTCTCGTCTTCCCCGCTTCTCCGTTTGAGTAATCTTCAAATTCTTGAAACGGGGTGGAGTATCAAACGAGAATACGGATTTGCAAGAGCTTCCAAGAACGAAAGAGGTATTTTTTCTTGATTTTGTTTGCCTTTTTATTCGAATCTATTCTCTAAAATGCAAGATTTTAGTTTATATTTCGACAATATAATACTTGTCCTATGCTTCTTCTACCCAAGGGCCATGATTATTTTGCTTATTTTTTAAAAAAAATTGGTTAATCTTGTGCATCTGTCATCTATTAATTTTTTGTATACCTTTGTCGTTAATTAGCTTCATGAAAGATGAAGTGATTTTTTTTTATCAGGTTGCAATTCATTGCCGCCTTTCTTAAACTACTGTGAAATTCGAATGGTTATCATGTCTAACTGTCATAATCCTCAATTAAATTGTTTTTCGTCAAGTTTATAAATTATTTTGTGGATGTTTCATGTAGCTGTAAAATTTGGTAGCCTCTTATTTAAAAGATAAAGGAGTGAAAGAGGGGAAGTTAAAAAGATGGCAGTCGGCCGGTTCAACCTCCGGTTGGACCCGATTGAACCGGTTCAACCAAAATTAGATGTTCTACTCGTTCGGTTTGGTTTTTGAAACATTGGTTTAGATTAACATTTACATGGGGATAGGTAATGTGCATATGTGAAGCTAGCATTTTCCTTAAAATAATTTCCTGTGAAGGATTGTGCGTAAAAATTGTCCACGGCCGCTGTGGACATAGCATTATTCAAAGAATAATGATATGGATACGTTACTGTTTGCATACATTTGCGTATGGCCCTCACTGGCATTTAATAAAATCGAGGTGCTATTATTAAATGCAATGTGAGGGGCCGTACGCAAATATACGCATAACATTACTCTTACTCAATTTTAAAATGCCCACAGTACATATTACATAAAAAATATTAATCCACTACAACGACATATCACATGAATCTTTAAAACTTAATTTGTCTCTAGTCTTTACGTAGAATGGAAAAGTCACAAATTCAGTAAACTGTAATAAATACAAAAAAAATATGGGAGAGAGGATGGACTCGGGAACGCAAACCAGAAACCAATTTTCTTTTGTGCCAGATATCCAGTTCGTACTTCAACCTCGAGGAGACGGGAGAATTATACATCAGAGCGGAGTGTGTGACTTGTGTCTAGGTCTTCCGCCTTCTCCCTATCTGGTGCCATCTTCCTCAAATCTCTCCAGTTGATTTGGATTGTCTTGTAAACTGTAGCGAACTTTGGGCATTACGGACAGAACCAGACGGCAAGTTTTCTTGTCTTTGTGATTATTTTGTTGGGCTTAGAATTTTAAAGATGTCTTCAGCTCGTTCCTGTTCATTCTATTCGTCTTTTTATCTGTTGTTTATTTGGTTAAGCAGGCACAGGGCAATTAGGTTGTTACTTGCTAATATCTTTAGCTTCAACTTTTTCCCCCCCAGTTATTCCCTGCCTCTCCTATGCATATAGGAAATGGATTGTTAATCTTTAATTTTTATCTTTTTGGTCTCAGTTGGCTGTTTCAGCCTGCTCGAGTTGTAGCTCGAGCTCTATAAAATTGGTCGAGCTTGAGTTCATATCAAAGCTCAAGGTGGGATCAACCGTGGCTTTCAAGGTCAAGCCATGCAGGTTCGAGCTTGGATGGGCTTAATTTCACTCCAACTCTGAACCTCTCCATATTCTCTTCCTATTACGAGCATTGTGCATTTTTTCTCTCTGGCTCATGGTTCTTCTTCCATAATGGGTTTCCTGCTGTTTATCCCCTTTCATTTTTGTCTTGGAAATAGTTGTGATTACCCACCTAGTTATGTTTGACTGTGTTTACCTCTCTGTGCTAACTACTTCACCAATGACATTATTTGTAGACGAGAATGGTTTAGCTGTCCTTTGGATTTTATTATTTTTTTTCTAACTCATATTTGGTTCAGAGGGGATTTTTAGCTATAAACAGCACTTTAAATTTTTTCTCAGTCATGTTAAGCCTGTTTCTGATATTGATGTTACTTTTTCTCAGAGAGCAGCGTCATGATATAACATTTTATTTGAAGAGGAAAAGGGATTCCATTCTGTCATTTACAGTTCTTGGAAATATCTGGCAGATCAAGTTGTTGTTTAAGTGAAGAAATATTAATCATACAAAAAGATCTAAATTGCTTTAATATGCAAATCATTTTGCGGGGGAATCTTTTTTTTTTTTTTCTTTTTTGAGAAGTTTTATGGGGTAATCTTTCATCACGTTTTAGAAGGCTTAGGGCTTCAAAATTCTGGAGTTCTGTAATTGGGTGAAAAGATGATCAGTTGCACGCATGGTTTAAAGGCCTTGAACCGTTTTAATCTTGTTTTTTATACTTTTACTAATTGCAAGTCTGCTGCTGCCCTGAAATGTGGGTAAACTTAACTTCAATGATCCCTTCATTAAAGCTACTTCTGTAGAAGCTAATTGAATTTGCACCCAAAAAAAGATTCATAAGATGGCATTTTGCAAAATAAGAAATATTTAGGATAAATATATTAAAATATGTAGTAGCAAAAAAAAGACAACAATAAGAGAATCTTTGGGTTGGATCAATCAAAAAAGTTAAAGTGATTTGGGGCTATAATGTAGGCTAACAATCACCAGTCAAAAAGATGATGATAGTCTTTAACAAAAATTTTGGTCACTTATGAAAAGTAAAAAAGAAGAAGGGTGATGTCTTTTGATAAGCTGATGAAAAGTGGAGGATGGCCAAAAATATTATGAGGCAAATTTTTGAGGAGGATTATTTAAGTGACCATTATACCAATATTAATATTTAATAGTTATGAATGTATTCAATGTTTGTACAGGTATTGATGTTGAGTTGAAATGCAGAGTTATTGCCTTGTTTGTGAAAAATACTATTTATTTGGGTCATCCGTGCCTTTAATTGACATACTTGGAAATGCAGGTTTTATAAATCTTGAGAACTATTGGAAGAATGCTCTCTGGAGTGAAGCTCATACCGCGGGATCAGCTTAATAGGGTGAATACAAACAAATTTATGCCATTTTTCTTTAACTCTTCCTTTTTAACTCTTCCTTTCTGCTTCAGTATGTTCTTTAAGCAACTCTGCAATACTGATCCAAATTATTTTTTTGGTGCGACAGACATTAGATATAGATATAAATTCAGAGAAAAGGGAGAAAATCAGCAGGAAAAAGCGACAGAAGAAAAGGAAGACTAACTATAGCAGCTCTGAGAGTGAAGAGTTTCAGAGGATCCGAAAAAATTCAAGAAGCAAAAAGCGGTACTCTTCCAGTGGTTCTCCTTCTACTTCATCAAAAAGTAGTAGTGAAAGTGATTTTGATTCTGCGGCAGAGCAACAGACTAAACCAAAAAAGTTGAAGGAGAGGCATTATAGTGAGACCTCCAGTTATGAAGAAATAAAAAAAACAAAGAGAAAACAGAAGAAGAAAGGACATCAAAAGAAAAGACCGCAGACGAAAGGGAACTATCTCTCGGAGTTTCTTTCGTCATCAGAATCTGAAAATGAAGAAAATGAGAAAATTGAGAAACATGAAAAGGAGCAATATAAGGGAAGAAATGATTACATTTCGGGTATGTAGTGTTTGTTTGCTTATTAGCATGTTGGCTTAAACATTTTTCAGCCTATAGATTTTAATTTCTTTTGTAACTGTTCTTTCTAGATGGCGGCAAAGAGGAAGATGAGGAAGGAGTCAAAAGGAAAGATATGGGACTGGAATGGATGCTTAAGCCTTTGAGCAAGCCAGACACTAGGAGTGAAGAACCTGAGGAGGAACATCAGGTTGATGAGGTGAGAAACAACCTTTTTTTTGTTAGCTATATGTTTACGTTGAGTATTGAGTATCACCCAAAATTACTTCGATGCCAACATCTGTCTTGCATATTGAGGCCTGACAACCTGTAAAACTGTGTGGTGGACCATGTAAATGATTCAAAGACCTAATGCATTCCTGTATTGGAGAAAATTCTTAGTAAGGACATAAAAAAATTTGAAGATGTTAACAATCAAATAATTAAATCGTTTTAATTTTCTGTCATACAAGATTTTATTTAACCTATCAAGTTGGTACCAGCTATCCAAAAGGAGAGAAAGCTATGTTCCTCTGTAGGTTATTTCAGCAAAGAATTTGTGGCGTTCCATATCTTAGACATAAGAGAAGATATGGGTGGCAAGTGATGCTGTGCCCATTAGTAAAACACAAGCTAGTCTAGAATGCCATGCCTAGTCTACATGTCATTGAGCTGGACTTTCATGATATCTCCTTTGTGGACCTTTGCCCAGCTGGATTTGGTGGTTTTTTCAGAGGTCGTGTGTAGGTTGTATTGCTCTCTGACGCTAGTCCACTGAGGCATCAGGAATCCACTACTGCTAAAAAATATACCCTTCTTGAATTGTGAAAGCCTTTATTCTTGAAGATGTCTCTAAAAGTGTCATTAGGTGGTCTACTCTGGTGCTTCCTTCAATTATGGGAGGCAATTCTGTACGCCGTTCAGCTAACTCTGTTGCGGACAAGTTAGCAAAATCAGGAATCACAAGGACAACTTTCACAGCAACTCACAGCATGTTATATCATAGTTGTGCAGTGCACTCAGAAGAGGCCTTGGCCTTGTACTTTATGGTTGTACCCCTACTGCTATAACAATATTGTATTACTAGTTTTACCGTTAATAAAAGTTTCACCATTTCCAAAAATATTATAGGAAGCAATTCATGAACTTGCCTCATCTCTTTCTGTTTCCTGTTAGCATGTTCCCCAGTCTGCCAGTGCTGCAGCAAATAAGCTGGCCTGCAATGACATTTTTCGTGTGGAGCTTCTTGTTTTTAGTCCAGAGTTGTAATGTCTGAAGTTTTTTGTTTGTTATTTTCTTTGTCTTTGTAATTGCTTACAGTTTAAGTTGCTCATTGTCCCCAATGCTGTTACAGGAAATCCTTGTTTAGCCCCCTTCTCTGCAATAAAATTCTCTTATTCTTAAAAGAATGATTCTTTGACTTTTACTGTGAGATCCTGGACGTGTTTAAAAAAAATCTAGTCGTGTTCATGTTATTTGTGACTTTTGACTACTCGCATTATTGTTGAACATTTGGAATTTGAAATTTAGCAAGGCTTTGGTGATGTCTTCTTATGCCCTTTTTCATGTTAAGTCTCCTGTGTGGTTGGCAGGTTATGGAACCAAATCAGAGAGAATTGAATCCCTACCTCAAAAACAAGGGCAGTGGTTACCCTGAAGATAAAACACAAACAGGGGCAAGCACAGCCCAGCTTTTACCTTCTTCAGTTGTTGGCGATGGTGGGGCAAGTTGGAGACTCAAGGCGCTAAAACGGGCTAAGGAACAGGCAGCTCGAGAAGGCCGCAAGTTTGATGAGGCGTGTTCCTTATTTATAAATGTGTAAAAATAGATATATTTTCCTTATTAATTTTCTAAAAATGCCTACACATTTGAATGCAATAGGTTGTTGAAGAACGATGGGGCTCATTAAGTCAAATGGCCTTTCCAGTGGCATCTCAGAGAGCAGCCCCTGCACGTGCACATTTATCTGCTATAAAAGACAGGAAGAAGGGCTCAACAGAAAAATGTGATGATCAAATGAGGAAAAGTTCTGAGAGGATTGGCGAGAACCATCACGAGTACTTGAAAGATGTTTCTGTTAGGCATCCAAAAATGAAGGAGCCAAAGGTTCATGATTCACTATCTTGGGGAAAGATGAACGGGCAAAAAATGTCTAGGAGAGGTGATCAGATTAGTTCTAATGCTGCATCTAGTCTAAACCAGTTTGCAGATGATGGGAGCTTCATTGAGGAGTTCAGTAGACGACAAAAAAATGATAATAGTGCCGAGTGTGGTTCTTCTCATATGAAACATGAAAAAATCGAAAGGTCAGATGTACCTTCTTCCAACTCTAGCATTTCTGTGGTTAGCAAGAGTATACCAACTGGAAATCAGTTAGCGGCTAAGGTCATGCAGCTTCGCATGAAAGGAAAGAATGAAGAAGCTGAATCATTATTGGTAAGACAACATTTTGCTGAGTCACTGCAGCCACTATGTTTCCTCTTGCTGGAAGCAGCCATACTTTTATCTCATATTTTGTTCTTTTGTGTTGTTTGTATGTCGTCAGAAAGAAGCAGAGACTATGGCAGTGGGTGATGAGGCTAAAGCTAAGTCAATTGGTGGGGGAAATGCCTGTAGTCAAAACAGGTATTTGGTGTTGAAAGCATGAATGTTTTTTTTTTTTGAAATGTTAAAACTTTTATTAATAATAATTTACAGTAAATATACATTGTACTTTTAGAAGACTACTTCTACTGTAAAACTGGTAATGAGTGACCCACAGACAGGGCTACCATGCCGACCCTTGCTTTTGCTAGTTTATCCGCTAACGAATTAGCTGACCGTGGTACTGCATTCCATGCTATCCTCCAATCCTTGGTTAAATCAGCCGCCTCATCAAACAATTCCTTTAACGCCCATGGAGCAGATCCCCTTTTCTTAGCCCTCCAATCCTTGTTGAAAGCATGAATGTAGAGGACTCTTATATAAGCATACTTACAGTAAACTTTCTTTGCTGAAGGCTTTCAAGTTCTATGACTGGAAGATCTTATATTGTCACTATTCAGAAAGTTAGAATTGGCTTCTTCTACTAAAATGGCTCACAGTTTTCTGTTGTCGTATAATATGTTGTTTACTTTACTCTTTATTTTTATTTCTATTTGTTTTACTTTGAACTGATATAGTCTGCATTGAGTCAGGCTTACTGGTCGGGGCTTACCCAGCCAACAGCGGAAAATGGAGGATGATGCTGATGCACATTTGGCACGGAGAATACTGCAAAACAAGCAGTATACACTCTCTGGTCAAGCAGATGATGAGTATGACTTTGATGATATGCATAGTAAGGAAAAAAAACGAAACAAACAAGGAGCCTCTGAGCAAAGATCAGCTGACAGAAAAATTTCAACACGCATTCATACTCAGCAGGATCGCTGCCAATTTTGTTTTGAAAATCCAACTAGGCCAAAACACCTAATTGTTTCAATAGCTTATTATACATATCTAATGCTACCACAGTGGCAACCCATTGTTGCAGGCCATTGCTGCATCTTAACAAAAGAGGTAATGTTTTTCTCTCTTTTCCTTGTATTATGATTTTGACATTCAACATAAGATCATGTAATAGTTAGAGACACTACGAGGCCTTTCTGACAGCCCATTTTTGCTCTAGGACTTGCAAAGGTGTTGTTAAGAATAAATATGCATTTTCTGGCAACAACATTTGCTAGTTTAAGTTGTTGACTATTGAGGTTTTGGTATTCTTGCATCAATATGGGCCCTTTAACTTTCCTCAAAAAAAAAAAAAAATGGGCCCTTTAATTTTAATTAGTTCAGACTGGTTTGATTCTATTAACCTGCTTGTTCTCTTGAGTTCATTTCCCTAAGACTACTAACTCTTTAAACTTTCCGTGTTCTGTTTTTATGACAAAACATCCCTATGTTTCTTTCCTTTTTTTTTTTTTTTTCCAAAAAAAGGAAAATAACTGAATCAACCAGACATTGGATCTGTTTATGTTTCAAGTCTCATTGATCTTTGATCTGGTTCTTAATATTGTGGTTTTATGTGTGCAGCATGAGTCAGCCACAAGAAGTATTGATGATACTGTATGGGAGGAAATACGAAATTTCAAGAAGTGTCTCATAATGATGTACTCAAAACAGGAAAAGGATCTATTATTTCTGGAAACTGTGTTGGGGCTAGCAAAACAAAGGCGTCATTGTATGGTTGAATGCATACCTCTTCCCCGTGGGGGAGCAGAGGAAGCACGGATCTATTTTAAAAAGGTCAGTCCTGTAAACTTTTGTATCTGTATTTTCTGCATAGATTTCATAACTGTTGCATTTTTTTTTTCTTTTTGAAAGTTGGTATTGCATTTATTCTTTAAAGAAAGATATTGTACAGCCCAATTGGGCAACAACCAAACAACTTGTTAGGTAGGAGTCCAAACAACCAAATGTTGCTCAGAGGCCCCTGCTTTGCTAAACAATCAGCTCGCACTCCTAAATGACATTTACTCTTTCATATATTATAATTTGTAACTTTTTTCTATGTTTTATTTTATTCTTTTGAAAGTTACTTTCTCTATATTTTATTTTGCATGCAAGGCACATTTTGGTGTGACGTTATTCTTCTAATATAATCATTGACATCTTTTCAGGCAATCGATGAAGCTACAGGTGACTGGAGCCAGCATAATGCTAAGAGGCTTATTTCGACGGGTGAAAAAGGCCTTAGGGCTTCAATTCCCAAAGATTTCCCTTATTTTCATGTTGAATTTGGTCTTGGTAGGGGATATGTTCATGTGATCGATGATGAGAGCAGGTTCAACCCCAACCTTGGTCTCAATGTTGTAAGAGGAATGCTTGGCCTGCCAGAGGAAGACATGTATCGTCGTCGGCGGAAATGGGAGTCAGTGGATATACAAAAGAGGGATGTTGCAAGCTTTGCTCAAGAATGGGAGCCATTTGATTGGACAAAACAACTCTAGTATCCATTGTAGTTTGTTACTTCCAAAAAAAAAATCCGTTGTAGTTTGTTTTTTTTTAATTACTTTATAGCTACCTGATCTGTTTTTTGCCCTGTACTCCTGCATAACCATGTTGCCAATAATTGGCACTTTTGACAAAAGTGTTGATCATTGTTGAAAGTGTTTAAATTAAAACCTGTTTTAAATAGCAGAGATGGTGCTCAAACAGGCAATTCTTCAGGTGTTAATCACGAAAATATTTGATGCTGAGGCTATTGAAGCCTTGCTTAAACAATCAGATTGTTTGTTGTCTCTGTATATAATCTCTGGATGGACCCTTAAGCCTTCTTATGCCCTTCTAAAAAGCATGAGATATTTCTTACAGTTAGAAGCCAAATTCCTTCGATTGCTAGTGCTTTATCTCAGTTCTTTTAATTGACTATCCATCTAGAAGACCTCGGGGAAGTAGGTTATTTTTCAGTCATTTCCAAATCACTTTATTCTGAAAATCACCAAGTGCAGTAATTTCCAAAATCCCGTAGTCTCCTCCACCAGAAGATTAAGGGAATTTGAGCAAAAACTCAAACAAAACACTATAGTAAGGGAATTATAACAAAAACTCAAACAGAAGGTTATAATAAGGAAATTTGAACAAAAGTTTAAACTAAAGGTGATAGTAAAGGAATTTGAACAAAAACCCAAACTGTAAGGCATTCAAAAAAAAAAAAAAACTCAAACTAAAAGGTATAATAAAGAAATTTAAAGAAAAACTCAAGTTGATGGTTATAGTAAAGGTATTCAGTGAAAAACTAAAATTGAAAGCAATTCGAAAAAAAAAACTCAAATTGCTGGCTATATTAAGGGAATTTGACTAAAAACTCAAATTGAAGGCAATAGTAAAAGATTTGGATGAAAAAGTTAAACTGAAAGCTATACTAATGGAGTTTAACGAACCCGAGGGAGGGTAAAACTCAAATTGAAGGCTATTGAAAGAGAATTAGACAAAAAACTCAAATGGAAGGATATAGTAAGGGAATTGGAGGAATAACTCAAAATGAAGGCTATAATAAGTTAATTCAAACAAAAACTCAAGCTAAAAGCTATAGTAACGAATTCGAAGAAAAACTCAAACTGAAGGCTATATAGTAAAGAAATAAAAAAAAACTGTAATTGAAGGCTATGGTGTGAGAATTTGAAAAAATTCATAAACAAAAAGCTATAGTAATGAAATCTGAACAAAACTCAAACTTAAGGCAATAGTAAGGGCATTCAAAAAAAACTCAAACTTAAGGTAATAGTAAGGGCATTCAAAAGAAAAAAAAAACTCAAACTGATGGCTATAATAAGGGCATTCGAATAAAAATTCTAATTGACGGTTAGTAAGGGAATTTAATGAAAAGTTCAAATCGAAGGTTACATACAGTAAGGGAATTCAAACAAAAAGTCAAATGAAGGTTATAATAAGGGAATTCGACGAAAAACTAAGGGATTTTGATGAAATAATTAAACCGAAAGCTATAGTAAGTGAATATGACGAAACACTCAAGCCAAAGGCTTTAAGAAGCGAATTCGACGAAAAATTCAAATTGAATGCTATAGTATGGGAATTCGAAGAAAAACACAAACTAAAGGTTATATTAAGGGAATTAAAACAAAAATTAAAGCTAAAGGCTACAGAAAGGGAATTGAAACAATACTAAAACTGAAGGCTATAGTAAGGAAATTCGAAAAAAAACCCGCAAACTAAAGGCTATAGTAAGTGAATTTGATGAAAAACTAAAACTAAAGGCTCCAGTAAGGAAATGCGAAATAAAGAAACTCAAAATTAAGGCTACAGTAAGGGAATTCGAAAAAAAAAACTCAAACTATAGGCTATAGTAAACGAATTCTGAGAAAAGCACAAGTTGAAGGTTATAGTAAATGAATTGGAAGACTTACTAAAACTGAAGGCTATAGTAGAGGAATTCGAAGAAAAACTTAAATTGAAGGCTATATAGTAAGAGAATTTGAAGAAAAACTCAAACTAAAGCTACAATAAGGGTTTCGATGAGAAACTCAAACCGAAAGCTATAGTAAATGAATTGGATGAAAAACTCAAACTCAAGGCTATATAGAAAGGGAATTCGTCGAATAACTCAAAGTGAAGGATATAGTATGGGAATACGACGAAACACTCAAACTGAAGGTTATAGTAAGTGAATTTGATGAAAAAATCAAATTGAACGTTGTAGTAAGGGAATTCGAAGAAAAACACAAAACTGAAGGCTATAATAAGGGAATTCGAAGAAAAACCCAAATTGAAGGCAATAGTAATGGAATTCGACGAATAACTCAAACATAAGGCTATAATATGGGACTGATTCGAAGAAAACTTAAACTGAAGGTAATTGTATGGGAATTCAACAAAAAAGTCAAACTAAGGACCACTGTAAGGGAATTCGACAAAAACTCATACTAAAGGCAATAGTAAGGAAATTCGACGTCAGACTCAAACTGAAAGTAGTTGAAATGGAATTCGATAGAAAATTAAAAATGAAGACTATTGCAAGGGAATTCGTTGAAAAGCTAAACCTTAAGGCTATAGTAAATGAATTCAACAAAAAACTCAAATTGAAGGCTATAGTAAGGAAATTCGAACAAAAACTAAATTCATGGCTATTTTAAGGGATGAAAAACTCAAATAGAAGGCTATAGTAATGGAATTCGACGAAAAACTAAAATTGAAGGCTATAGAAAGAGTTTCGACGAAAACTCAAACTTAAACGCATAGTAAAAGAATTGGATAAAAAACTCAAATTGAAGGCCATAGTAAGTAAATTCAAACAAAAACTCAAACTGAAGGCAATAGTAAGGTAATTCGAAGAAAAGCTCAAACTAAAAGGCTAAAGTTAGGGAATTTAATGAAATACTCAAACTGAAAGCTATTGTAAGGAAATCCCAAAAAAAAAAATACTCAAACTTAAGGCAATAATAAGGGAATACGAAAAAAAAATACTCAAACTATAAGCTATAGTAAGGGAGTTCTAAGAAAAAGACAAATTGAAGGCTACTGTAAGGGAATTCGAAGAATAACTCAAACTGAATGCTAGAGTAAGGGAATTCGACAAAAAACTTAAACGAAAGGCTATAGTAAGGGGAACTCAAAGAAAACCTCAAATTGAAGGCTTTAGTAAGGGTTTCTCAAACTGAAGGCTATAGTAGAAGATATGGATAAAAAAGTCAAACTGAAGGATATAGTAAGGGAATTCGACGAATAACTCAAAGTAAAGGTTATCGTAAGTTAATTCAAACAAAAATTCAAACTAAAGGCTAAAGTAAGGGAATTCGAAGAAAAATTCAATCTGAAGGTTGTAGTAAGGAAATTCGAAAAAAACTCAAATTGAAGGCAATAGTAAGGGAAATTCGAAAAAAACTCAAAATGTAGGCTTATGTAAGGGAATTCGAAGAAATACACAATTTGAAGGCTTTAGTAAGGGAATTGGTAAAAAAAACTCAAATTGGAATTTGAACAAAAACGCAAATTGAATGCTATTGTAAGGGAATTGGAAGAAAAACTCAAACTGGAATTTGAAGAAAAATGCAAATTGAATGCTATTGTAAGGGAATTGGAAGAAAAACTCAAACTAAAGGCTATATTAAGGGAATTTGAAGAAAAACTCAAATTGAAGGCTATATTAAGGGAATTCGACGAAAAATTCAAATTGAAGTCTATAGTGAGGCATAACGATGAAAAACTCATACTGAAGGCTGTAGTAAGGGAACTTAGTGAAAAAGTCAAAGTGAAGGCTACAATAAGGGAATTCAAAGAAAATCCCAAAGTGAAGGCTATAGGAATGGAGTTCGACGACAAACTCGAACTGAAGGCAAAATATAGTAAGGGAATTCAATGAAAAACTAAACCTGAATGCTATAGTAAGGGAATTCAAAGAAAAACTAAACCTGAACGTTATAGTAAGGGAATTCGAACAAAAAGTCAAAATGAAGGTTATAGTAAGGGAATTCAACAAAAAACTCAAACTGTATGCTATATAGTAAAGGAATTCGGAGAAAAACACAAATTGAGGGTTATAGTAAGGGAATTGGAAGAAAAACTCAAACTGAAAGCTTTAGCAAGGGAATATGAAGAAAACCTTAAACTGAAGACTATAGTAAGGTGTTAAGAGTGAGGGGTAATTTAGTAATTTTACTAAATTTTTGTTAGTTATTATTTGTTTATTATTTAGTTACTAGCTCCTCAAGCCATGAATGACATCATTGTAATTTTGGATTTTTGGATTTTATTAATACATGTTATAGGGTTCTAGGTCATTAAGACCGTACGACCTCTTTCTCTCATTCTCTCTTCCCCTTTCTTCCTATCTCACTTTTCTCTCATCTTCTCTTTTCCTTCACTAAATCTAACATGGTATCAAAGTGACTTTGTATGTGATGACTCGTCACTGACAGAGGTCATGGGATCTTCTTCCTTGAAGCTCGTTGTACAAGTTAGAAGTTCTGGAAAGGTCTTAGATTCTGGGTGTTTTTCTGTGTTCTTCTGCCATTTTACCTTGATAATGGTTTCTGCTGCCGTTTGAAGTATTGTGCGTATGAGTTTACTCCTAAACAGAGTTCCTTTGTTGCTGCTGGGTTCATAGGAACCTATATATGCAACTGCTACTACTACTGTCGGTAAAAAATTGATGTACGTTGCCTCGAGATTCGTGTCAAACAAAACCTGTCTTTGAGCTGCAAAAAATCTGCCACTTCTAGTCACAAGTAGTTCTGAATGTGTTTCAGAGCTTCTAGGTACGTAAAATTCATGTTTTTACACTGCCTTGGGAACCATGCCAGAGGTTTTTTTCCGAATTAGAAAGGGTTTTGTTTAGCATTTCTGTGCTCTAGCTCGTGTTGCTTCTATTGTTGCTGATGTTGTTGACACTATTAGTTGTGTGGTCAAAAGACAAACTTCAATTTTCTCTTTCTTCTGCCGTTGTGCGAAGGCTAATGGTTTAAATTCATTTGTAAGTGCTAGATGCACAACCTACTGCCCTTTAAAAAGGTTTACTGCCTTGATAATTGTGCCAAACTGTTTTAGCTCACCAAAGGTTGTGGAAAAGTGTTTTCTAGGCGTCAAAGGCTTCTCTAGGGTTTTAGAAGCATAAAGGTATGTTCTTTCTGACTTTGTGGAGTGTTCACATCATCGTACTTAGGGCTGATGTTAACAACTTTTCTACTCTACTTTGTAGAAAGATTTGGATGTCTAATTGTTACCGCAGCAAGGGTGATCACTAATACTGTTGTTTAAGTGTTCTACATGCTTAGTGCTGCTCCGAAAAGGGGTTATTTTGCTGTTGTTGGGTTTGTAAAACTCACTTTTTGTTACTGTTATTGCTAGGTTCGTAAAAACTTCGTTCTGCTACTGTAGGGTTCGTAAAACTTTCTTCTTGCTACTGGTACTGCTAAGTGTTAGCTTTTGTTTCATTGCCTCGGGATTTGTGCAATCTCTCTTCATATTACATGAACCTGCAAAAATTACTATATTACTAATCTAGGTAATTCTGAACTTTTTCGAGATTGCTAGGTTTGCAAATATCGTATTTTTCTTGTGCTGACATCATTATTGCTCATGCTGATATCAACAAGCTTCAAGAAAATTGTGTTGTGGTTGGTTAGCTGATATTTTTCGAGGCATATTATGTGTGGTTTGTGCACGAATAGGGTTAGGGTGTAAATTTGTGGTGTGTTGACGTAATCAGTTATAGTGCTCAAATTGAGATTTTTAGTCTACTGCGCATTGATTTGATGATCCTGAAGTGTTTTTGGTCATTGGATTCTATTTGCTGAAAATTGTTTAGTACCGTATCTATTTTGGAGTTGTTAGTTATTCTTTGGAGGTTTGCTATCATGTCTACTGGTGAGATTGTCAACTCTAGTGCCTTTGCTGGTGTTACCATACTTGCTAAGGATACATTCAGTTTGCTACATCTATATTGAATGATGAATATTATTTGTTGTGGACTTCCTCAATTAAAAGTATTTGAGGGAAAAAAATGAAAGGTCTTGGTATCTTTCGATACCTCTTGGGCATTGAAGTTGTCCAAAGTAAGGGGGGATAAGTGTTCTATTGCAGAGAAAGTATGTTATGAATATGTTTCTTGGGAGATCAAATCATATAAAGGTGGATTGTCACTTTATTAGAGATGCATTGCTACAAGGCACGACAATCACTCTATATGTTAACTTGGAGGACCAACTGGCTGATCTTCTCACTAACGATATTCGAAGAAAGGAATTTGAGTATCTTTACTCCAAGCTGGGCCATTATGATATCTACGCTCCAGCTTAAGGGGCAGTGTTAAGAATAAGGGGTAATTTAGTAATTTTACTAAACTTCTGTTAGTTATTATTTTTATATTATTTAGTTTACTTGCTCCTCAAGCCATGAATGACATCATTGTAATTTTGTATTTTTGGATGCTATTAATACACGTTTTAAGGTTGTAGTTCATTAAGACCGTACGACCTCTTTCTCTCCTTCTCTCTTCCCCTTTCTTCCTATCTCTTCACTTTTCTCTCATCTTCTATCTTCCTTCATTAAATCTAACATAAGGGAATTCAAAGAAAAACTCAAACTAAAGGCTATAGTAAGGGTTTCGACGAGAAACTCAATCCGAAGGCTATAGTAAGGGAATTCGACGAATAACTCATAGTGAAGGCTATAGTAAGGGAATACGATGAAACACTTAAACTAGCGAATTGGACGAAAAACCAAATTGAACGTTGCAGTAAGGGAATTTGAAAAAAACAATCAAACTGAAGGCCATAGTAAAGGAATTCGTCGAAAAACATAGACTGGAGGCTATAGAAAGGGAATTCGAAAAAAAAAAACCATAATTGAAGGCATTCGAAGAATAATTCAAACAAAAGGCTATATAATAAGGGAGTAGTCCGAAAACTCAAACTGAAGGCTATAGTGTGGGAATTTGACAAATAACTCAAAGTGGAGGCTATAGTAAGTTAATTCAAACAAAAACAAAAACTGAAGGCTGTAGTAATGGAATTCGAAGAAAAACTCAAACTAATGGCAATAGTCTGAAAATTCGATGAAAAACTCAAACTGAAGGCTATAGTAAGGTTATTTGGAAAAAAAAAACTCAAACTAAAGGCTATAGTAATGGAATTGGAAAAAAAAAAACAACTCAAAATGTAGGCTATATAGTAAGGGAATTCTAAGAAAAACACAAATTGAAGGCTACAATAATGGAATTGGAAGAAAAACTCAAATTTAAGGCTATAGTAAGGCAATTTGATCAAAAACTTAACCTGGTGGCTATAGTAGGGGAATTCGAAGAAAAACTCAATCTGAAGGACATAGTAAAGGCCTCAACGAAAAAATCAAACTGAAGGGTGTTGTAGAAGAATTGGAAAAAACTCAAACTCAAGGGTAGAAAAAAACTCAAACTCAAGGGTAGAAAAAAACTCAAACTAAACGATATAGTAAGGGAATTCGACTAATAACTCAAAGTAAAGGCTAGAGTAAGTTAATTCAAATCAAAACTCTAAATACAGGCTATAGTATGGGAATTAGAAGAAAAACTCAAACTTAAGGCTATAGTTTGGGAATTCGGAAAAAAAAACTCAAACAGAAAACTGAGGGAATTCAATGAAAAACTAAAACTGAAGGCTATAGTAGGGAAATTTGAGGAAAAACCAAAACTGAAGGCTATTGTAAGGGAATTAAACGAAAAACTAAAACTGAATTCTGAATTCAATTAAAAACTCAAATTGAAGGCAATAGTAAAGAAATTCGAAAAAAAACTCTAACTGAATGCTATAGTAATGGAATTTGAAAAAAAAAAACTCGAATTGTAGGCTATATAAGAGAATTCTTAGAAAAACACAAATTGAAGGCTGTAGTAATGGAATTGGAATAAAAAATCAAATTGAAGGTTATATTAAGACAATTCGACAAAAAACTTCAACTGATGGCAATAGTAAGGACATTAGAAAAAAACTTCAACTAAATGCTCTAGTAAGGGAATTTGAACAAAATTCAAAATGAAGGGGAATTCGACGAAAAACTCAAATTGAAGGCTATAATAAGGGACTTTGTGAAATATTTAAATTGAAGGTTGTAGTTTGTAAATATGACGAAACAGTCAAGCCAAAGGCCATAATAAGCGAATTTGACAAAAAAATAAAATTGAATGTGGGAATTCAAAGAATAACACAATCTGAAGGATGCATTAGGGGAATTCAAACAAAAACTAAAAGTAAAAGTTATAGTAAGGGAATTCGGAAAAAAAACTCAAACAGTAGGCTATAGTAAAGGAATTCTATGAAACGCACAAATTGAAGGTTATAATAAGGGAATTGGAAAAAAAAAATCAAACTGAAGGCACAAGGGAATTCGAAGAAAAACTTAAACTGATGGTCATAGTAATGGAATGGGATGAAAAAGTCAAACTGAAGGCTGTTTGTAAGGGAATTCAAAGAAAAATTTAAACTTATGGGCCTAGAAGGGGAATTCAAAGAAAAGCTCAATATGAAGGCTATAGTAAGGATTTCGATGAGAAATTCAGACCGAAGGCTATAGTAAAAGAATTGGATAAAAAACTCAAACTCAAGGCTATAGTAAGAGAATTTGACGAATAGCTCAAAGTGAAGGTTATAGTAAGGAATACGACGAACCATTCAAATTGAATGCCTTAGTAAGCGAATTGGACGAAAAACTCGAATTGAACGTTATAGTAAGGGAATTTGAAGAAAAATCAAACTGAAGGTTTTGTAAAGGAATTTGACGAAAAACACAAACTAAAGGCTATAGTAAGGAAATTCGAAGAAAAACCAAAATTGAAGGCTATAGTAATGGAATTCGACGAATAACTCAAATAGAAGGCTATATATTAATGGTTCTGTTCGAAAAAAAATTTAAACTAGAGGTTTTAGTAAACAATTTGAATACAAAACTTGAACTAAAAATTATAGTTTGAAATTCGACGAATAACTTAAAGTGAAGGCAATAGTAAGTTAAATCAAACAAAAACTCAAACTAAAGACTATAGTAAGGGAATTAGAAGAAAAACTCATATTAAAGGCAATAGTAAGGGAATTCGATGAAAAACTCAAGCTGAAGGCTATAGTAATGGAATCGGAAAGAAACAACTAAAATTGTAGGCTATATACTATGTGAATTCTAAGAAAAACACAAATTGAAGGCAATAGTAATGGAATTGGAAGAAAAACTAAAATTGAAGGGAGTGAAGAAATCAGACAAAAAACTCAAGACGAAGGCTATAATAAGCGAGTTGAAGGCCATATATTGTAAGAATATTCAACAAAAAACTAAAACTGAGGGCACTAGAAAGGGAATTTGAACAAAAAGTCATACAGAAGACTAAAAGTAAGGGAAGTCAACAAAAAAACCCAAGCTGAATGCTATAATTAGCGAATTCAATAAAAAACTCAAATTGAAGGCTATAGTAGGGGAATTCAAAGAAAAACCAAACTGAAGTCTTTAGTCAGGGAATTCAAAGAAAAACTCAAACTAAAGGCTATAGTAAGGGAGTCCGAAGAAAACTTAAATTGAAGGCTTAAGAAAAGGTATTCAGAAAAAAAAAAGAACTCAAAACTGAAGGCAATAGTATGGAAATTCGAAAAAAAAGAACTCAAGCTGAAGGCTATTGTAAGGGAATTCGAAAACAAACTTATTCTGAAGGCCATAGTAAGGGAATTCGGCGAAAGTAAGGGTGACAAAAACTCAAAATGAAGGCTTTTGTAAGACAATTAGATGAAAAACTCAAACTGAAGGAATTCAAACTTAAGAATATAGTATGGGAATTTGGAAAAAAAAACTTAAAGAGAATGCTATATTAAGGGAATTCGAACAAAAACTCAAACTAAAGACTATAGTAAGGGAACTCGAAAAAATACTAAAATTGATGGCTATAGTAAGGGAATTCCAAGAAAAACTCCAATTGAAGGGATAAGGGAATTCAAAGACATTCAAATTGAAGGCCATAGTAAGGGAATTCGAAGAAAAGATCAAACTGGATGCCTTAGTGAGGGAATTCGATGAAAACTCTCTCTAAAGGCTATAGTAAGGAAAATTGAAATGAAAAACTTAAACTTAAGTCTATAGTAAGGGATTAGGTAAAAAAACTCATGCCAACGGCCATAGTAAGAGAATTCCACAAAAAACACAAATTGAAGACTATATTAAGGGAATTAGACCAAAAACTCAAACTGAGAGCTATTGTAAGGTAATTGAACGAAAAACTCAAACTAAAGGCTATAGTAAGGGAATTCAATGAAAAACTTAAATGAGAGGCTATAGTAAGGGGTATGGACAAAAATTCAAGCTGTAAGATCTAATAAGTAATTCAGAAAAAAACTCAAAATGACGGCTAGGGAAAGGGATTTCGAACAAAAACTATAGGCAATTGCAAGAGAATTCAAACAAAAACTCAAACTAAAGGCTATATTATGGAAATTCGACGAAAAAATAAAACTGACGGTAACAACAAGGAAATTTGAAGAAAAAACTCAAACTGACTAGTATAGTATGGGAAATCGACGAAAAATTTAAACTGAAGGCAATAGTAAAAGAAATTCGATGAAAAACTCAAACTGAAGCTATAGTAAGGGTATTCAACAAAAGTAAGGAACGACAAAAGTGTAGGTAAATTATTAGAGAATTGGATAAAAAACTCAAATCGAAGGTTACAGTAAGTTAATTCAATGAGAAACTCAACGGAAGACTTGTAAGGGAATTCAAAGAAAAAAATTCAAGCTGAAGGTGATAGTAAGGGAATTCAAGAAAAAAAACACACACAAAAGGCTATAGTAAGGGAATTAAAAAAAAACTTAAAACTAAAGGCTATATTAAGGGAATTTGAACAAAATAATTCACAATGAAGATTATAGTAAGAGAATTTGAACAAAAACTCAAATTGAAGACTATAATAAAGGAATTCGGAAAAAAACTCAAATTGAATGCTATAGTAAGTGAATTTCAAGAAAAACTCGAATAGAAGGCTATGTACGGTAAGGGTATTCAATGTAAAACTAAAACTGATAGGTATAGTAAGGGACCTTGAAAAAAAAAGTTAAATTGAAAGCTAAAATATGGGAATTTAAGGAAAATTTCAAAATGAAGGTTATAGGGATTCGATGAAAAACTCACACTAAAGGCTATAGTAAGAGAATTAGATGAAAAGTCAAACTGAAGGCTATAATAAGCGAATTCGGTGAAAAACTCAAACTGAATGTTATAGTAAGGAAATTTGATGAAAAGCTAAAACTTAAGGATATAGTGAGGGAATTCAAAAAAATAACTCAAATTGAAGGCTATATAGTAAGGGAAATCGGAGAAAAACTCAATGTGAAGGCTATATAATAAGGGAATTCAATGCACTACTCAAATTGAAAGCTGTAAGGGAAATTGAAAAAAAAAACCTTAAACTAATGGCCATAGTAAGGGTATTCGAAGAAAAAAATAAACTGAAAGCTACTGTAAGGGAATTTGGGGAAAACTCAAACTGAAGGCTATAGTAAAGGTATTCGAAGAAAAAAAATCAAATTGAAGGCTATGGTTTGGGAATTTGGTGAAAAACTCAAATTGAAGTCTATTGAAAGGGAATTTGAAGAAAAACTTAAACTGAAGGCTATGGTAAGAGAGTTTAAAGAAAAATTCAAACCGTAAGCTATACTAAGGAAATTCTAAAAAAGTAAAACTGAATGTTGTAATACAAGAGTTCAAAGAAAAACTCAAACTGGTGTAAGTAATTCCGAATAAAAATTCAAATTGAAGGCTATAGTAAAAGAATTCGAAAACAAAAAAACTCAAATTGAAGACTGCAGTAAGGGAATTTAACAAAAAACTCAAATTGAAAGTTCTAGTAAGGGAATTCGAAGAAAAAATCAAGTTGAAGGATTTGGTAAGGGAATTTGACGAAAAACTCAAGCTAAAGGTGTAGGGTTTGAAAGTTTGGTCGTTTGCAAGCCCACTTCGAATCTGTAATTTTGGCATCTTTTTTGGCATTTAACTTATGCTACGCGATATGCGCATTGTGCGTGCTGTAGAGTTCAGGATTTCTCTCTCACTCTCAGGTTTGCTAAACCTATCCTGCCTCATATGCCCATATTCATAGATTCATACTGTTTCTTCCATGGCTATGTTCTTAGTTTTTCCTTGATCTGAGAAGCAGAATGCGCCCGTCATTTTTATTTACGTGGAAAATGGCAATCCCCTTCCATTGCACCAAGGTGGCCGTTCAAGCTATGACGACACTTCTGCAGTTGTCTTGTGATTCTGCCGATATTTAACTTCAAGTTTGTTTTAGCTAGTGATTTACTATTTTATTTGTTATTAATCGATTGTTTGCTGGCAACAATAGCAAGTTGTTATTGTTTATTAATGTGATCTGTAGAGCTGTGTAAGTTGCAATGTTAATTAACACATAGTAGCTTCGGTCTCTGCGGTAGAGTTTGATTATTAGTTGTCATAAGAGATTATATGTTGAGATTAATTTCTGGTCGACACATCCGTCACCAGAAAGTGTCTGGTGATCATTTTACCTCCTTAAAATGTTATCATTGTCTTTCTCCTAGATCCATTCAGAGGTGTTTCCTCTCAGAAAGATGTTTGGTTGTTTGGAGGGATTGATCGTTTATGGGTCTTATTTGCATAATAAGTGTATATATATAATGTTAACATAGTAATTTTAATTTTTAGTTCCTTTCACATGACTATACACTGTTTTTTTTAAAGATGATGTGTTAAGGACTACATCAAATTGAACGCTATACTCAGGTAATTGGAAGAAAAACTCAATCTGAAGGGTAGTAAGGGAATTGGAAGAAAAATTCAATCTGAAGGCTAGTAACGGAATTCAACGAAAACCTCAAATTGAAGGCTATAGGGAGGGATAAGTATTGATGAAAAACTCAAAATAAAGGCTATAGTTAGGGAATTGGACAAAAAAAAATTCTAACTGAAGGCGATAGCAAATGAATTCAAAAAAAAAAACTCAGACTGAAATCTTATAGTAAGGGAATTCAAATAAAAACTCAAACTGAAGGTTATCGTAAGGGAATTCAATGAATAACTCAAACTAAAGTCTTTAGAAAGGGAACTTGAGCATAGCTCAGTGGTCACATGGGGTTTTCTAGTGGGTCTTGGGTTCAAGTCTCCTTAGGGGCATAGGAAAAAAATCACGACTTAAAAAACTCAAATTGAAGGCTTTAGTAAAGGAATTCAAAACAAAATTCAAAGTCAAGGCTATAGTAAGGGAATCCAACACTAGTAGAAAAACATACTCCGCCGGGGGGTGACGTGTCATTGTCGCTCAAGACGTCGGCGGAAGCAAAACGCCGACGAAATCACCCGCCGGCGGAACAGTTTCCCACGGTGAAATTAACCACCGGCGGAACCTCTTCCCCCGGCGCAAACAATCGCCGGCGGAATGTTTGAAAAAATTAGATTATGTTGGGGGGTGAGAGAGAGAGGGAGAGAGAGAGAGAGAGAGAGAGAGGAGAGAGAGAGAGAGAGAGAGAGAGAGAGAGAGAGAGAGAGAGAGAGAGAGAGAGAGAGAGAGAGAGAGAGAGAGAGAGAGAGAGAGAGAGAGAGAGAGAGAGAGAGAGAGAGAGAGAGAGAGAGAGAGAGAGAGAGAGAGAGAGAGAGAGAGAGAGAGAGAGAGAGAGAGAGAGAGAGAGAGAGAGAGAGAGAGAGAGAGAGAGAGAGAGAGAGAGAGAGAGAGAGAGAGAGAGAGAGAGAGAGAGAGAGAGAGAGAGAATTAAAGTCTGAAATAGAATTTGAGAGTAAATCGAGGGAGATAAATATTTACCTAGAGTGAAATCAGAGAGAAGAGAAACATAGAGAGAGAGAGAGAGAGTAAGATTTAACGACAGGGAAATCAGAGAGAGAGGAAGAGAGAGAGAGATAATGGGAGAGAAAGAGAGAACCCCGAGAGACAACCGAGAGAACCGAGAGAGAAAATTTTAGACGGATTTCTGCATTTGAATTCCTATCAAATGCAGAAATTGGTATAACCATACACGAATTAACCAAGTGTTGTTAATTAACACATCGAAAGTGAAACAGATTTCGAGAGAGTGAAAAAAGAAGAGAGAACACTGAGAGTTTAAACTTGAGTGAAAACTTAGAGAGTGAAAAAGAAGAGACAAAATTCAGAGCCAAAAATAAAGAGTGGAACAGATATTCAGAGATAGGTAGAGAATTAGAGAATGAAACACCATCGAATATCATTTAACACATATAATTAAACCCCATCAATACCATTCAACACATTACCATCGATAGCTCAAACACTGAAATTAACACATCCACCATCGAATTAAAAATCAATCCATAACATTGTATTCAAATAACAATACAACTGAATTATAAGAAGGAAAGTTTACCAAAGAGGGACAAATATCATTCAACTCATCCACAATACATCCACTATACAGTACCAAATTTCACAATAGATGATACGGTCGACAAAGCTGATACTGCATAATAAAGAAGAAGGCCACCGGTAACAACGTGTGTCTATCTTTCCTGCTTTAAAAGTGATGGCTGTCTCGTATTACCTAATTGCAGCGCTTTAGCTTTAGCTAAAAAAGGTGTAGAAAGAAAGTGAACAGAGAAGGTCACCTCTCGCGTGCATGGAGCCAATATGGGAGCTATCCTCAATGTGAGACCTCAGTCCCTCTCAATTAATATTGCACTCAGAAAATATTAACGTTGAGTTCCTCTGAATTAAGATGGAAATCAAACACTTTAAATATACACTTACTTTATTTTCCCAAAACCGAAAGGTTCTCCCTTCCCCCAGTTGGCTGGCAGATCCCAGATTGATATTTCAAACTTCCAAAACGAAATTAAGAACAAAGAAAAGTTTCAGACTTTCTGTACTATATATTTGAGAGACACTTATAAAACAGATCATTTCTTCACTTTTTTACACTCTTTCAGAAATGTAGCTACAACGCATTGAAAGGCCAATTAGTGCGATTAAAAACAACATTACAGAGCTAGGTGACAATTAGATGGAGGGAAGGGATCAGATTAGTCACGTCCCTTGAACTAAGACTTGTATATATATCAGAAAACATTTGGTGGAAGCGAGAGGCGAGGAAGTACAAAGAACCTCTTCAATAGTTTTGAGAACCGAAAGCTAAAACGAAATACAAAGAACCTCGTCCAAATTAATTACCTGCAGCAAAGGGAAAGAGCCTTTCGTCGACGGCGAAGAAGTCGGAGGGGTTCGACGTTGGGTGGGATGCCGGAACGCAGAGCACGCCGCTGAAAATCGCCCCGATAGGCTTCTAAAGAACTGGGGTTTTGAACCCAAGAGCGTCGTCAAAGATGGGTCTTCTGCCGGAGGAGTATGTACGACACCGAAAAGAGTAAAACAGAAAAATTTCAGGCGGAACACCGCAGGAACGCTAGAATTCCTTTTCACGCGCTGGTTTTCTTCGACGAATTTCGACGAGTTTCGTCAAAGGAAAGCCGGGGTAGGGGAAGACAACGTGCACCGTTACGCCCGCTCGCATCATGCGTGTAACGCTGCGAGGGAACTTAGGTCCCATATCGACCTCATCCAAATCCGGCCCAACTGCCGGATTTCCTTCCTCCAGCGGTTGGGTCGAATGAAATAAAATTCCGCCGATGAGTTAAGTATAACCGTCGGCGGAAGAGAACTCTGCTGACGAAACAATTTCGTCCCGTCGGCGGAGTACTCTTTTCTAGTAGTGCAAACAAAAACTCATAATGATGGAAGTAGTATGTGAATTCGTATAAAAATTCATATTAAATGTTATAGAAAGTGAATTTGAGGAAAACTCCAATTAAAGGCTATAGAAAGGGAATTCGACAAAAAAACTTAAGCATAAGACTATAACAAGGAAAAACAAAGAAAAACTCAAATTGAATGCTATAGTAAGGGATTCGAAAAAAAGACTCGAACTGAAGGCAATAGTAAGGGACTTAAAAAAATTTGAACTGAAGGCTATAGTAAGGGAATTTGAAAAAATTTGAAACGGAAGGCTATAGTAAGGGAATTCGAAGATAAACTCAAAGTAAAGGCTATATAGTAAATTCAAAGAAAAACTCTAATAGAAGGTTATATAGGTAGATAATTCATAGAAAAAGTCAAACTGCAGGCTATAGTAAGGGAATCCGAAGGAAAACTCAAACTGAAGGGCTATAGTAAGGGTATTCGTAGAAAAACATAAATTGAAGGCAATAGTAAGTAAATCCTTGAAAAAACACTCAAATTGAAGGCTAATGTGAAGGAATTTGAACAAAAATACAAACTGAAAATTATAAAAAAGGAATTAAAAAACAACACTCAAACTGAAGATTATAGTAAGGGTATTCGAAGAAAAACTCAATCTAAAGGCTATAGTAAGGGAATTCAACTTAAAACTCAAACAGATGGCAATGGTAAGGGAATTCTACAGCAAGAAGCCTCACTGTTCCTCCACCAGTTTACATCAACAAAACAACTACCTCCAATTATAAAAATAGTAATGTCTTAAGCAATTAATTAGGCTAAAAAGTTTCCAAAGAGATCGGACTTGATGCCCAACGCAGTATAAAGATAGAAAGCTATACAATCTATTGACTGCATTGGTTTGAAATAGAACAATAAACTAAATACAAGAGGGAAAAAGATGAAGATGTGCCATTGATGGAGGAAAAAGATAAATATTAGACGGAAAAGAGAGTTGTATGTGAAATTGGAAAAACGAGTTTGAACAAAAAGAAATAAAAAAACAAAACAAAAAAGTACAAATTTTGACTGAGAAAAGCAAGAAAAACCCCATGACCAGAACTAGTGGAGATCCGATATGGCCCCCAAAAATCAGAATGAACTAAATCAAATAAATTACTACTTTGACTATTACTAGGCAAATAACTAGATCTGCCATGTTTGCCTAGCTGGCATGAGGTACATTGCAATTGTGTGTTTCTTGGAATGGAAGGAAAAGATTGACAAAGTTTCTCCAGTGAAAGGTGTCCAAGCCAAAGATGAAGCAAATATGGAAACGTTGTACCAAGCATGGGCAGTATCATTGTGAGATGTTCCCATCATATAAAGGGGACCACTCTCACGGCCCGAACCAGACTCTCTCTTCATTTGCAAGTCCTGAAACACACAACGAGATGGAGAAAAAATTATTGAACAAGACAAATCTTTGGTCAACTGACTCGCAGAAAGAAGATTGATGGGAAACTTTGAGACATATAAAATAGATTCCAAGATAAGAGCAGAAGTAACAGAAATTGTTCCTTCACCAAGAACACGAGTGGTAGAACCATCCGTTAGAGTAACAAATTTATAAGTAGTGAATGAACGAAAGGAAGAAAAAAATTGAAGAGTTACCTGACTTGTGACTAGATGCCCCAGAGTCAACAATCCACTGGGGAGAAGAGACCTGAAGTGAGAAAATACCATAAGTAGTAGTTGAGGCCATTGTTGAGGAAGTAGATGGCACAACAACAAAGGAAAAAGAAGAACATGACTTCTTGGAAATTCTAGACAAAAAATCTTGCATTGCTGCCACTGGATGTTGCACATCAATCATTGAATCAACTCGGCCAACACTGTTTGCACTAGCTGATTTGCCAAACTTATCCCAACATCTCTCAAACTCATGATTGTTTCTGCCACAGTGCATGCATTTTCTATATCCTTTTTTGAAAGAAGAGGTATTACCTTTACCTTTACCTTTGTCATTGTTGCCTTTCCCTTTGGAGAAATAAATTATTGCTATTAAAAGTGGATGTACTCTAACACGCAGAATTATTCTCTGAAGAACCTTTTGAAGATGAGAGACGAGTGGCTTAGTATTAAGGACTTTATTATACACATCCTCTAGAGTAATATTATCTTTCTGGGCTGCCAAAATTTGAACTTGAACACAATAAAACTCAACACCCTGTCCATCTAAAAACCAAGCCACATTTACCTGATTTCTCCATCGCCTTATAACATTAACATCCGAATCTAGAGGATGATAATTTTGTATATCCTGCAGAAGACCTCTAATAACGTGTCTAGTAATTTTTTTTGGGGATGTTCAAGAATGTAACTCTCTTTAATCTTAACCCCTAAATATTTTTTACCCAAAGATGCCCACAACAAATGCTTTTCACCATTCAACTTCGTAAAAGTGATCTGAATAGTGTCCTTATCTAAAATAATAACCCCAACAGAAATTCAAGAATTAGATTTTCACTAGTAAACATGATATGTAGACAGTAAAAAACAAATCAGATTATTACACAAACCGAAGCAGCAACCCAGGAGTGAACAATTCTCGTGCCAGAACAATTCTTGGCAAATATGTAATGATGATATCAGTAGGGATGACATCAGCCCTAGAAGCTCTAAAACACGCTCAGAACTACATTTGATTAGAAGTGACAGATTTCTACAGCTTAAAGACAGGATTTTGGTGTGGCACGAATCCTGATGCAGTGTAAAAGACGGGCTTTACATACTTGAAAGCTCTGAAACACGTTCAGACCTACCTATGACTGGAGCTGGCAGATTTCCATAGCTTAAAGACAGGTTTTTTGTGCGGCACAAATCCGCAGGCAGTGTAAAAATTCAATTTTTCACTAGCAGCAGTAGTAGCAGACGCAGATACAGGTTCCGACGAACCCAACAGTAGCAAAGGAACTCCCTTTAAGAGTAACCCATACACAACAATTCAATCAACAATAGAAGCCATTAACAAAAAAGACAAACTAAGGATTGCCCAAAATCTAAGACCACTCTAGAACTTTTTTATTCGACTTCTAATTGGAAGAGGAGAAATCAAACTGAGATGCCCTAGATTAGTCTTCACGCTTTGATACCATGTGAAATCGAGTAGGAGAGAAAGGAGGAGATAAAAGAAGATGAAGGAAAAAGGTTGTGTGGTATTAATGACCCTCAACCTTAAACCATGTATTAAGAGAATCCGAAAATACAAAATTACAGCAATGCCATTCATTGCTTGAGGAGCAAACTACTCTAATAAATAAATAATAACTAACTAAAGTTTAGTAAAATTACTAAACTACCCCTGACTCATAACAAATACGAGGTTTTTGGGTTCTATCTACCAGTTCCGTTTTCTTTTAAATTAATCTGCTCCTAACTGTCTGTTTGTAGGAGTTAATGTGGAAGGTGAAGCATCCCCATATTGTTTATTTGAATAAGGATTCAAACTGAACAAACGGTGGGTGTATGTACAAGTTTTATTGTAATGGGGGGGAGGTGTATTTTGTGCTTCATGGTAAGTCTTTGACACTTGGAATGTAAGCATAAATTCTTCTAAGCCACATTGTGGAAAATCTTTATCAATCATCAATCAATTCAATACAACAATAGGGTGTTTGGTTTCTAACAGTCCTTGGCCTTTCGCTCATTCTAATTTTAGATATCACTTGAGCTGATAATATTTTTATATTTGGTGAAAATATGCTGCTGCTTTTGCAGCTTTTGTAGCTGGGATGACATGCTTAAGTGGGATATATTTCAGTGGAAAGCTGATGGACTTACTTGTACAAAATCTCGAAGTATTAGATTAACTTTTCTATTAATAGTTTTTTGCTTTTCTTGCCCTCCATAGGATATAGTCCTCTTTGGTTTTGCTTATTCATGCACATTATTGGACGCTAAGGCCCCAACTGTTGTACCATTCCCCATCTCTTGGGTCCTTAATGAATACACCAATTCTCATCTCTTGGGATGGATAGAACCCAAAATCCCCCACATTAATACGTTAACACATATGAAGTATTTTGCCTTTTACATTGATAAATATATGGTGAAATAATATGAAGGCATTGATGTATACTATTTCTAGTCATTACTACACTTGAATAAACTCCAAAAATGCATAAATAAGAGAAAAGATAGTGAGACTACGCATGAAATTTTCTTCTTCCTTCTGATATTCTTACTGCAAGCAAAACAAAAATCCATATTAAGAAGAAACTCCTTATTTTTTGGAAATATAATACGAAACGACATAATAATATACTGGAAAAGAACATAGTAGAAAAAACAATCCCACAAAATTAAATAATGCATGGATACCCAAAAGATTTGAAAAAAGTGTACAAAACATTAAAAATCTAGTTAAAAAAAAAGAAAAAAGTTGAAAAAGAGCTGGAGTGCACTCACTTTTTAGAATGGTCATGATTGTTGAAGCATCTAATTCTGTCATTTTCTTGCTCAACACAATGAGGAAGTCATATAAGAGGTCACTGCACATGCAATAAAGATCATGCATCAGGGAAAAACTAAATAAAGCAGATTACTTCAAATGACAAATGAAATCATGATATGCGTTTAGCAACAGGAAAATGAAGCAATGACATAGGGAACATGCGACACAAAGAAGTTCGGCCTACACAATGGATAAGAATACTTGAAAACTTGAAGCAAATCTACTAGCAACAAATGCAATCTCGAAGTGTAGTAAACTGAACTAATAGATAGAATCCACAAACCCCACATTAATACGTTAAACTTTGCCTTTTACTTTGATAAATATATATATGAAGAAATAATATAAAGGCACTGATGTATAGTATGTCTAGTCATTACCAACCTTGAACAAACTCCAAAGATGCATAAATAAGAGAGAAGGGTAGTGAGACTACGCGTGGAGTTTTCATCTTCTGATATTCTTCCTGCACGCAAAACAAAAAATCATATTAAGAAGAAACTCCTATATTGGAAATATCATATGAAACGCATTCTTTAGGAACAAGGATTAGGTAATTACATGTATATTTCTTATCCCTGAAAGTAGAATTTTGAACTTAGCTTAAACCTATAAAGAACAAATGATACAAAAATAGATATTTGAATT
>CM039665.1:4874252-5061752 GCA_022405105.1 Aristolochia contorta | reverse complement strand
TTTTCCACATGATCAATGAATATAAATTTTACATGCATGCAAACATAGACTACTCATCTGCAATTTCTTATTGGGAAAATTCCTGATACGTTCGGCAGTACCATTTCTACTGGTTAAGAGGCTGAGATTAACCATTAGAACACATAGATCAATTTGTGGAGTAAGAGATAATAATCCCGAATGAATGAGAAAATAAACAATGAACTATAAGAGATGTGAAGTAGCAACAGAGAAAATAATAGGAGAAAAAGAGCAAAAACAGAATAGAAGCTATAGTAAAACAGACTCGAAGGGAAAAAATCGACAGCAAATAGTGAATAGCAAAACAGAAAAAACAGGGAGGATAAAGGAGAAAAATGAAAACAAAAATTTTAGCCATAAAACAAGAAAAGTGAAAAGTTAAAGTGCAAAAGAGAGGAAGAAATAGGGAGGAGAAGAGAGAGACCTGGAAAGGATTTCGACGAGGGAGACGACCACTTCTGCAACAGCGAGGACAAACGGAAGGAGGAGGACGCGCGTCGATGTAACAACGGTGTGAAGACTCTGAGAACAGACAAATGGAAACGAGACTAGTAAGAATGGAATCACTGAATCAGGAATTACAGAAATCAGAGGTAAAAGAGGTAGAAATCAGAGGTAAAAGAGGTAGAAATCAGAGGTAAAAGAGGTAGAAATCAGAGGTAAAAGAGGTAGAAATCAGAGGTAAAAGAGGTAGAAATCAGAGGTAAAAGAGGTAGAAATCAGAGGTAAAAGAGGTAGAAATCAGAGGTAAAAGAGGTAGAAATCAGAGGTAAAAGAGGTAGAAATCAGAGGTAAAAGAGAGATGAATAAGACGAAAAAGAGAGATGAATAAGATGGAAAAGAGAGATGAATAAGACGGAAAAGAGAGATGAATAAGACGGAAAAGAGAGATGAATAAGACGGAAAAGAGAGATGAATAAGACGGAAAAGAGAGATGAATAAGACGGAAAAGAGAGATGAATAAGACGGAAAAGAGAGATGAATAAGACGGAAAAGAGAGAGGAATAAGACGGAAAAGAGAGAGGAATCAGACGAAAAAGAGAGGAATTAGAGGGAAGAAGAAAAATACCTCGGCTTTAGACAGAGTTTGTCCAGAGGTGAGCGGTACGCCGGTAGCTCGATGGTCGCCTGACTCGCCTCTCACCTGGATTTAGGGTTTGCACAGTTGCACGGGATGCTGGATTAGAGAATTTAGCGTTTTATACGCTTCGACCAGTGACAGTGAGTGTAGTTACTAACTTACTATTTAGTATTTACAATATCCATAGGTCACGTATCACATAAGTCATTAGATTAATAGATTTAGGACTTTGCCTTTTATAAGTATATAACAGGGTAGATTTTAGGGAATTGCTTTTAGCATATGTTAGAACTTATTAATTAGGTCTTTGATTTATAGAACTTTGGAGTAATAGTATGATGGTAATCTTTTAAAAATAATATATGATAAAAAATCTTAAAATTTAAAATTTTTGGGTTTTATGGAAGTGTTACTTTATATAATATGTGGTTTTTAATAATGGACTCCTAGACATGGATTTAGGGTATGCACAGTTGCAAGGGACGCACATTTAGCCTTTTATAGGGCTCGACTAGTGACAGACATTGAGTGTAGTTACTATTTAGTATTTACGCAAGACATATCACACAAGTCATTAGATTAATAGATTTAGGATTTTGCCTTTTATAAGTTTATAACATGGTAGATTTTAGGGATTTGCTTTTAGCATATGTTAGAACTTATTAATTAGGTCTTTGCTTTTTAGAACTTTGGAGAAAAGAAAGACAGAAATATTTTCTTAAAAATTATGATAAACAATCTTAAAATTTAAAATTTTCGGGTGTTATGAAAGTGTTACTTTATTTAATATGTGGTTCTTGATAATAGACTACTACTCTACTAGAATGGTCTTGGGAAAAAAAGAATTATATGTATTATGATACATGAATCAATGCCATATAATACATGTACTTTTGTTTTGGTTGATGTATAAGTAAAACCGTGGAAGATTGCTTATTAAATATTTATTCGATTTAATTATGGACATAGACATGTATTAACTATTGCTTAATGAGGTAATTGTATAATCAATAATAAGTTTATTAATTTTCATTTAATTATAGTATATATAATAATTCATGTAAGTGAATTGAAGAAATTTGGTTGATTTAATAAATATTCACATATTGAATATGTTACAAAAATCTAAAATCTCTAAGGCAATGAGTCATTATATTCAATGACTCATATAAGATATAACTCATATGAAATTAAGATCCTAAATCAATTACTCAATTAGTCATTATACTCAATTGTTATGACAAAAGATTATAAATTTTAAAATAATTAAACAAATATAATAGGAGGAGAAATAATTGTTTGAACTTTATACAATCAATATTACATATTATTTATTAATTTTACTAATTTATTTTATTAAAAAAATAAATAAAGCATTATTTTTTATGGTATTTATGTAATATCTCATTATGTGAAGAGTATATTTGGCAAATTAATTAATTAATATAAATAAAATGTTAACCATAAAAAATATTGATAAATTTTACCATACTACCTTATTTAAATGGTAGAACAGTAGAATGGATACGAAAGAGTTATTTCTGTTTCACTTTCATTTATTAAACGGTTGAATGGTAAATAAATAATATTATTTTATTCTTAAAGACGTAAAACAGATATTCGGATGTCGTTTACACCCCTTGACAGAACACCCATAATTAGGGATGTAAACGGGAAATAAACGGTACGGGTAATGGGTTTCCGTTTATCGTTTATTTTTTTGAAACTTTTACCCGTTTCCGTCTGTATCCGTTTAGTTCCGTGAAATCCTTACCCGTTTATTACCCGCCGGAAAACCGGGTAATCGGGTAATAAACGGGTAAATAATAAAAAAATATAAAAATCACAAAAAACTCAAAAAAATGAGGAAACATTAAGAAAATTACTAATAAACAGTCAAATACAACACTTTTCTAGAGTTCAAAATACAAGTTACACTTAAAATTGACTAGGGACTAGAGAGGAACTGGAGAGGGAGCGGGAGCAATGAGTCAATGACTAGAGACAAGAGAGGGAGGGAAAACCAAAATTAGAATATTAATTAATTAGAGAAATAAGTAACTAGTCATTAAAATCAATGATATTACTTATAACTTATTAAGAATTTAGGGTATATGACGTACAATGGGCCAAAATATTTGAATTATGTAAGCTAATTGAAAAAATATGAAATCATCTCGTGTATTTGTTAATTACTATGTTTATCTTTATATAAATTTTATTATGAATTATAATATGTTTATTTTTGTATGACAATTGTTTACATTTATAAAAAAAATTGTCATTTGTATAAAATATGACATTTATAAGAAAAATAAATTTTTTTTAATCTTAGATTACTCATACTATCTTATTTAGTTAATTATGAATTTACAATATATGATCTATCCTTTATGACTATGAGTCTATGACTATGACTAGGGAGTCTTTATAATACCATGAGTTAAAGTCAATATATATTGACTTCTAATAATTACCAAAATATATAAATATATTCAAATTCTCTTCAAACTTTTTAACTCTACAAATTTTTATAATAAACGATAAAAAATATAATAAGGTTATTATATAAAAATAAGTATTTTATGGTTAAACTAAGTAGATATATAAATTTACTATATTACCTTTACTTAAATGGTAAATGGGTAAAACAGGTTCGAAAGAGCTATTTCCGTTTCCGTCCGTTTATTAAACGGTACAACTGGTAAACGATAGAGCGGTAAACTAATAATAATATTTTATTCCTATTTAATTCCGTTTATTATTTATTAATCGGGCGAACGGTAGAGCGGGTAATCGGCTCCCCTTTACATCCATAATCGAAAAATCGAAAGCTCTATGTCAAAGAGGGCATTCTTCATCAAGGTTCGCATTATCGGAGATACGGAATGTATCGGACCTTAAGGATACGGATACGTATCGTGGATACGAATGGATACGCTAGGAAACGCATGTAATGACCATGGATATTTTAGGAAAACTTATTAAAAATATGGAAAAGAACAAATATTCATTAATGCTATTAATAAAAAAAGCATAATGTTCTTACTGACTCAAGTGTATGAAAAAACTACATCACTACCCAAAATGTCACTACCTAATCTCTCTCTCTTGCACCATGATTGGAGTCTTGTGTAGCATGGTCAAAATTTTGTTCTTCTTCAGAAAACATATACCTTTGTATGAATTACCAATATCACCAAAGATCACTACCATCACCAACATAAGGGTCTTGTGAGTATCCTCGGAGTTTACTACTTGGAATAACTCTCCACTCTTTTTCGCAAGTGCATCTCTTTGTTCTTCAACCCAGCTTGTCAACATCAATATTCATCTCTCGAAGCCAAAACACCAAAAGGTCGATGTGGAAAATCTCCTGGTTCATCTAAAGAAAGGTCTTCCATCTTTGCTATCCAAGACAATAGTGGGTCTTCTTCATCAAATATATTTGTCAAATCGATAGGATCAAAATATTCGTCTCCTTTCGTGATATGTGCTTCAACTTAAGTCTCATATTATAATGAACAAACACCAACTTTGTTAATTTCTCATATGATAACCTGTTTCTCTGCTTTGTGTGTATAAGTGAAAATATGCTCCAATTTCTTTCACAACCTGATGACGATGATGTTTGAGACAAAATTCTTATGGCAATCTTTCTAAGATGGGGGGCATCTAATCCATAAGTAACCCACCAATCAGCTGCAAACACACAAATAATTAAATATAATTTTTATATAAAATAAAATATTTTCTAAAGTGTAAAAATATACCTGGTTCAGACTTATTCCAAGCTTGAGTAGCCATTCTAGAGCCAAAAGTGCCTAACTTCTCACGAAACTTTTTTGCCTAAAAAATAAGTTTGACATAGTTTTGTGTAAAAAATTTATCAACTATTATCATAATAATTTGCATAATCATTTAAAACATAAAAAAAATATTATACTTAGTTACCTCAAACAAAGCCTTCATGGCTTTTTCTTCATCTGCTCTAACCTTTCAATTACCTTATGCAAGCTTCGCAATAACTCTTCATTTGTATCAATTCTTTGAGTATATTGGTACTTCGGGTTGAGGTAATGGGCTGCAATATTATTAAATATAGAGTAATAATAAATAATCAATTTTTAAAATTATTTATTTATAAATACATCATAAATAATAACATACCTGCTGCATGTAAGTCATGGAGGAGTTGACGATTCCACCTATCATCAATGATATCGCAATACTGCTTGGATGATCTCGGAGAAGCTTCTTGAATTGTTAACTTAGTTAATCTCATCGCCTCATATATATAACCCATTGTAGGCGTCTTATCTCCATCAACCATTTTTAAAACTTTGACAATTGGCTCTAAAATCTTAACAACTTCATGCACACTATCCCAAAATTGATTACTACAAATTAAGTCCTCCACCTCTTTTGCAGTTGTCTTTCGACTCAAATGATAGTTTGACCATTTTTCAGAGGTAAACATAGACTTAAGCCCTTGTTTGTGCTTGTAAAGGCTAGACAATGCTATCCAATTAGTAGCAAATCTTGTCATTCCAGGACGAACCAACTCACCTCCTGTATATTCTCTCATTAAAGCCAATACCCAGTTATGGTTATAGATATAGTTCGTTATAATTTTGGCTTTCTCCATCACATTTTGCATGAAAATTTTCTTTCCCATCTCTTTCAGCATTAGGTCTATACAATGAGCTGCACATGGAGTCCAATACAGATGTTTTCTCTTCTCCATTAGAAGCTTTGCAGCTTTTTTGAATGCAGCATCATTATCTGTCACAATCTGAATTACGTGTTTTTCACCTATTTCTTCCACAATTTTATCCATCAACTTATACAAATATTGATGGTCCTTAACAAACTTTGAGGCATCAACTGATGCATGAAAGATTGTTTTTCCAAAACAATACACCATAAAATTTATTATACTTAACCTTGTCGGACCTGTCCAACCATCACACATAATAGTAACTCCGTATGTTTCCAATTCTTTCTTTAAATCTTTGATATAATCTTGCAGCTCTTCCATTTCAGCATTCAGATATACCCCAGAAATTTCTTTTGCAGTTGGTGGTCTAACTCTTTGACCGAGTTCTTGAATTTGAGAAACCATGCTTTTGTAATATATGGAGTTAGTCATAGCTTGCGGAATATGATTATATTAAAAATTTTTTGATATGCATCGTCCTAAACTCTGGGTTGCTTTGCCTGTCCAACTATCCTCTAGCCTTCTTTGTTTTGCAGCTTCAGGTACATAAATATAAGGATATTTTAAAGAGGCTGTTATTGATACCTTTCTCTTATGGACATGAGATTCTTGAGTGCTATGTTTACTATTTGATCCACCTCTACTTCTCCAGTTTCTTTCTTCCAAATCTTCAATTTCTTGGCGACTAATTCTTATAGCTCTTTCTAAGTCTTTCCTCTCTTGAGGAACATCGCTATCATCCTCATCATCAATATTGAAGCACTCTTGCTCTCCATCAGCTTGTTTCAAATGTGAAAGAATTTGTTCTTCATTTTCTTTAATCTTCCTTTTGTCTTTCTTTTGATTTCGTAAATGTTCCTTCATAGCATTTTTCACTCCTTTTGGGCATTTTGTACAATCTTGGGAATTGCTAAAACCTCCAGCTATATATTTGCTTCAGCCTAGTTACACCTCCACTGTTCATTACATGTCCACACCATTTGCATTTGGTCTTTAATCTATTATTGTCAATCATAGAACCATGATCCCATCCAATGTCACGTTTGCTTTCTCTTGGTGGCATCTAATATGTATATACATGTCAAAGTTATACCACTCAAGTACAATATTTATGTAAAAAGTGATACTAAATGTAAAAACACATTTAATCTAATAAAGATCAGAAATTGTTATCCAAATACTAATAAACATCAATTTAACAATAGTACCATACTAATTATTACCATAGTGAATCTAGTTAAAGACATGCACCATGAACAATATGTAAAAAATTACATATATTGAATTAGGCACATTGTTAGTTTGACTTAGATCGTATATAAATATTAAAATTAAAGAGATAATAAAAAGTGTTTTTTCGAGTATATTAAATATAGTACAACCTAACTTTACTTATGTTAATTCTTATAATAATATATTAAAAATTAAAAGAGAGAATTGTAGAAGAGAAGAGTATGTGAGCACTAGAACCTAACTTTTTAGTTTTACAATAAAATATTAAAAGCAATAGAGAGAATTGTAAAAGGGAGTGTCTTATAATAATATATTAAAAAGTAAAAGAGAGAATTGTAGAAGAGAGGAGTACGTGAGCACTAGAACCTAACTTTTTAGTTTTACAATAAAATATTAAAAGCAATAGAGAGAATTGTAAAAGGGAGTGTCTTATAATAATATATTAAAAAGTAAAAGAGAGAATTGTAGAAGAGAGGAGTACGTGAGCACTAGAACCTAACCTTTTAGTTTTACAATAAAATATTAAAAACAATAAAGAGAATTGTAAAAGGGAGGAGTGTCTTCCGAGCCTTCAACTTTAATTCTTAATTTTAATAATAAAATATTAGAAAATAAGAGAGAGAATTGTAAACGCCCGAACCTAACTTTTTAGTTTTTAGCTTTCTCTTTCCTGTTTTTTATCTCTATTGTTTTGGTGTTCAAAGTAAACACCCGAAAGACTTTACTTCTTACTGCCGAGGCCTGAGGGCGATTCAACCGTCTGTCTAGCACACGGAAAAAATAAAAAGAAGATTACCTGAAAGCAGGTTCGTTCTGGTTTTTAGTTTCTGATTTCTGTAACTGGTTTTGGCAGCCTAGCAGCTCTTCCTCCTTCGCCTAGCAGCTCTTTGTCCTTCGCCTAGCAGCTCTTTGTCCTTCGCCTAGCAGCTCTTAGTCCTTCTCCTAGCAGCTCTTCCTCCTCTCCTTCTTCTGCTAGGTCGTATGTAATCCTCTTCTTTTTTTCCTAAATTTGAGTTTCTGTTTCCGTAATTTTATGATCTCCCTTCCCATCGTGATTCTGTGAATCAAGTTGAAAATCCTGCCGTTGGGGGAAACGTATCGAAAGGTTTCCCGATAAGTTAGAAAACCCTCCGATACGGACGATAAGGGGGTGAGTTTCCTGTAAAAGGAAACTCACCCTGTATTTTGTTTCCTTGATTAGGGAAACAGATACGTATCGGCCGATACGTATCGATTTTTCATACCTTGCTCTTTCCTGTTTTTTATCTCTATTGTTTTGGTGTTCAAAGTAAACACCCGAAAGATAAAAGAGAAGATTACCTGAAAGCAGGTTCGTTCTGGTTTTTAGTTTCTGATTTCTGTAACTGGTTTTAGCAGCCTAGTAGCTCTTCGTCCTTCGCCTAGCAGCTCTTAGTCCTTTGCCTAGCAGCTCTTCCTCCTCTCCTTCTTCTGCTAGGTCGTATGTAATCCTCTTCTTTTTTATCTAAATTTTAGTTTCTGTTTCCGTAATTTTATGATCTCCCTTCCCATCGTGATTATGTGAATCAAGTTAAAAATCCTGCCGTTGGACGATAAGGGGGTGAGTTTCCTGCTGTATTTTGTTTTCTTGATAAGGGAAACAGATACGTATCGGCCTGTATCGGCCGATACGTATCGATTTTTCATACCTTGTTCTTCATTGCCCCAGCGACTCTCTGTCGGCTGTGCTTCAATCCCGTGAAACGCAGCGCTGGACGCAGGGATGCTTGCGAAAAAGTTAATGAACTTCTCTTCGTTTTCGTTGTGGGGTTCCCTCAGTCCTGCAGAAGGGAGCTCTCGAATTACGGAGAGAGCTTTAAAGCATTTGGGCAGGGTTTTCTCTGATTCAGAAGCCAGATCTTGGTCATCGGAAAATTCGGGCCTGGTTTTCGGTAACATCTCTCTCCAAATTTTTATATCGACATAGTATGGGATGATAAAGGAATGGTGCTGCACGCAGTAGCAGCAGTTGTGGAGCAGTTATTTTAATTTTTTCTTCTTACCCATCACCTCTCTACATTTATATTGATTAAACGCAGTGGGTCTCGATATGGTACTCGCTAGCAAGAAAAAGGCTTTGTCGTCTGTATGCGCTTCTGCGGGCAAGAAGGATTTGAAGAGACTCGACGAGGTTGCAGAGTCCGAGAGCGTTTCAATCACAAAGAAGCATTTGAAGAAAACTGAGTCTGCTGTTTCCAAGAACGTTTCCATAACAAAGTTTTTTTCTTCCCCCGATTCCATTTCTGCGGAACCCACTCCAGCTTCGAAGAAAAATTTACAGCAATTGCACGGGGATCTGACTGATCCAGAATTAAGTTCTTCGTCATCGGATAAATTGAGTCTTGTTACTGGGAACCTTTCTTGTAGAATGGATGACACAGGTGAATGATTTTGCTCATAGAAATAGCGTTCGAGGAGCTCTTTTTTTTTTGGTTAAGTTGTCGAGGATACTTTCGGTTTTTCCATTGCAGATGGTTCAAAAGATCCAGAAAAACAGACGTTAAAGGAGTCACCTATGTCATTAGTCATTCATCCATTTATTCGATTGCATTTTGCTTTCTTTTTAAAGGCTTTTTTTTCATTAAACTTTCACTTGTGCCTGTCTATCTCGTTGCTGTTGATTAAGCGGTTGTTTTATGATTCCATTCATATCTCTTGCTAGTCCTCGAGAAAATCTGGGAATAGTTTGCTTCTAGCGGAATATGTTTATTTATTTTCCTTTTGATCGGCTTACAATGTTTTCGAAGGTGGGGAAATTTTGGACCTTGGCTTGTAAAATGCTATCTATATTTAGAGACCCACTATCTCCACATTGGTATCCGTTTTGGACCCAAGCCCGCACAGATTTACTCATAGGTTCTACCCATAGGGCATCATAACAATGGAGACTTTGTCCTTTCTTATAAACTTATGATCTCCCTCACTTTTGGCCAATGTGTGACATTATTTGCATATTCAATAATTTTCTCTTCGAAAAAAGTTCCACCATGCCTCCCCTCAAGCGAAATCATCTACCCGGTTTCATCTTCTCCACCGGAGTCCACTGCTTGTCCTGATGGGCTATTCATGGGTCCATCTCTCTTGCTCTGTCAAGTCCAACCAAATTGAGAGCTCATCTATCTAAGCCCAAGCTCAACTCTCCATCGGAGTGCACCATTTGTCGTGATAGGCTAATCGCGGATTCATACGCCTGTCAAACGGAGCCCCACATGGCTAACTCTGGGACATGGCTATGATACCACTTGTTGGGTCCATCGGACCCTACTATCTTTACATTGATGTAATATTGTCAGCTTTGGGCCCAAGCCCGTACAAATTTTCTCATGGGTTCAACCCAAAAGGCCTCATAGCAATGGAGACTGTCTTCCCTTATAAACCCATGATCTCCCCTACTTCTAGCCAATGTGTGACTTTGTTTGTGTACCCAATAGTTTGTTCTTTAGCATTTATTTCAGGGTTTTGAGAATGTTTTTTGTGTCCTATTTTAGAGACCACAAAATTGATGTTCTATATTGCAGTCAATTTTAATATTGCATTTGGTATACAGAAAAAGGCTAACCTTCTTATGTGAAACGTTACATTGTCAGGTAGCCAAGTTTCAGCATCGTCCAACTTACCTTCATCCAATTTTCTTGTTAGTGGGAAGCTATCTGATAATGTACAGGATGCACAGAATGGAGCATTTTGTGAGAATGTGTGCGGATAAAGGTGACGCAGATACTATTATCAACTTTGTTGGTACATTAGGTAGAGAATCTGGCATTAAGGCATACAATGTTTCGATAAGAATTTGTTTAGAGAAGGCAATGAAGAGTCTAAATGAAGAGGAATCACTACAATATATGAAGGCTTACCAACTCTTTATATCAATGCAAGAAAAAGGATTTCCTGTTGAGGAAGATATTTATGGACTCTTACTTATATGTTCAGTTCATGTGTTAATGGGGCGAGAATTCCATTTATTTAAGGAGCACATTGAGGATGGTAAGGGAGATCCTATTTCCATATTAGGGTACTATGAGATGCTGCTATGCATTTTTTTAGAAAATGAAGATAAAATCAGGGAACTCTGTAGTTCCGTCAATGTTGGTGCGGAGGACAAGGGTTATGGGCTAGCTGGTATGTGTGAGGTATTTATTATAATTGCTCTTACTATTATATTTATAATATGTGGTGAATTTTATTTTTAATATACGCCATCATAATTGTATGGTATTTGACCCATTTTAAATAATATTTTATATTTTAATGAAAATGGGTTGATTTGGCCTTTGCATTAATGTTATATCTGTTTGTGTGTGTGGATGCGTGTGCGTGCGTGCGTGTCTGTGCGTGTGCGTGTGCGTGTGTGCATGTGCATGTGTGTTTCTTACTAGCTGGAATTTTAATGTTCCTTTTGGGCTTTGACAGAGAGCTATTTACTGGCCTTCTGTGAAAATGATCGAGAGATAGATATTTTGAAAATGTTAGAGATGGTAGATATTGCTAAATTGTCATCAAGAGAATCCATAGCATGTGTTTTCAGATCCATGGGAAGATTGTCGCTGGAAGACAAAGCTCGGGAACTTATTATGGCGCTAATGAAGTCAGGTAAATGCTTGTCAAGTTTAACTGTAACAAAAGCCATTGTCTTGTTGTCACTATCTTGGGGTGCTTCTTATATGCTTGCAGTAAGATTAAAGCAAAATCTATGATATATTCTACATTTCATTTGGCTCAAACCCAATGCTTCCTTTTTCTCTTCATTAAATTCATATGCTTTCTTTGCTTAGTACAGAACCTGCGGCAGAGGATATCTCGTCCTTCATCCTTGAATATGCCTGTAATATTCCAAATTTAGAGGTGAGAACATTACTTGCAATTGTCACCTTGTAAAACATATAAGCGGAGACAATGCTTAATCAGTAGCTATTGAGATCATTAGGTCTTTGGCGCTATTGGAATATTGATGAAATTAGATGTTTCATTTACTCTTTTTTTTGAAAAAAAAAATCTGGGTATGTTTGACAACATTCTGCTCATGTGGCAAAGCAGTAGAAAAAATTAGAAATGGCATATTAAAAAATTTTAGGTGTTTATTTTTATCATGCTATTTAGGCATATTTATCAAGAACGGTGGTGCACTATTCTGATGATAGTTGACTGATTGACAAGAGATAAAAGTGAGAAATTACAAGAGTTGAACTTGGAAAATGACCTCTTGAGGCAACCTAGCTACGGAATGGAATCTAATCAAGGGGTAGATGAGATATCTGAATCTGTCTTTGTGAACTAATGATCAGGTTAGGATACTAAAGCAAGAATAAATAAAACTTTTAAAGTAGGAGATAACAACATTATAAGAAAGACATACTTAAACATCCTCAAGATTAGTCAAGATCTTTTGTTTTTTTTTTTTTTTTCAAATATCTGAATATTTGGTTGCTTACTCAATAAATATTAAAGATAAGTGTAATTTGAAGAGGTTTGGAATTTGGATATGTACTAGATCTTCTTGATCTGGGTCTGATCTGGAAAGAAATACAGATCAAAGCTGAAAGCGGAAAGCTTAAAGCTTCAAGAGTCAGCGAATGAATCTGCTGCACATAGTGTGGCTGCGGTGTGATCTTCCTAAAACATAGAGAAGAGAGTTCATCATAAATGTTCTTCTACTTCTATGATGGGAACTTTCCATTTTAAACCAAGTGACTACTGAATTTTTCCTTCGGACGGTGATACTCATGCACATATACCCCTTACTTCTAAGTGAAGACCTCCCACTTTAAACTCTGAGCCAACACCCAATCTTCTTCTATTGATAGTAGTGCTTCACGTTGTGTAGAGGCAACCTCCTGGAGAGCTTTTAATTTTGTCTCCAAAGAGTTACCAAAGCCTTCTGGGCCTAAAAATATGCAGCAGAGAATATGGTCTCTGATGATGGACACTGGTATTGGGAGAGAACCCACAGATCTGCTAAGCCATTGGTGTAGGAATATGAGACGAATGACAACTTTTACAGCCAAACTCTGAACTTCACTAGAAGTGGGCCAATGACTCCAAGGAGGAGGTCCTTGATTACTCTGTTGAATCACTATGTTGGAATCTCCTTTAAAATGAAGCTTGCTGGAAAATGCTGTTGAAATGGAGTGAATGGCAGGGAGCTTGAATTTCTGTTGTTGTTGAGTTAAATTTAACAGGGTACTTCATGATATGTTTTTATGAGATATCTACCACTTTGCTCTGGAGTAAGAGCTGTTAACTGAATAACTGTTTTAGGTGAGAAATTTGAAGGTCTTGTCAAGTGGGTGGACTGGAGTAATTAAAATCAAATAACATTAGTCCATAATACGGTCATTATGTCAATGCTCCATAAAGTTAATTGTTACAAGAGCAGATAGACCTTTATGCATCAGCACATGAAAAGGCTAAAAAATAGAAATCATTGCCGGAAAGGGACACCATCACAACCATCACATAAACTGAAACTGTATCATGTTTATCACTTCTTCACATTTTCCTCTCCTTGAAGTTTGACATGTTATACCAACTTTTGCACATTGAAGGTTAAAGAAGTCGTTTCTGATTTCAAATATTTACATGAGGAGCTTAATGTGCAACCCAGTGTTGCAGTATGTGAGCATCTCATTATGTGTTGTTGTGGTTTACTAAAGGTAAGTTCTTGTATCCTGAACAGTATTGGTTTCTTTTTTCAGATGAATTATTCAGCATACTCTCTTATAAAATTATCAGGACTGAACTGTACTCTTAGTAGAAATTGTACGAAGTGTAGCTGCATTGTGTTCATTACCTGAGATACAATACCACTTAAGACTATTTGGCTTATTCTATTTACTGAAATTGTTAGGGCTTAACCCTCTAATATAATATTATGTCAGGTCAAGGAAGCCTATGGTGTAGGAAATTTGTTGTTGGCATTCGGTTTGGACGTTTCAGATGATATTTTCCTCCCTATGGCGCGTGCAAGAAGGAAGAGAGATGGTTTTGATGTGGTAAGCTTCATACTTGGGATCTTCTTTTTGCTATTTTACACTGAAATGAAATCTTTGCTATTTTACCTTGACTGCTCTAGTCACTTGTCATGAGAATGCTTCTTTGTCCCAATTACAACCAACCTTTCGAATTTTTTATGTTATGGTTTCGTGGCAAAGAGCAACACAAACTTCTGGAAGCTATATTTCCTATAATAAGGATAACTATTTACTTTTATATATGCATGCGCTTAGTGGCCAAGATTGACAAAAAAAATCTAGGTCGCAGTATTTAAGAATTCTTTTAGGTTAGTATTGCTCGTTGTAGTATTCCATGTGTTGAAAGTTTTATATCAATGATTACGCTAGGAAAGGAGCAGGGGGCCAGTAGTAATGTTGTTAGCCGTGTGAGTGAAGACATGAAAGAGGTTGATATACCCACCTGGCATTCAAACTGGATCAAGGAAATGAATTTATGTAGCAGGTTAAACATGTAATTAAATTTTAAATTTCAAAGGAAAAAATGATGATGATGGCAATAAAGACCTTCCCATTGTGAAGATAAAGCTCCGGGTCCAGATGTATTCAACGGGGAATACTTTAGAGAAGCCTGGTCTTTAATGAAATGTGACTTCATGAAATTATTTGAAGACTTTTATGAATGCGACTAACAAAAACTCTATGCATAAATAAAATCCCTCGTGCCCAAGAAAAAAAGAGCTGAATGGAAAAAGGATTACAAGTACATTAACTTTGTATCAGGGGTGTATAAGATAATTTCTAGAGTCTTAGCTGCAAGACTCAAGTCAGTCCTCCCATCTCTGATCAGCAAAGAACAATGTGTCTTCATCAAGTCTAGGAAAATATTGGATTCGACAATGCTGGTTCATGAGGCTGTAGAGCTCTTTGGAATACAAGAAAAACCGAAATTTCTACTAAAACTGGACTTGGAAACGGCCTTTGACAGAGTTCATTGGTGGCATTTGGACTTAATTTTGAAGGCAATGGGCTTTAGCCTAAGGTGGAGGAGATGGATCTAATCATGTATATCCTCGTTGATATTCTATGTTTCTATCAATGGTGGACTGTTTGGTTATTTTAAGGGGTCTAGGGGTATTTGACAAGGTGATCGTTCCCCTTTTACCACTCCTTTTAAACATTGTTGGAGAAGGGATGGTTCAACAATGCGTTCTATGAAGAAAACACCTCCATCATTCCAATTGTGCAATGTACCGATGATGTGGTTATCTTTTGTGAAGGTTCTCTAGAGTAAATAAAAATGTTGAAGGTAGGACGAGCACTAGTGGAGATCACCACAGGGCATAAAATAAATTGGGCCAAGTCATCACTATTATACATAAACATACCTGAAGGATTACTGGATGAATCAGCAAGGGAATTGGGTTGTTCGATTGGGTCTTTACCTCTAGTTCATTTAGGTCTTCTTGTATTCAGAGGAAGGCAAAAGAAGCAATTGTGGGACCCGGTCATTGATAAAATAAGGAACTGGTTGGCAATGTGAAAAGGAAGACATTTATAAAATGTAGGGTGGCTCACTCTTCTTCAATTTTTTTTTATGGCGTTCCCGCCCACATGTTTTCTTCTAATCACTGCTCAGTGGGGGTAGCAAATTAAATGAAAAGGATGTTGTGCCAATTCTTATGGAGAGCAGAATCCAATTTCAAGCACCATTTAGTCAAATGGGAAGTCTTGAAATTAGAAGAATAAAGACATTCATTTTAAGCTTTAATGCTCAAGTGGTGTGGGAGATACAACATAACCCACCAGCTTGGGCATCTCTTGTCCGAGCAAAGCTTGGAGGTCATGAGGCAGAATGGATTCTAGGGTGGCATCCTTCACACTCCCTTTCATCCATTTGGACATACCTATATTAGCAATGGGAGGTATTTACAACAAAAATCAGTTTCCTTCCACGGAAAGGTGATAGGGTAGACTTATGGTCTGAAACTTGGATAGCTGAGAGACCTTTAAAGTCAATGTCTCCTAGATTGTATCCGGTTGCCAGTGAATCCGACTGTAATATTCAAATGTTCTTGCAATCGAGGCATGGTAGGGGTTTTGATTGTTGTAGGGAATTCACAAGTGAGCTAAGAGATAAGGAGGGAAATGAACTCAGCCAGCTTGATCTCCTACTATCGAAGTATTTCTTTGACAAGTGAGGATAAGACTCATTAGGATGCCAAGCTCTAGTGGTGAGGATACAGTCAAATCTGCTTGCGCAATATTGAGTCAAGTAGGCAAGGGCCAACTGATCCTCTGCCTCGGCATGGAAGCTATTTGTCCCTCCTAAAGCTAAGTTGTTTGTGTGGACAACCCTACACCAAAAGCTTCTCACAAAGGAACAACTCTCTAGGAGGGGAATGCCTCTGCCTTCTATGATGTGCTTGTTTTGTGGGAGTATCGCGGAAGCTATTGATCATGTACTGGTACAATGCCCATACGCCCAACAAGTTTGGTCTTTTTTTTGGAATCTGTTCCAAATGGATGCCCTTGCTAATCAAGACTTCCCATCCTATATTGAATTTTGGAACGACTCCAAATTGCCAAAAAGAGGTAAAATCATGCTAGGTGCTTGTGTCACTATCATTCCTTGGAAGCTATGGGAAGAAAGAAATAGAAGGACTTTCAGAGGCAAACATATGGAATGTAAGGACCTTACAAAAGATTTCTTCAGCAACCTCACATATTGGTTAAGCTCAAGGTTTGAGATTCATGAAATCCAATGAGCCAGCCTCAGATCTGCATGGCCAACAGTTTAAGGTCATAACGCATTTTGCCTCAAAATCAGGTCAACCTGGCGTGTTGGTCCGGTCTGATCCTAAATCTGTCCGGTTGGACCCAATTGGTTAACTGAAATGCATTTGAAAAGAGGAAAGCAAGGAAAAATTTCCGTGTTGGAGATCTGTATCTACCTCAAAACACCTTATACTTGAGAACAACAGCCTAACCAGTGGTTATAAAAACCTTTTTGTGAGTTATTCTGAATTGATTTTAAAATTTTTACAATATAACCTTCACCATTAGAAAAGAAAAAAACCCAACTATCTAGTTGATCACGTTAAGTAATCTGGGAGGATACCCCTGTCACACCTCTTACTCGTGGATGTCATCATCTTGAAAACGGTTTTCCAAGCTTTTTGTTTCTGTATTCTAAATCTGGTCAATTTATCTTTAATTTTTGTTTGCCACTTATAATAAAGTGTTCTTAAATTAACTATATCTTTTATTATGTTTGTTGCAGTATAACGGTGAATATTCATTGTCAAAGGCGGGATATTTATAGGGAGGCAAGTGATGTTGTTTGTGTGAGGATCGTACATTTCATTTTCTTTGACAATTTTTGTGTGGTTTAAAATAGTCATAAAATTTGACACAATCCCTCGTCAAAGTTTGTTTTTATGATTGGAAAAGATTAATCCCATTGCTAAAGAACTTTCCCCAAAACCAAGTTTACATGGTTATACTAGAAATATGACCAATTCTTACTAATTTATTATGTTTACTTGGTTTGGAAAGTGACATCTTTGCAACTACACCAGATTAAAAAATTATCATTTGGCCTGTTCAAACTCTTAGATCGTTCCTTTCCCTCATCATAATTGTATTATTTAATGTTTTTAAAAAATTTAAGTTTTCATCCCTGGTCAAAATAAAATTTGTGCAAGTGTTAATTAATTTGGTTATCAAAATTTGTAGAGATCTCTTATTGTCCCTCATACGAGATAGGAGCATGGCTTGAATTATCGATGCGTATCCGGTTCTTTACATAAGGAAATAAAATATGGCGGATGTTTCCATATATGAAAATTTGACCCAGTATTTTCATATATTGGCCGGTTTTTTAAAGTATCGAGGAAACTTTTTAATACGATACTGATTAGTTTTTGTTAAATGAGATGTCTCAAGGATGCGATGTCTCAAATACTATGAAGGATGCGATGTCTCAAATACTATGAAGGATGAGATGTCTCAAATACTACGAAGGATGAGATGTCTCAAATACTATGAATAAGGATAAGAGGTCTCAGATTACAGCGGAAAAAAAGAGAACAAGAGAGACCCACACTATAAATTATACTATGGCAACTTCTGGCTATACATTGAAATAACTCTCGAAAGAATCCTCTTTGAATTTTTCAGATATGTTTTGTTACATACAAAAACAGCTCTTTCACCCAAAAAAGGGGTTAAAATTTCTGCATTCCTCCACCTTCTCCAGAATTAGAAGCAATCAGCCTTGAATGACGGAACAGGGGTGAAACTGTACTGCATCCCGTGACCGTTCTCTTCACTAAGCTAAGACCATCACCCACCCACCAGCAGACAGAAGGCAGGGCATTCCTCAGCTGCTCAAGTCACACAGATCAGAAGAGAGCTCTTTCTTCGTCAGTGGTTTGAAAAAAAACTATTATAACATAACGATTTACATAGAAAAAGTAGTTTAACAGGTGGACACTGAACCAGTGAAACGGTGCGCGATTTCCCTATACCACAATGTGCGATTTGCATGGAACAAAGACATGCGCAAAAACCGTAGCTGTCTGACGACAGAAATACAGATGGACGGTTCGGTGGTGGTTGTTATCCTCTGTATTAGTATTTGAACAAGAGGAACTTGTCAGTTTTAACAGGAAAAGTTTATTTCATTGTTCTAATTTAAGGCAAAATATTAAAGATAAACAAAAGAAAGATGGAGCAGGTAGGGGAAAAGCTGCACGACGAAGCCACAGGGAGAGAAAATAAAGAGATTCCACTTACCTACAAAAAAAAATTTCTACTTGCTTCAACACTGTTTATTCACAAGAATCAGATCAAATCCTTACATCAATAAACACCACTCAGTTTTTTTTCCTAGTCACTCTACTCACACTTCACCTGCTCTGTTTTGGTCTGCTTAAACACTTCGCTACGACTCTTTCTCACCATATCCCTAGCCATTCAAGTCCTCCACACATTCCAGTAAAAAACCCACTCGTATTCTACAGAGAAAGTGGCTCATCTACGGAGAGAGAGGGAGAGAGATGGAGAGGCCCTTAGAGAGAGAGCCCCATAGAGTGAGAGAGGCCATAGTGTGAGAGGCCTAAAGAAAGGGACGCACAAAGAACGCAGAGAGAGAGAGAGAGAGGGACAGGGAGAGAGAGGGAGAGAGGGAGAGAGAGAGGGAGAGAGGGAGAGAGAGGGAGAGAGACGAAGAGAGACGAAGAGAGGCAGTGAGAGGGGGAGAGAGAGGGAGAGGAGAGCGAGAGAGCGAGAGAGCGAGAGAGAGAGAGAGAGAGAGAGAGAGAGAGAGAGAGAGAGAGAGAGAGAGAGAGAGAGAGAGAGAGAGAGAGAGAGAGAGAGAGAGAGAGAGAGAGAGAGAGAGAGAGAGAGAGAGAGAGAGAGAGAGAGAGAGAGAGAGAGAGAGAGAGAGAGAGAGAGAGAGAGAGAGAGAGAGAGAGAGAGAGAGGAGAGAGAGAGAGAGAGAGAGAGAGAGAGAGAGAGAGAGAGAGAGAGAGAGAGAGAGAGAGAGAGAGGGAGAGGAGGGAGAGGAGGAGAGGGAGAGGGAGACGGAGACGGAGAGACGGAGAGGGAGAGGGAGAGGAGAGGAGAGGAGAGGAGAGGGAGGGAGGGAGAGGAGAGGAGAGGAGAGGAGAGGGAGAGGAGAGGAGAGGAGAGAGAGGGGGGGAGAGGGAGAGGAGAGGGAGAGGAGAGGAGAGGGAGAGGAGAGAGGAGAGGGAGAGGGAGAGGGAGAGGGAGAGGGAGAGGAGAGGAGAGGGAGAGGGGGGGTGGGCTCCTCAACACATTACAGTGTCTTATTTCTTGCACTTCAAGATTATGAAAGGCAGGTTTTGCAACAGGAAATGACCCAAGTACCACTTGTTTAATCTTCTTCATACCCCTTGCAGATCTTTAGATTATCTCCAACTTCGCCATATGATGAATGACTATTGTTTTCAAACTAGCAAATCCATCAAAACAGATTTCCTGATCCGCATACATGACACATTCTTTTTCATGGCAAAATTCGATACGGAGATTCTCCAGATTAGCATTATTAGAAACAAGAGAAGAAAGACTCTTAAAATTTGTACACGTGTGCAAAACAAGAGGTTTTGTTTTTTGCACCAGGTGATTCACCCAATTAAAAAATGGGCAGGAGAGAGATTTGAGGTAGAGGAAATTGTTGGGAGCAAATATTTCCTTGTAAGAATGCCACACAGTTCTCCCTTAAACAAAAACATTAAATCCTTGGAGAGACTGCCAATACTGTTTGTCATGTTTGTCCATGGACAAATAGCTAACCCCTTTCATGGTCACCTGCAGATCAGTCAATGACGGCAAGGAATCGACCTCACTGAAACTAGCATTTCCTCTAGTATCCCATCTAAGCCAAGCTATATGCAAAAGGTTTAACACCTGCAAGTTGACCATCCGGGATAACACACATGGTGCTACTCTCGTGAGAGAATAACTATAACTTAGATCCAAAAACTTCAGATTAGTCAACTCCCCTAGTTCTTTTTGCAGCTCTTTAATATGACTTCGCTTCATTGAAAGTATTTCAAGCAGTTTCTAGCTACCAACAACAGATATATCCTTTAAATCTCTATTATCATCAAGGTCTAGAGTTCTCAAGTTCCTCAGGCATGCCATGGAAGGTGGAAGTATGTTCAACATCATAGAACTCATATCCAAGACAAGCAATTGTCGCATTGCCTCAAAGAAAGTTTCCGTAATATTATTTTCAAGGTTGTATAAGTTTCCTTGCAACAGTAGAGCCCGAAGTTCTGGGCACTCTGGCCACTGAGACAGTACAGGTAATTCATTCTTCATGAGTGACACAGGCTTACATTCTTCTGGTCTTTCCAATATGGGACATTGTGATAAACCGAGCCCTGCTTTACTAATAGAGCTCCTTTGATGGGATATGCCCGGGAGGGTTGGTGAGAGTGCATAAATTTCATAAGAATCAATCTGTTGTCCATTGATCATACTTCCTTGAGTCAAAGTATTATTTATTTTTAAGTCTCCGTACATCTTTGTCAAATTTTTCTTACTGCCAAATTTAAAGATAAGAGAAAAATAGGAACTTTCTTCGTATATTATAGATAAATTTAAACCCTAGACCTTATCTTGACTACCAACTACGTTGCCCTGACTTCTATAAGTCTTTGGTTCGACCTCCTAATGAGAATTGAGGTCCTTGCGCCACATAATGTATGTAAATACTCATAGTAAAAACTTAAAGTACTGAAATCATTTTTCTTTTCTAAAAGAAGAGTCTCCTCTAACTGCCAATTTGTTCCCTACCTACCTACTTCTACTCACTCGTTCATGTATGTCACAAACAAAAAAGATAAAGCAAGGGGAACAAATTTTACATAATTTCATTGCAATATCCTACTATGGATTAAGACGACACTGCAAAAAAAATTTAAGAGGTAAAATTAGCTAATATCACTTATAATGCCTAAGTGTTGTTTTATATGCCTTTTGTGCAAAACGTTGAAAAGTTCATCATCTTGTTATAATTTTAAACTATCTTTTCTAATGTTGAAAGAGCATTTTTCATTTTTGATATTGAACTTTACTATGAAGAGCGATTTTGCTTCTGAATACTATAAATAGACTTGCTTTTATAGAAGAGTTTCATCTTTAAAAACTGCCTAAGTCCACTTAGAACGTTCTCCATGGTCCCCTAAAAGTTAGATTTATTTGGGTTTCACTAACGATTTTATATGCAAGGTTTATTTGCAAATGCTTTTATCACCAACTTCAGGTTTACTCGAAAATAACAATGTAAAAATTTGATAGTAATTATTTCTGTTCTATTTGATGATAATCCGTAAAAAGGAGAAATGACACTATTATTGGAAAAACAATTATGATACAAATATTCCACCAAACGTCAGGCGATCGAAGAGGCACCTGAAACCCAATCCTAAAAATCAGAAAGGTTAGTTGGTTAAGCAAAAGGATAACGGAAGAAGTTCAGTTATTAGAAGTTCTCATAGTTACACTTCTGCTGTATTTAAACAAGTATCGAAGTAAAATAATGTAGAAAAAATGAATATTGAGAAATCGTAACTTTTATCTTCTTCTTGCTGTCTGCAACTACGGCCGAAAAATACATCGACTCTCTACAAGGGAGCGTCATGCGAATGGAAATGAGCATTGAAACCATGAACGATGCTATAAATGGATTGCTGGAAAATCTCCTACGACCGAACGACGTTGTCACCAGCAGTGCGGGCGATGGCCCTGACTGCCAGAGCCAATCCACTGAAGATGGCAAGAGACCTTCAAACCGACGACCCCTTTTCTTTTCCAAATTAGCCAAACTTGATTTTCCCAAATTCTCGCGGGGAGATCCGACGGAATGGCTGAACAAAGTCAAGCAATTTTTCGTCTATCTAAACATAAAAGAGGAGCAAAAAATTCCGTTAGCAGCATTCCATTTAGACGACTTGGCCAACCAATGGTGGCAGTAGATGCAGAAAACTTAGGCTGAAGGCAACACCGAAATTTCTTGGCCGATTTTTGAATACGAGTTGTGGGCATGATTCGGTCCCACAGAGAGCAAGAATTTTGATGAAAACTTATCCCGGGTGAAGCAAACAACCACACTGCGAGAATATCAAAAAGAGTTCGAAAAGCTTGGAAATAGAGTCACCCGGTGGAGCCAAAAGGCTTTAATTGGGACATTTATGGAAGGCCTTAATCCTTCCATTGCAGAGGGAATTCGGAAGCCATCAATTTTGCCAGAATGAAAGACGATCAAAACACTCAACAACGTAAGGTATTTTATTCTCCTAAATCATCTTTCCGTCCAAATCTCCAATCACTACAAATCAAAGAAACAGAATTATCGATAGTGGTTCCACCCATAACGCCATCAACAACCGCTTGGCCAACTGGTTAAAATGCTTTAAAACGGACTTATTAGACCAAGCACCAGTTCATTCTCTTTCTCCCGTCTTGCTTGTCAAAAAGAAGGACGGTACATGGCGCTTTTACACAGATTATCGAGCTTTGAACAAAATCACGGTGCGCGATCAGTTCCCCATTCCAGTGGTCGAAGAGATGCTCGATGAACTCCATGGAGCAAAATATTTCACAAAATTAGACTTAACCGCCGGATATCACTAAATCCGAATTGACCTAGCCGACATCCACAAGATGGCATTTCGCATGCACAATGGTCATTACGAATACTTGGTAATGCTGTTCGGTTTGTGTAACGCACCTTCTATATTTCAAGCCATCATGAATTCGATTTTTCGAATCCATCTCAGAAAATTCGTCCTTGTTTTTTTTGTTTTTTACGGTATCCTGGTTTACAACAAATCTTGGCAGGAGCGTGCCTCTACTATTCTCCAAAGACTTCGTCAGCGCAAATTTTACGTCAAACAAAAAAAAAATGTGAATTCGGTCTCTTCCAAATTGAATATCTCGGCCACATTATATCTACCCAAGGAGTCATGGTCGATCAAAAAAATATTCAATCCATGTTGCAATGGCCCCGTGCAACTATCAGTGACCCAGTTAAGGGGATTTTTGGGACTTACAGGCGACTACCAAAAATTCGTTCAGAATTACGGCAGCATTGCAAAGCCGTTAACTTCTTTAATTTATTGAAGAAAGGAAATTTTTCATGGACCGAGGATGCAGAATCATCCTTTCAATCTCTTAAGCATGCAATGATATCCACTCCCATTCTAGCTCTTCACAATTTTACTATTCCTTTTGTTATACAGACACTAGTAAAAAAGTCCATTCCGCCGACGGCCAAAAGGCACCGGCAGAACACGAATACCCGTCGGCGGAAATCCGACGACAGGTAACGTCACGTCATCGGAACCTCCGTAGGCGGAGGCGTCAGCCGATGAAACAACCCGTCGCGGGACAAAAAAACCCGTCGTGCGACTGAATAGAGTCGGCCGACGCCGGGACCCGTCGGCGGAGGAAATCGTCCAACGACGGACCTCAACGTGTCGGCGGGAAGGATTCCCCGACGCACCCCTCCGAGTGGTGGTGCGTCGGCGGAATTCCCCCGATGCATCCCTACATGCATCCCTACGCATGGGCGTCGGTAGAATTGATTCCATCGACGGGAGGTGCGTCGGCAGAATGTTTGAAAAAGTAAAAAAAATTTAGTTTACGGAGCTGAGAGAAGAGAGAAGAGAGAGCAGAGAGAGAGAGAGAGAGAGAGAGAGAGAGAGAGAGAGAGAGAGAGAGAGAGAAGAGAGAGAAGAGAGAGAGAAGAGAATGAGAGAGGAGAGAGCAGAGAGCAAGAACGAGGAGAGAAGAGAGAAGAGAATGAGAGAGGAGAGAGCAGAGAGCAAGAACGAGGAGAGAAGAGAGAAGAGAGAAGAGAAGAGAGAAGAGAGAGATGAGAGGGAGAGAGAGATGAGAGAGAGAGAGGAGAGAAAGAGGGAGCCCACCTGTCACCATATCTTCCAAGTGAGAAGAGTAAAACAACTTCGAGAGTGCCATTCCAGCTCCCATTCTTCTAGTAATATCATCAATCATATAAAGTAGATACACCAATAATGTTAGTGGCACCAAAGGATATTATTTATTTAGTTTCCAGTGACATGATTGAGCCACCCTACACACAATCACCAGGTCTAGATTTATCAATAATGTCCCTATCTCTCAAGGTAGTAAATACCTTTTACCTTATTCTCGGTCTACTATTCAATTTGATGGTAGGATGACTCACCAGAGATCAAAGAGAAATATGATTGAGCCACCCTACACACAATCACCAGGTCTAGATACACCAATAATGTCCCTATCTCTCAAGGTAGTAAATACCTTTTACCTTATTCTCTATCAACTATTCAATTCGATGGTAGGATGACTCACGAGAGATCAAAGAGAAATATGACTGGAAAAACCCAATGCTAGATGGATAAAAAGAGTTCTAGTTACTAAGTAAAAAACAATACAGAACATACAAAAAATAAATCAACTTTAAGATTCCCAACCTCATGTTGTTACATACGATGAGAAATAGCTTTTCGAGGAGAAAAGCTAGCATAATTAATAATTTGATTCATAGTAAAGTATTCAAAATTGGGTTGAACAACGAGTCATAACCAGCATTTCTAAAAAATCCCCCCCACAACCTTAGGAGGTTACAAATGATATAAAGTATTCAAAATGGAAGCATGAGCATGACAACCTAATTAAATAAGTGCCCATAACATCACAATATTAAACAATATTAAAGCTAAGACGAATAATAAACAATGAGGCTACTAGTGTTAGAGAAGATATTTTATCATACAACAAGCACTTGGTGATGGTGAAATCCCCAAAAAGTCTCCACTACCGAAAGGAGAAGAAGAATGTCGGCAGCAAAATCCAGCGGGGAAAGGAGAAGAAGAAGGGCCCAGGGGAGGGGGAGGGAGAAGAAGAAGGTTGCGGGGGAGGGAGAAGAAGGGGCGAGGGGGAAGAAGAAGGTCGCGGGGGAAGGGAGAAGAATGGCGTGGGGAGGGAGAAGAAGGGGGGAGGGAGAAGAAGGGCACGGGGAAGGAGAAGAAGGGCACGGGGGAGGAGAAGAAGGGCGCGGGGAGGGAGAGGAAAAGAGAGAAGGGCGCAGGGGAGGGAGAAGAAAAGAGAGAGAGAAGGGCGCGGGGGAGGGAAAAGAAAAGAGAGAGAGAAGGGCGCGGGGGAGGGAGAAGAAAAGAGAGAGAGAAGGGCAGGGGCGAGGGAGAAAAGGGCATTGGCGGAAGTAACATTGTATTCCCCCGACGGGTTTCGTACTCGGGTGCATCGGTGCTTAAGTAACAATCCGCCGACGGTTGTGAGGGCGCCGTTACTATCCGCCGACACTTTTAAGGGTGCGTGGACAAAATTGCGAGTTCCCCCGACGGGTTTGTACTGGGGTGCGTCGGCGCTTCAGTTTTGTGTCCGCCGACATGTGTTCAGGTGCATCGGCGGAAGTCTTTGGGTGTTCCACCGACGGGTGGCAGGATTTAGCAAATTTTCGCCGACGAGACAAAAAGACCGTCGGGGGAGAGGTATTCCGCCGACGCAAAAAATTACCAACCGTCGGCGGATAACACTTTTCTAGCAATGAGATAGATGCCTCAGGTGACGGCATCAGCACAGTGTTGATGCAAAACGGGAAACCAGTTGCTTATATGAGTCATTCTTTGGGACTAGGGATGAAAACGGGAGCCGATTACCCGCTTAACCGTCCGACCGATTATTAATCGGAACAAAAAGGAACAAAATAGGAATAAAATATTATTATCCGTTTACTGCTCTACCGTTTAATAAACGGGCGGAAACGGAAATAGCTCTTCTGAACCTGTTTTACCTGTTTACCGTTTAAGTAAGGGTAATATAGTAAATTTATATATCTATTTAGTTTAATTATAAAATATTTATTTTTATATAAATAACCTTATTATATTTTTTTATCACTCATTATAAATATTTGTAGAATTGAAAAGTTTAGAAAGAATTTAAATTTTTTAAATTTTGGTAATTATTAGAAGTCAATATATATTGACTTTAACTCCTGATCTCATAAAGTCATAGAGTCATAGTCAAAGTCATAGAGGATAGATCATATATTGTAAATTCATGATTAACTAAATAAGGTACTATTGGTAATCTAAGATTAAAAAAATTTCATTTTTCTTACAAATGTCAAATTTTATACAAATGGCAATTATTTTTTAAATGTAAACAATTGTCAAACAAAAATAAACATATTATAATTCATAATAAAAAATTATACAAAGATAAACATAGTAATTAACAAATACACGAGATGATTTCATCTTTTTTCAATTAGGTTACATAATTCAAAATTTTTGTTCCATAACATATTAGGACATTCCTATCAAGACATTCCTATCAAGACATTCCTATCAGGTCATATACCCTAAATTCTTTATAAGTTATAAGTAATATCATTGATTTTAATTATTAGTTACTTACTTCCTTAATTAATTAATATTCTAATTTTGGTTTTCCCTCCCTCTTTGAGTCCCTAGTCAATTATGCTACTTAGATTTTAGATTTTTTTTTTTCATTGATTCCTTTTCTATTTAGTTATTATTCTAAAGTATCAAATGTATTTGAATGTCATTTTAAGTATAGGAGACAATTTATATTTGTATTTTATTTTTGTGTTATGTAACTTGTATTTTGAACTCTAGAAAATTGTTGTATTTGACTATTTATTAGTAATTTTCTTAATTTTTCCTCTTTTTTTGGGTTTTTTTGTATTTTTATATTTTTTTATTATTTACCTGTTTATTACCCGTTTATTACCTGGTTTTCCGGCGGGTAATAAACGGAATAGAATTTCGCAGAATTAAACGAATACGGACGGTAACGGGTAAAGGGTTCAAAGAATCAAAACAGAAACATTATCTCCCGTTAGATTACTTCAACCTTTGCCTATTCCATGTCAAAAATGGGAAGATATATCAATGGATTTCATCAATGGTCTTCCTCTGTCAAAAGCCAAGAATTCCATTATGGTCGTCGTCGACAAAGTACGAAATCTGCTCACTTCATTCCTCTCTCACATCCATATACTGCCAAATCTGTTGCTGATCAATTTGTGGGCCACGTCATCAAACTTCACAGCCTTCCACATTCAATTGTAAGTGATCATGACCCTATATTTCTAAGTCATTTTTGGAAAGAGTAATGTTATAGCCACACTGCGAGTGGATGCCCTTAGCCACATTCTGACGTGGAAGGCTTACGTGGCCATCCACGTTAGAAGCTGACGAAGCATTCGTCTCCTCCAAAATTCTCTCTTTCCTCTCGCCCGCCCTCCTCCCTCTCTCCCACCGGCGATCTCTCCGGCCCTCTCCCTCCCGCCGGCCCTCTCCCACCCGCTGGCCCTCTCCCTCCCGCTGGCCCTCTCCCACCCGCTGGCCCTCTCCCTCCCGCCGGCCCTCTCCCTCCCGCCAGCCCTCTCTCTCCGGCCCTCTCCCTCCGGCCCTCTCCCTCCGGCCCTCTCCCTCCGGCCCTCTCCCTCCGGCCCTCTCCCTCCGGTCCTCTCCTCCCGCCCCTCTCCCTCCCGCCTCTCCCTTCGGCCTCTCCTCCCGCCTCCTGCCAGCCCGCCTCCCGCCCGCCCTCTCCACCCGCCCTCTCCTCCCTCCCGCCTCTCCTCCCTCCCGCCTCTCTCCTCCCCTCCCGCCCCTCCCTCCCTCCCCCCCTCCTCCCTCCCTCCCGCCCGACCCCTCCGTTTCCCGCCTGCCCGATCTCTCCCTCCGCCTCGCATCCGCCAGCCCTCTCCCTCCATCTCGCGTCCGCCCGCCCTCTCCCTCTGTCGTGGTGGCCGTGGTGGGCAGGGGGCATGGTGGCCATAGTGGCTGAGGGGGCCGTGGTGGCCAGCGGGACTGGGAACGGGAGAGACGAGGGCGTGAGAGAGACGAGGGCAGGAGATAGACGAGGGAGGGAGAAAGACTCCAGCGAGAGGAAAGAGGGGGAATGTTGAGGGGCGGGGGGACCGACTCGGCTTTTTCGATGCTTCGTAAGCTTCTGAGGTGGATGGCCACGTAAGTCTTCCACGTCAGAATGTGGCGGAGGGCATCCACTCACAGAGTGGCTATAGCATTACTCTTTTGGAAAGCATATCATCAACTCTCCGGCACGAAATTGAAGATGAGTTTAGGGTAACATCCTCAAACCGATGGCAAGACAGGTGACAAACAAAAGCTTAGAACAGTACCTCCACTGCTATGTTCATCATAAACCACAGAGGAGTTCATTTCTGCCATGGGCAGAGTACTGGTACAACATCACACACAATTCATCAATTCGATTGTCCCCTTTTCAAGCTCTTTATGGACGATCCCCTCCTCCTATTCCACACTATAACGCAGGAACAACTCCAATCCAAGATCTGGACGTCCAATTGAAGAAAGGGATGCTCTCATCCGCCAATTACAGCTCAATATCCAAGCTGCCAACAATAGAATGAAACAACTCATTAATGGAAAACGCAGAGAGATTGAATTTCAAGTCGGCGATTGGGTTTTTCTCAGGCTTACACCTTATCGCCAGCACTTCACTTACAGACGAGCAATACAAAAAACTTTCGCATAAGTTTTATAGCCCTTTTCAGATAGAAGAGAAAATCGGTCCAGTAGCATATCGATTAAAACTTCCAGCACATTTACACATCCATCCAGTCTTCCATGTATCACTTCTACGATAAAAAATTGGAAGCAATCTCACACCATCCACGGACCTACCACAAACAGAGCCGATGGGTATCCCATTATGATTCCTGCGAAGATTCTCAGTCAACAATGGATTACAAAAGGGTGATCGCTATGTTGAGGAATTACTAGTCCAATGGAAAGATTTATTGCCACAGAATGCCACATGGGAGGAGAAAAACCAGATCCGTACAAGTTTCCTTAACCTTGGGACAAGGTTATGTCACACGGGGAAAGTATTGATACAAATATTCCACCAGACGTCAGGTGATCGAAGAGGCAACCGAAACCCAATCCTAAATAACAGAAAGGTTAGTCGGTTAAGCAAAAAGATAACTGAAGAAGTTCAGTTATTAGCAGTTCTCATAGTTACACTTCAGCTGTATTTAAAGAAGTATTGATGTAAAAGAATGTAGAAAAAATAATATTGAGGAATCGTAACCTTTGTCTTCCTCTTCTTGTCTGCAACTACGGCAGCATTTTTTTACTTACACTGATCGGGACCAATCAAATTATAAATCAAATCATAAGTAGAATTAACAGGGCTCCTTTGTACGAAAGCTAATGAGATCAATGGAAAACCTCTACAATTGTATTCAGAATTAGAGAATTTGTACATGTGATTACATGGCAGAAAAGAAGAGCTTACATGAAATAGGCAACAGAGAGAATCATGGTGGAAAAGGAAGATTTACATAAAATAGGAAAGAGAGAGAGAGAGAGAGAGAGAGAGAGAGAGAGAGAGAGAGAGAGAGAGAGAGAGAGAGAGAGAGTAAGGACGGCATAAGGGAATCATCCGGAAAGGTAAGTTTCCTTGTTACGTTGATGGGATAGGGTTGGTGAGAGGTGCATAATTTTTAAGAATCTTAATCTGCTGTCCATTCATCTTAATGTGCTGTCTATCCATTCATTTCGTCAGACAATACTTTCGGATTATTTAATTCTGTTTACATTGTTGAGACATTGTTTTAAGGGGTAATGGGACATGAGGGGGAGGACAATCACTTGAGTGACATAATTGTAATCACGTTTTCTCCACTTAATCCTAAATCTAAGGTTGAGTTTAATCCATGTTTTTAGTTGACATAATGTGAAAGCTAGATTGAGCTCCATTTAGAGAACCCATTAGGATAGAGTAGTCAAAACACCAATTTTAAAAAAAAAAATACATATATTTCAACCTTTTGGACATAATATTTTAAAAGTGAATAAACAATAACATCCTTCAAAGAGTCATAAGCTGCAGTCTTTCCTGAATTAGGACTAAAGCTAAGAGTTAATTAAAAATAAAAAATGATAACAGGACACCAAAATAAAGCAGCAGAGAAACTTTAAATGAGACAACTGAAAGTTAGATGTTTTCCCAAGGATATTCACCTGGAAGTCTCACAACGAAGTATGTAGGTCTATGAAGATCTTTCATCATTCGTATGGTGAAAACTTTTTCAGTTTCACAATAAACGGATCACCTGAGGGAAATATGTGGGGTGTAATTAAGCGTAGATCACTCCAGCTGTATTAGTTAGTCAATGCTTAGTTGGGCCACGACCGTTTTCCTAACGAATGGTGTTGTAATTAAGCATAGATCTTCCAAACGAGGAGTCAGATTAATAGGTCGGTTCTTATTTCTTGACGTGGGGGCCACGAAGGTGGTGCCAAAGGATGGTTCTGTTTATTGACGTGTTTTCGCTTTTATTTCCTGAGATTCTTCCATTTGTGGTGAGGACAGTGGAGACCCCGAGGTCTGGTGGGCCCTGCAAAATTCTCCTAATTAAAGCCTCCTCATCACCCTAGCCCTTTGTTTCTTCTTATGTCTGCAGTTTATCGATATCAAATGTTACTATATTATTATGAGCATGTATATAATACACCAATTTTACATATTCCTTCTACGTGGTGAGCGGAATAATGAAATTTCAATGCAGTATAACTATATAATGCTAGCTTCACCTATGCACAATACCTATTTGACGTACATGATGTAACTAGCCAATCCGACAACACAGTTGTCTAAGGTTTATCTTTTAGAATTTAAGATTTTATTAAAGAAAAAATATTTTATTAGTTTTTTAAGTTTTCCTATTGGCTAGTTACGTCATGTACTTCAAATAAGTATTGCAGCCTAGGTGCAACTAGCATTACTCTTTATGAAATTAATGATGTACCAATGACCTTCCTACCTGGCATCCTAGTTGTCATCCTACTTGGCATTGAATCTATACACAAATCTAACCTTCCTTCGAAATAATTTGGTTGTCGATTAGGATACCATATAAGAAGATACTTGGTAGAGGTACTCTTTGGAAGTAACCATATAATTACTCTTAAAGAAAATGAAAAATGACATCAGTACTTCCTGATTTTACTTCGAGGTTTTATATCATGACGTAGCTGCATAGTTAGCGGTCTAGGTAAGAGAAAATCTAGGTTTTTAGGGTTTACCAATAGAATAGGTAAAAAATATTTTATTAAAAAATTAAATTTAGTGAGGAAGATAGAACAAGAGAGAAAAGTGAAAAGATCGAAAGAAAGAGGAATAGAGAAGGAGAAAAATAAATCGTACGGTCATAATGACCTACAACCCTAAAACATGTATTAATAGAGTCCAAAAATACAAAATTACAATAATGTCGTTCATGGCTTGAGGAGCAAGTAAAAAAATAATAAATAAATGATAACTAACTAAAGTTTAGTAAACTTACTAAATTACACCTAACTAGTAACAAGAAAAATAAAATCTTCCAGATTTTATCTCCCAGTTTATCTCTTACCTAGACTGTAACGTGGATGCCACGTCAGGATGTGAAGTATTGGAAGTAAAATGCCGCATTACTTATATCACCGCTCTATAAAAATAGAGTAATTCTAGGTGCACCTAGCGGGCGTACATATCTGACGTACGTACTGATGTAGTAGCTTAGGTGGTGTCCATGTCATAAGCCGCGTCAGCATGCACGAAAACTCCCACGGCCTCCCTCCCTCCCACCCGCGGCCTCCATTGTCTTGACTTGTCATCCCTCGCAAGGTCTTCTCCCTTCTAGGCTTTCGTTTTTTAGGAAAAGAAAACAGAAGACCGATCCTCTTCCACACGCGTGGTCAAATCGTTCAACTGATGAATCGGCAGGGAATGAACGAAACTCTCTCTCTGCTCAAGTATTTGGGGAGTAATTTCATAGAGAAGATGACAGCCCTTCCTTCGTCAAAGGCGTAAGCGGCTCATCTGTTTGAAAAGGCAAAGACCGAAGGTGTTCCATTGATGAAGGAACGAGGGAGTTTTTGGTGGGAGAAAACAAGAGGCGAAGGTCTTCCGTTGTTGAGGGAAAAAGGTCTTTTTTGTTTGGAGAAAGCACAGACCAAAGGTCTTCCATTTCTAAAAAGAGAGCTGGTTTGTGCTGGAGAAGATGAAGAGGTTGTCCTTATTTTCTGGTTTAATTCTCTCTTATCGTACTTCACCCGCAGCTGTGGAGGAGGTTCTCCTTCCAAAATGATGAAGGCCCTTGGAAGAAATTAATTACCTGAAGATACCCAAAAACAGCTTCGAGCAGAATCCCAGGGATTACTTCAAAGATATAGGGGGAAAGTAATCAAGTGAAAAGAAGTAGAGTAATGCTATATGCACTTTACTATGCATGCACTTACTATGCATGCACTTTACTATGCATGCACTTTACTATGCATGCACTTTACTATGAATGCACTTTACTATGCATGCACTTTACTATGCATGCACTTTTCTATGCATGCACTTTGTGCACTTTCCCCTCACTGTAGTGGTGGGATATTAAAATATTCCTAGTGTGGGTCCTACTACTATACTGAGGGGGGAAGTGCACAAAGTGCATACATAGTAAAGTGCATATAGCATTTTTCAAAGAAGTAATTTGCAGCAGCTAGCAGAAATGGGATGGGACACTGAAAGAGAAAAAAAAATGAGAAGGCCACGATCTAATCATTAGTCTTGATCTGATCTAGGCTAATTTCCACTTTTCTTCACAAGTTTGTTTTGTTTTCTATAGATGATCTTATAATGATTATGTAGTTGGTTATGTACTGGTGTTTGACGTCTCAAATCCAGCAGGAGGGAGGGAGCCCGTGGGCGGGGCGAGGGAGGACGCCACGTGAGGGAGGTTGCCGCGGGAAGGAGGAGGCTACGAGAGGGAGGAGGCCGTGGAAGGGAGACCGCGTGAGTTTTTGTTTGCAGATGCGGCTTATGACGTGGACACCACCTAAATCATCACATCAACATGTACGTCTAATATGTATGCCCTCTAGGTGCAACTATCATTACTCATAAAAATATACAATCTACACACTATAATTCGAGTTTTTTTTGCATTTTGATTATTATGTTTTTTCAATGATTTTGTTATGTTTTAAAATAGAAAAATGTTATCAGTAATTCCTGATTGTACTTCGAGGTTCGTGACATACCATATATATAGTTGGCGGTCTAAGTGAGAAAAAATCTAGGCTTTAGGGTTTACCCATAGAAGAGGTGGATAATATTTTACTAGAAAAGATTTCAATGATTTCCGAGTTTATCTCTTACCTACACTGCAAAGTGGATGCCACGTCATGATGTAAAATCATAGAAGTAAAAAGCAGCAATACTTATATCACTGCTCTTTAAAAATATCATTTATTCTTAATTTTTTGTCCATGACTCTATACTTTATCAAGATATATTCCTCCTCCCAGTATGAAACAAAATTTTTAACATATTATTCTCTTTTAGAATTGTTAGAACTCGTGGGAAATAGGAACTTCATTTTTTGAAGATAAAGACTAAATTAGCGGGGTGATTTCGTCAAATCACGAAGGGAAGTTTTCCCGTCCGTCAGTTTGCTGCTCTCTAACTGCCAAACGGAGCGACCACTCGTTGGCCAATCAATATTTCCCACGCCCTGTCTCATCTTACCGAAGCTCCACCTTCTCCGCGCTATATAAAGTCCGGTCACTGGAAAAGCGCTTGACATTTTCTAGTTATTTCTCCTCTTTGGAAGAGTAAAAGAGAGAAACTGTAAGAGAAGAAAATTGATCAGTTTGGAAATGGAGACGGTTGCAGTTGCTGAAACCCCGAATGTTCTCGCCGGACACAAGAAGAACCGGATTCAAGTATCCAATACCAAGAAGCCGCTCTTCTTTTACGTTAACCTCGCCAAGGTACATTCGGGATTAATGCCTATATTCTTTGATTTATTTAGATTGTTTTAGTCTTAATTACCTCTTTGTCGTCGAATTGTGGATATATCAATTAGTCTGCATTCTCGGTGAGAGTGTTATCGTTAAGCGATCTACGTTTTCAGATTGATGTTATTCTTTATAATTCTAGCAATATTTAAATAGTTGCCGATCCTCGAAATTCGTTTTATGATGACTTTGCTTTCCTAATCCTTTACGAGAGCACCGTTCGTTCGATGATCTACGTTTTGAGATTGATTACATCGTTATTGTATATGCATATATACCTTCAAAAGACATGTGGATCAGAGACTATCCATCGGTTCTTGTTCTTGCTAATGTTTTTAGGATTTAGAGATGATTAAATTTTCTGTTTCTGTTTTCGAGTCGGAATGATTTTTCGAAAATGTGGAATATTCTGTATTGTTTCTGATGCTTGTTGATATAATTATTTGCAGAAGTACATGCAACAGCACAACGAGGTCGAGTTATCGGCTTTGGGCATGGGTACGCGTATGCTAAATCTGAACAGGAAATATTTAAATACATTTACCATGTGAATCCGAGTTTGCGACGTTAGACATTTGTGTTTAATTTTCTTGCAGTTTGGCAGTAATCGGCCAATGATTTTACTTGGACATTTTCGTTTCCAAATCTTTTCTTTGACCTGTTTGTATGGCCTTTAGCTGAGTTGTTCTTCTTCCTCTCACTTTATTTTGTCGAATAAGATGTCAGTGAATTAATGAACTTCTTGTCTTTCACATCTGTGGATTACTAAAGATGATGGCATCGTAAATGCAACCACTATTATCGTGGTTTAAATAAATCGGATGATACTAAGGTTTTTTATCTTGACAGTTTACCTTAAGTATCTACCTGTCAATAATTTGCTGGAATCAATAGGTTTTCCGCGTCAATGCTGCATCTACACCGGCAATGCTTATACCTTGGCAATTTACTACGATTAAGAAAACCACACAAACATTCTCTTCGATTATTTTTGTCTTTGTATGCTAGAATTTCCTTGTGGAAATTGTTTTTATATATCAAGTTTTATTCGTTAAGTTGAATTAAAGGGATGATTAAAACGAGAGTGCTTGATTTCATTACAGCAATTGCTACAGTGGTTACCATTTCAGAGATTCTGAAGAACAACGGTCTCGCTGTTGAGAAAAGTAAGTGTATCTCTCGATTGCACCAATAAAATTTCCAGAATAAACATGGTTATCATTTGCAGATGGTCGCTGATATTTTTTTTACTTCTCTGGAACAGAGATTTTGACATCAACCGTAGACATGAAAGATGAGACAAAAGGTCGCCTCGTTCAGAAAGCCAAGGTATACTTTCCTGTCGATAACATGATTTAAGTCGAAAATTAAAATCAGTTGAACCGCATGAACGCTTATAATTTGAAATTTGGATTCGTATGCCTTTTCCACCTGTTTTTTTTTATACGAACATGTCTACTCACTTCTTCCATTGCTCAATGAATCCGTTTCAAAATATACTGACTTCTTTTCTTTACTTCGAAGATTGAAATATTGCTGGGGAAAACCGAGAACTTTGAAGGGCTGATGTTGGAGGCAAATGCGGATCGTGAGACTGTTGCAGATAAGAAGGAAGCAGAGAACCTGAATTAACTGGAAATCATTATTTCATGACCATCTAATTGCTGTTGGCCTGACACATTCAAAACATGCCTACTTCTAGTTTCTGCTTTCGTATTTTCTAGTGATTCAGATGAGAACTTTAGGTGGTGGTTTGTGGTAGGACATGATCTTTAAACCCTTCAACAAACACGCTGGCCTATGTTAAGACTTACATTGTGACTGTAATTGAACTAGCAATGTAATTTGAAGCATCAGAGTGACCAGCTGCAGTAAAAAGCTAATAGCCATTCACATCATCGATGTTCCTTTTCGACATACCAAGGTAGAAATTTATCAACTTCTCTAAAACATTTTGACAAATCCGCGCATCAACTCGTAATAACATTAATCAATAGAAATTCTACTAGCTGGCTATCACTCCAGGGATAATTTGGCAAGCGTAATTGCCAATACCTTCACCCCGTTGGTAATATCATCGATGGAAGCATACTCTTCTGGCTTATGACTGTAACCTGCTTACACCAAAAATTCGAACTTCAATGAAAGTTCTTTGCTTGTGACAAGCTACAAGACTACAAGGAAAGGCAGATAAATTGTGAATAAAGCAAACCTTTGTAGCACGGTATGAAGATCATGCCCATTGGAGAAACCCTGTAAGAGCGTGCCAAGAACCAAATAAAAAAGAATCTTAATTGCTTCCTTGAGCTATTAGAAGCTTAAACAAATGTTCATGGATTCAATTGGCATTTCTTAATGATGACTAAAAACAGTAGCATCAGTCTTTGCACTGTAAGAACAAGTATTATAATTTACCTTGCCATGAACAATGAATCATGATAAGCTCGGCTTATCATCAGTTTGTAAGAAAGATTCAGCTCCTGTGATGCAGTTTCCATCGACTTAATAATAGACTTGTCAGAAAGTGCTGGTGGGTCCTGATTAACAACTTTAAACTCAGACAGCATCACACCACGATTCTTCGCAATTGTAAGGGCAGATTGATGAATTTTCTCTATTACAACATTCCTTCTATGCTCATCAATATCTCTGGTATCTGGAAAACAGAGTTGCATCTTATCTCACATAAAAAGCAACATAGAAGGAATAATTATATATAAAAAAGAAAAACACTGCAAGCCAGAGATCATGTAGATGAAAGTGGAAGGTGACTCAAGTTGGGTTAGTTCTAATGCTCGGGTAAAAAAACCCCTCCTGCCGCCACCTGCTGGTATTCAATGAGATCTCTTTTTCTCTCTTCCATTTTTGTGGTTTGGATTCATTTTAGCAAACAGCAGTGTTGATATTTTGGCCAAAGAAGGGGTACTCCTCATTAAGTGTAATTGGCTTTGCCTTCAATGCAATAAAAGCATCAACTCTTAAAACAAAAATGAGGAAAGTTTGGAGAGGGGGGAGCACAGCACACACAGCAAAAACATAGAAAAAGAAATAAAGATCCAAGAGTTTCAAATTTATTTTCAGCAATGAAGAAGACCCAGAAACAAAATAAGAAAAGGCAATACCAATCTCCAAGTGTGATTTACTAGGGATACTATTGATTGCGCCTGGATGCAATTCAAGTATACCTGGAAGAAACAAGGAACGATTGAGTAAAATAGAGTGAATCCACACCCAAAAAAAATTTAGGAGTTTCCACAAAACTTGATTTTTTTTTTTTATAAACAAGAGGTGGAAAAGCGAATCACTTCAGAACTGTAGCATACCTACAGTACCAACTGTGTCTACAGAACCAGATTCTAGAACATGCTTCTCGACAGAAAGTGCCAATTCTGCTGCTGCCAAGCCAGCATCATTTCTGTTCATAAGAATTCGATTAAAAGTGAAATTTTTTTGAATGAGTATAATGCTGAGGCAATTTGATGCATTCAAACCTCTGTGGCATCAGGACTGCCCCTGCATGCCCTCCATTGCCTTCAAAATCCACCTTCATACTTGCAGGGGCGGCAATAGCAGTAACAATGCCAATAGAAATGCCTGTATGAGAAATTACTAATGTTATCTAAAGAAACACAGAACCATATTTCCGGTAAATATAACAAGCATATTCCCCAAAAGGAAACAAAACTACCTTCTTCTTCAAGGAGGGGACCCTGCTCTATGTGTAGCTCCAAAAAAGCAGAGTACACACCCTTTCTTAGAAAAACACTGGATAAGTCCTGCCCATCTGTTGGGTAACCAGCAGCACGTGCAGCATCAATAAATGAAACATTTTTGTCATCAAAAGTTTTTGTAAGAGCTTGTGCAAGTTGCTCACTCCCTGCCAATAAACGACTGAGTATGCAAAAAAAACAATAAATCACCTGATTTATAAGCGAAAATAGATATCAAGTCGGAAGTATGGCATAAAAAATACTTCATGAACCTTATTTTCTTAATGTTTTAAATAATAGTGGTCGATATGACAGGCCACACCTTCCTAAGCAACTGATTCCGAAACGGGTTGGCTCTTCAGACGTGAACATGATAACCTCCAAGGATCGTCTAGGCCGGAAACCTGACCTGTAAGAGAAATAGTATGTCCATCAAGGTCAAAATGTTGTTTAGGATAAACAATTCTTTAAGTAAATACTGTACCTTCTCAGTGTATTGATTGCCTCAATAGCACCCAAAACGCCAACTACTCCATCATATTTTCCAGAGTATGGAATTGCATCAACATGAGAACCAGTTGAGACAGCTGCAAGCTCTAATTCAGAACCTACCCTGTACAAATCAAGAAAATAAGACATTTTATTAATCTTACTCACTCTAATCATAACAATAAAGTTCTTTGATCAACTAAAAGTCTTTGTTTTCCAGAGAGGCTTTCAATCAAATCATGACGAGTCCCAAAGGCAGGATCATCCAGCCCTCAAAATTCTCGTAAAAGTAGTCAACCTTTTGGGCGACTGAGGGAGTAGGTACGGATGACCTCAATGGATGTTTAAAGTGTACCCTGATGTAGATGAAACTATACTAGAATGCTTGCAGTTTCCATTGATTAATATAAAACTCTTTTTTGAAAGTTATTAATATAAAACTTATAGAACAGATAACCTCAGCAATTTCTTATTACTCTCAGTCCAAATGGCAACCGAGAACTTACCATCTGCCAAAGATGTTTCCAACAGCGTCCTCTCTAACAGCCAGGCCAGATAAGGCCATCAGATTTTTTATGTACCTGGGGTTACCAACAAATTTTAGATGATAAAAACTATTACAAACAAAATAACCAAAAGAATGAGGAAATGAAATTATAAGTACCAAGGTGAGAAATGTACAAAGCATGCCAAAAACATACATTTTAGGTCGAAAAAGATCAAAGCAAAAACAAGGCCAGCAATCTAGGCCTTTGGTATCAGTTATAAGGAGTAATCAACAAATGTATACGGCTGGTGAACCAAAGCAAGTCTGATGCAAGTTTTGCAGCACAATAACTTGATAATTCAAAGATGTCAAAAACATACATTTTAAGTAGAAAGATAACAAAGAAAAAACAAAGCTAGCAATCTAGGACCTTAAAGTCAGTTGCAAGGAATAATCAACAACTGCGTTTGGAAGGTGAACCAAAGCTTGTCTGCTGCAAGTTTTGCAGCACAATAATATGATAATTTCAGGATGAAGTATGATGTTCTCTCTTTTATTGAAGGGTAAATTTGAGAAATGACAGATGGGTAACTATACATCAAGATACATCAAATACAATGCATGTTTCAAATGAGAATGATCAGATTATTAGCCTCAACTGGTCTAACATGGTTCCAATGCTCACACAAATTATATGGTCCTAGCCAAATGCATGATGACTTCTTTGCCAGTGTATTCTTCAGATTATCACAAGTGACTCCATGAAACACAAAACGAGCAAATACCATGCAGATGCATCGCAGAAAGATGTATAGTAGGCTGGTAGCAACACAATAGCTCGTATCCTGTCAAACAATCATCATAAAAGCAATCTTCAGTACCTCCTAGCTGATACATCCTTCTCACTGTAGAGGATTCGGGTAACTGATGGCGCAGGAGTGTCAGAGAAAGTCGAAAGCTCATCAATCTGTTAAGCAAATACAATTTTATTATCAAAGAAAACACAAGCAACGGAAATGGAGCAAATTGTTGAAGTAGCTCTAGAATTGATCATTAAGAACAGAGGCGGGGAAACGCAAATGCATAAGGATTATTCGGAGGCGCAAAATCTAAACTTTCAAATCGAGATAACGTCCCACAAAATTAACCAAGGCGAAATAACGTCCCACAAAATTAACCAAGGCGAAATAACGTCCCACAAAATCGCCAGTCTTAGCAATCGGAAATTAACTTGAACGAGACAACAATCTCCAGTAATCTCCAAATGACACCAAAACTTTAAAAGGGCAAAGAAAAAAAAAAACAACAGAGAGAGAGAGAGAGAACGCCAAAATCTTCGAGTCATAAACTTGCAGGCATCCCTGATTAAGCAGCATTGGCAAGCCCACTACTTTCTAACAAGCTATCTCCCATCCTTCCCATCAGAATCCAACCACTCTCATTACTTGTTCCCCAATCCACAAAATATACACTTACTAGGAAATCATAATTGACAGAAATATGGATCTTCGCTGAGTATCTAACTAAAAAAAACCGTCTTTTTAATCCATACTCCATCTCCTACCTGATTCTGCAAGGCTTCTTTATCAACAAACAGTGATGATGGGGTATCTGAACTGCATGACTGAGATGGGTACCCAGAGAACTCCTCCATGGTTCTGATTGTTGGGTCTTCATTGCCGTGAACTGAGCTCGAGAAGAGGAACAGGAAAAGAGCGAAAACACACGAGAGTCTCAGAACCATGATTGAGCTGAAGCAGGGAAACGGGAACAACTCGATGCTATTCATGATTTTGGTTCCGGAAAAATTGAGATAACAATCAACCATGTGCTGCTGATGGAGCATTCATGTGGAGAATTCAGTAAAGCTGCTAATTACCCTTTGCCTTCAGAGTTAGTCCGCATGGCGGTTGCCGATTGGCCTGGTGAACAGAAACGGACGGGTATGCCGCCCCGGTTTTGGAAGATTCGACATGGCATTTTTCTTTTTTTATCCAAACCAAATACGTTATAAATATTAAGCAAAACGTGAATATAAGTGTGTGTCACATAAATCATGTAAATAAGTACAATCATCCAATACGATATTCTTCATATAGCAAGTTGAGGACAAAAGAGGGTTAGTTTTTGAATCATAGGTGGATTCTGGTCTGGCCTGCTGAGGCTAGCGAAATACCATGTTTAGCAAGACTGCCGACAACATTGTTTGCCTCCTTAAGCTTGTGTTGGATTGGGACTTGTGGGAGATCCATCAAGTAATTCTTACTAATGTTGACCAGATTTTGCAACGTTCGTGGTTGTCTCCGATTCGTGTATCAATTGTATTACCAACATCGAGTCTCCCTTAACAACAATAGGAGTAGGAGGAAACAAGTATTTTATATGGGTAAAGGAAAGCTGAAGTGTTAGGAGTTCAAATTCATTATTGGTTTTGTGTGTAAGAGGTCACACTCCACAGAGTAAACATTTGCCATGTGAGTCACCAAGGATAAAACCACTACCTGCCTTTTGAGTGTGCAGACTAGAGAAGCAATAAAAATTGGCCAGTATAGAATTGTGAGGTGAAGGGATTTCAAGTTATATTTATTCTGATTTGTTTCATATGGTGTTGTTTAGGGATTTGTTCGTTGATTATGGCTTGTTGTTCAAGAAAACAAATAAGGTTGTAGCTTTGTGATAGGGGGGGTTTGAAGATTTGTTTGTTTCTTATACACCATATGTCCCAAATGGTGTTGATGGCTAAGATGTGAGTACGAGGTTGAGATTTAGTAGGTGGAGAGTGGAGTAAGTGATAGAGATAAGTTCTCAGTGAAGGGTGTTGAGGAATTATAGAGGAGAGTGGTTGTATGAGTTGTCAAAGGGATTGGATGAAATAGAATTGGATATATAGGTGTTCTGGGGTTTCTTGTTGAGAGGGAGGGCACATATTTTCCAAATTTTAGACCAGAGGGGGTCACTTGGCTCATAGATACGTCGCTACAATCTAAGTTTAGAGAGGGTGTGAAGGTGATGATATGCTGATTTAACAATAAAACGGTCGTCTAAAGATAAGGTCCAGATCAAAGAGTCGCTTGGATGTACTAGCAGTGGGTGAGTTGAATATTAGGTATGCAACGTCAGTATGCCAAAGGGCTCTGAGGTGATGTTTATTCCAACTACTATGGCGATGAAGAAGAGATGGCACCTTATCAGATAAGGTTAGAGGGCCCTCTATTAGAAGAGGGACCCACATGGCAAACCATATGGAGGTACAATCCCCATTGCCTAGTTGGTAACGGGTGAGTTGGAGGAAAATATGAATAAGCTTAACTATTTGGTTCTAAACAATTGAGTGAGACTGAGTAGATTTTTTATTTGCATAGTGTGGGAATAAGTCACACTTTGTTCTCATGAAAGATTCCCAAACTTTAATTTAAATGTCTGATTTGTATCATGTAGAGTTTGTAATCCTAACCCCATTAATGTTATGTGCACCCTCGAGGGTGTCGCATTTCATCTACCCCTTTGATGTGTATGCATAGCTGGTGCCTCAATTTCTGGACCGGAAAGGTGCCAACAATGCACCACATCAGAGGGGTGGATGAAATGTGCACCCTCAAGGGTGCGCATAACATTCCATTGCGTTGGGTTTCACTAAGTAATGACATGTTCTCTAAGTGGAGTTTTTTATTACCTTTGTAAGACCATAAGAAATTTCTTAACTTTTTTCAAAGTTTTCAGTGGCATTAATTGGAATGCTAAAACAAGTCAACGTATGAAGTAGAATACTATTGAAGATTGATTTGATACGAGTAAGTCTGCTTGCTAATGTTAGGGTTTTATTGACCCAACTAGATAGTCATGTTTTTATGGCCTAATTATAGGAGTATAAGTGGTGCAAGTGATTCTAGTAGTGGATTAATATTTTGGTGAGTTGTAGATTGGACACTGTTTGAGAAAAAAGGTAGAGAATTTGGAGGGATTTGGATGTTGGCTTGAATATTCAGCATACTGAGATAGGATGTGTTTGACGATGTCAGTAGTATTAGGGTCGGCCTTGCCAAATACTAGTGGGTCATCAACATAATGGAGATTACAAATTAGTTCCATGTGAGGGAGGGGTTTCCGGGGTGAAATAGAGTGAGATTCTATTGTTGACGAGATTTTATATGAGGGAAGTTTATTAGCTAGGATAAAAAGAGATGGGGAGAAGGGGTTGCCTTCTCTAAGACTGCATCTAGAGATAATGGGCACAGATGGTGAACCGGTAATCAAAATCCGATAAGAAGTAGTGTTTAAACAAGAGTGTATTAATTTTTGCCATGATATAGGAAAATTAAAATATTTTAAAGAATGATCCATAACATGGTGTCAAAATCTTTCCGAAGATCAATTTTTGCACCAAAGTAGGCGTGTTTTTTTTTTTTTTTTGCTAGAGAAGTTGAAAGTTTTGAGGATTTCTTGGGTCAATAAAATGTGATTAGACATTTGGTGGCCTTTTATGAAGGCTGCTTGAGTTTGGGAAATGATTATCGAGGGCGAAAAAAGCGGACCATGTCTGTTCGCTCAGGGGGAGATAAACAAAAAAGATATTAATGGGTCCCCCTCTTGGTAGAGACACTTGGTAGTAGGGATGTAAACGGGAGCCGATTACTCGCTCTACCGCCCGACCGATTATTAAACGGAACAAAACGGGAATAAAATATTATTATCCGTTTACCATTCAATCGTTTACCGTTCTACGTTTAATAAACAGACGGAAACGGAAATAGCTCTTCCGAACCCGTTTTACCCGTTTACCGTTTAAGTAACGATAATATAGTAAATTTATATTTTTACTTCATTTAATCATAAAAATATTTATTTTTATATAAATAACTTTATTATGTTTTTTATCACTTATTATAAAAATTTGAGTTGCAAAATTTGGAGAGAATTTGTATATTTTTATATTTTGGCAATTATTAGAAGTCAATATATATTGATTTTAACTCATTGTCTCATAAAGTCATAGAATCATAGTCATAGATTCATAGTCAAAGAGGATAGATCATATATTATAAATTCATAATTATCTAAATAAGGTAGTATTAGTTGTCTAAGATTAAAAAAATTTCATTTGTCTTACAAATGTCAAATTTTATACAAATGGCAATTATTTTTATAAATGTAAACAATTGTCATACAAAAATAAACATATTATAATTCATAATAAAAAAATTATACAAAGATAAATATAGTAATTAACAAATACACAAGATTGAGGAGTGCAGACAATTTTGAATATAAAGTATTAAATGTATTTCAATATCAATTTTAAGTGTAGAAGACAATTTATATTTGTATTTGATTTTTGTGTTATGTAACTTGTATTTTGAACTCTAGAAAAGTGTTGTAATTAACTGTTTATTTGTAATTTTCTAAATTTTTTCTCTTTTTTTATTTTATATATTTTTTATTATTTACCCATTTATTACCCGATTACCCGGTTTTCCGGCGGGTAATAAACGGGTAAGAATTTCACGGAACTAAACGGATACGAAGGGTAAAGGATTCAAAAATATAAACGGTAGATGGAAACTCATTACCCGTACCGTTTATTACCCGTTTACATCCCTACTTGTAGTGAAAGAAATATTAATTCAGTTGACTATGTTTAAGGGATTATGACCTTTCCATAAAAGCCATTGCCCATCAGTGAAGCCACGTGAAAGGACAGTGTAAGTAGAGGAAAAAGAGTTTTGTAGAGGTTGTCAAGAGACAAAACCTTGGTTTCACAAAGATAAATAATATTCGTGGGGTGGTGTGTGAGTGAAATTATAGTTGTAAGTGCATATTTCGTATAAGGTTTTTGTGCCCCTCTAATATTCATATTAAGGTGGTGTACATGATAATAATAGATATGATAAATATAAATATGAGGTTTCTGTGTATGCACTAGGCGACTCAGGAGTAAAAATTGTTGTCTCTATCATATAGTGAGGAAGTTTACCATATGGAGAAGGAACATGCTAGTTGACCTATGCGCAATACCTATCCAACAAACCGGTGAATCTGAAACACATTGACTAGGGTTTATTTTTTAGGATTTATAATTTTATAAAATAAAAAATATAATATTTTTTTTATTTTTTTAAGTGTTTCAGATTAGCTGGTTTGTCGGATAGGTATTGTGTGTAAGTGCAGCTAGCATCACTCTATGGAGAATTGGAGTTTTCACATACGAGGTGGCCGGTCATCTAATAAGTAGCTTGACGCTTTCAAGCTTTACCAGTGTCGAGAAGGCCTTCCGGCAATGGATACTAATCGAGGAGTCATCCGAGTCATCGGTATTCGATAAAAAGATTAGCATTGATAGAGTTATCCACTGGTTTTGTGTGGGCAAATAATCAAGCAAAGAATGATAACTATGACAAAGAAACTTCATCAATAACAGAGGAGGTTTTGCTTCTGTCACTATACTGTCTTGGTCATCAAGAATATTTGAAATTCATTCAGGCAGACTGCTAACGGATCAGGTAAAAAACCTTTTAACTCTAAATCGTAATGAATTGATTTTAGTGCTGTTATGGCATTTTTGTGTCATTGGTCTGGGGAAGGAACATTTTCATTATCACTTAAAAACTTAGTCCCATTCTCTTAGACTCAGTTCAATTTGTTTACCTCGATCACACAAAACAGAGCAAACATCAGTGCAACAACATTGTGAACGGTTAGTCATACCTTGGTGAAGCTCTAGAAATTCTCGGTTCAAGGGAAGAATAGTTGCATGCTCAGGCCGTACCACTACTGTTTTCGCTTATTAACCTGGAGAGGAGTTTTCAACTCCTTTTGAAAATTTCTTTGTAATTTTTGAGTTTTCATATGAATCAAACTCTAAATACATAGCCAGTCACTTATTACAGGTTCCATGTCTGCTACAACCTTATTCCTCTTATCGCATTAGTAGGTTCTTTGTGCAAGAAATTCTACCACGGCCTGAAGTGATGGCATGATGTCACATTTACACACCATTTTACTTTATTTTGCATCCATCTAACAATTAAGAGTAATATCTTCAGTTCTGCATTTTGCACTCATGCTAATCGATAAGTTCAACACAAAATGTTCAATTTAAATTAATTAATTATTTTTGGAAAATACAAAAAGCAAAGGAATATATACGCAAAGGCAGAGATATTTAAGTTAAGAGGATAGCCAGGATTTTAGGAAAAAAACGGTAAACTGGTTTTGGCCATTGGTATCAAAAAGCATTCGACATCATTCTAGGTCTTCGTTACAAAGTAGAGTGGTGAAGAGAAGGTAAGCCGAGTCTTGGTAGGGCAAAAATTAACCAAATCTAGCTATCCAGGTGAAGAAAAAAAGAAAACTAATCTTCTCATTTCAATGAGACTTGACGTATTCCTGAACGATGTTAAGTCCCTCGGACTCTTCGCCATAATCCTGAAAGCCATGAAAGTACCAGTGTTTAGATCTTGTTCAGATTTATACTCTAAACAACTAATACCAGGAATTTGATTTGAGGCCTTGCCTTGACAACTACGCATGAGCAACCCACGACCTTCCTAGCCTTTCCCTCAGAGTCAATCTTGCAGAGCTGCAACAGTATTTAAAATGAATTGACACATAATACAGCTTTAACAATCCGAGGAAACCAAGAGATGAAATTAAACCCACAAAAATCCCATACAAATGTACTGCATTAATCAATTATAAAAACAGGTGTCTGCCTCCTAAAACCTACAACAGATTCATACACTAGATTAGGTGACTGTCACAAAAAAAAATCCACAAATATGGCCCAAAAGAAAAGCATGATAATAGCTAATGATCTGCAAACCGAACTCAGAGGAAGACCCAGAGGGTAAGCGTAAGTGGGAATAAGGGCATGAGGAAGATGATAGATAAAAAGGTTAATCAACTTGACAATGCAAAAGCTTCAACCGATGTTTGACCCATATCAACTTCGTTAGCTCCATTATGAACCAGACCCGAGTGTAGAAAGGTAATGCAGTTAAGCAAAAAGAGACTCGAAAATAGCTAACAAAAGAATTTCAAAATTCGTTAAAGGGTAATCATAATACAAATGACGCAAATTTTAAAAGACAAAAAAACTACAAATGATGCCATGTTCGCACCTCAAAGTATTAGATTCAGATGGTTCAGACAACATGCGTACATGAATCAGAGCGTAACCAGGATTATTGATACATAAACAGCACATAGCCCAAATTAAGTCACGAATTTGTGGTAAACTACAAAAGGTATACAAGAAGAAAGGGGTAGATAACCAGCAGAGTTCAGCGATGCTAATAACTAGTAAAGTTATACTTACCCCGGCCCACTCCCCGAGAGTCTTAGCACTTGGGACTGAAACTAAGCTGACACTGTGGTCAGCACAGAGAGCTTTTACTAATTTGACATAGTCCGGCTGGTTGCAATCCTCGGCCAGCACACAAAGCTGAGCAGCATGCTTTTCAATCACCTTCGCGCCCTCGTGGAGGCCACGAGCTAAACCATCATGAGCCAATGACTTCTTCAAGACCAGCTGAAGAGCTGTCATCAAATCCATAGGCTCACCCAAAGCAGGAGTTGCCTCGGCCACAACATTGGAGCTCTCCTCACTGCCAAAAGATGCCAAGGAACTGTAAGAACGCACTGTGAAGAATAACATAAGGTTAAATGCTTTCATTTGAATGACGCCCATTTGCCTCTTATCTTCTTTTAGTGCTCATTTTATTATTTATAGAGGGTAAGAATTATTCAAGAAAATTCATTTATCACCCTAGTGAACGATTGGTATACACTAAAGGCATCCTTTCAACTGTTTATTTTCCTCATGCGCGGAGACAGTCGTGCTCATTCAAAAAAACAATGTGGCAGTTTGTTCGAGGCCGTCTTCAAAATGAAGAAAATTTGAAAGGCACGGAGAACTGCTAAAGTCTGATGTTGCCAACCTTCAATGCAAAGATTATGCCACTTTGAATCGACATCTTTGCTCTGCTAATTGGCGTTTCCAGTTTCCAACAAAATTCAACGTAAAACTACAAATAGCACAGAAATAACCAAACGAAACATCACAGGATCAAGCATCAACATACCCGCCAGACATTTTCCCAGGTGAGACTGAAACTAACACAGATTCACCTGCTCAAACGCACATGAATTAGATCAGACGCAAGAGAAACAAAACAATATGAAAGTTGGATTAAAACAATGGATTGCTTCGCTCGAATTGACCGAGAATAAGGAGAAGGAAGAGATTACCGGAAAAGTATATCGAGCGCCGAGTAAGAGAGGAGTGTCGCGAGACCAACGGCAGCCGCAAGAGCTAGGGTTTTAGTCCGAATCTTCTTTAAGTTGTACGCGCGCGGGGAAGTAGTAAACTTATAGACTGTCCTAAGTGACAACGGCGGGCCGCCTCATGAGCTTTTCCCGACAGCCCACAGAAAGTCCATTCACCCATTAAGAGAATTTGGGCTTTACAAAAAGTTCCTAGTCACCGACTCATCAGGACATTAACTTTTGATCAATCCCATGGAATTAACTCTTACATAGTGATATTTCTTTTATTTACCATATTAAAAGTCGGATTATTATTTTTTAATTCATAATTACTATCTTTTTTAGATACATACGATACTTGTTTAGGTTGTACCGAGTTTGTTCAAAGACAACACTGTGCACCTATTTGCTTACTGAACGGTAAGTTAATTCTTATAAGTATTAGCATGTTTTAGAGTTTGGTACTTTAGTTATACTGATTATTTTCATGGTTTTGAAATAAATAACAGGCTCATGGGAATCATAAAACAAGCTGCGACAATCTTAAGCGCCCAGGTTTTGAGGAAATTAGCAGGAAAATAGCATTAGGTGCCAAAATCCGTCATGTATCCACATATGGTGGAACACATTATGATATAACTCTCCTCCCATTTAAGGTAAGCAGTCAAAAAAAGTTAAAGGAAACTGATCTCTTTCTTATGAACAGACTACAATTGCTTTTATTTGAAATAAACAAATAAGATACCAATAGGTCCCCTCTCGCTTGGCAATGAATGAAATACTAATTCGAGTTGACTATGTTCAAGGGAATAAGACCTTTCCATAATAGTAACTACTCGTTAACGAAGCCGTGTGAAGGGACAGTGTCAGTTGAGGAAAAAGAAATTTGGCTGAGGTTGTGGAGAGACGAAACCTTGGTTTTACAAAGATAAATAATAACCAGTGAGGGTGTGGAAAACAAAGTTCTAAGTGCATGTTTCGTATAAGGGCTATGTGCTTTTTTATCACTTATCTTAAAGTTGAAAAGTTTTGATAGAGTTTTTTTTTCAATTTATTTTTTGTAATTATTGACTCGTACTCTCATAGATGCATATTATAATTAGAGTAGTACCTCTTAATATATAATATTCTTTTTTTTCTTGAAAATGTCAAATTTTTATGTAAATGTCACATATCTCCTATTATTTCATTTAACTGTTTCCTTTACCATCCCGAAAATGAAGTTATCAGTTAGTGAGAAAAGCCAGCAATATACCTCAATTAGGAGATCCAGACCCAAAAAAATTATGCTCATCAGTAAAACTAAAAAGAACGGCAAACTATACTAGAATAAGAAAAGCGACAAAAAAAAAAAAAAATAACCATACCATGCCTCAAATCAATGCAAACACTTGTATCCAATTTGTTTATGAGCATTGCAAGTGATTTGTACATATAGCTCAATAGATCTTCTATTTTTGGTATAATTTGAACAAAATACAGTAAGCATTGCAAGAGATTTGTACATATAGGTCAATGGATCTTCTATTTGTGGTATAATTTGAACAAAATACAATTAGATAGAACTTAGCAGCAAACAATTTTTTCATCAATTATTTGCTTGCAAGTATGTAGAACTCATTGCAGATTTTTACTAAAAAGAATAATTCGTTGTCTCATATCGCCGAGCCTTATCCCTGCCGCTCGAATCAGAGAGCACATGCCGCATGGCCTCTCTTCGTTTTCCCGCCCTCTACTTCCGGCGGCCGTCCGGCGAGCTGCGTCGGAATATTATCGTTTCCGGGTACCGGTACAGCCGCATCAGATCGTGTAGCATACTATTGCAGGTCTCCCGCTGATCTAACCCGCTATAAGTTCCGAAACCTGAGTAGAGGTAAGAGGACTAGCGGCCTCCCTGGCATTCGGGCAGAATCAGTCGTGCAGAAAAAAGCTATGGTTCCTCCTTACAATGTCCTTATAACTGGTTCAAGTAAAGGTGAGACTTCGCTTTCTCCTTAATTGTTGTTTATGTGGTCTTTTGACGTTGAATCCGATCCGGATGCTTCGGCGGAATTTCGTTGGGTAGGAGATGGACATTTATCTTATTTTGAACCAGATGCCTGTTGCGTTTTATGTTGTAATTTGGATATCGTCAGAAAGTTTTAGTTGTTTTTCTTAGGGAAATGTGGATTTGAGTCTTCGAAGTCCGCATGGGCTAGTAGGATTGTATGGTCGAAACAATGCGTGTTTATAAATGAACAGTGATTCCTATTGGTTTCATTACAATTGGATTTTTCGATTTTTCTGGATTCAGGAACTGGTAATATGGTCTGTGACATTTGGTCTGGGCATGAGCTTCTAGGTACCTGCCACGCCAAGTGGCGTACCTCACGTTTCATGTACTTTTCAGGTGTACCATGGACACTTAGCCTTAAGCTTAAACATGTTAGTAGGATTGTATGGTTTTGTTTTTGGATAAAAGAGTTAACTAATCTTTGGTTAAAGTATGTTGCTATCTGTCATCCAAATGATCCAATCGATTCCATTAAAATGACCAGAAGGACTTGAAAATTTTTATGAATAACCATTACAACCGATTATGGTGTGAGCTCAAATATAAGAAGGCTTCACACTTACCTTCATCCTCTTAAAGTTACTCGTAGATTTTGGTTCTTCTTTTGATGTAATATGTTTATGGGATTAATAGCCTGTGGGTTCCAGATAATAGCATTTGATAAGTTGGTTCAGCCTATGATAAGACTTCCTAGGCCTTTCTCATTTCTCCCATGATGTATTAGTTTTTTTCTTCACAAAAATTTATCATAGTTGATCATCTGATAGTTGATCACTTTTATGTAGGAATTAGATTTGCACTTGCAAAAGAGTTTCTCAAAGCAGGTGACAAAGTCGTAATATGCTCAAGATCAGGTACATCTCCTACTTCCTCTTTGGGTCATCTATCCAATTGGAGGCAAGGGTGGTGATTTTGACTCTTTTATTTCTGCCCTGCTCGAGTTCTGCCCTTCTAATTCCCTTTTTAATGCATTACACAAAATCGAACCGACCAACCAGACCATGTTGTGATCATACCAGACAAACCGGCCGGGTCCCATGCTTTTTAGGAGAAATTGGTTCTGAACTCAGTATGAACCGGGGTGTCCACTGGTTCCGGTTCAATAGATGGGACCAGCCGGTCTGCAGTTTTTAAGACACTGGTGGAAACTTTCTAAGCCTTGAAAAACACCTCAAGGGATTCACATGCTTGATTTCTCTAATTGCAATGCTATATTACAGATGCACATATGATAGTAAAATGAGCGCCTTCCCATTTTATGGGGTATAAAACAAGATGTAGTGGCGCTGGTGTGCTGCACAGTATGTATTCGTTGTATTAAAGTTTTCAAAAAAACACTATTCTGCAGGTAGCTGCTTGCCTTGTTCCATCTATTAGATCAATCTTGAGCAACTGATATATGAAACCTACTTATATTCGATTTCTCACTGGCTTGAAAGCATTGTTTCATCATTAATTTGGAAGGGTGTGAAAAGGGTGGAAAAAATAAGCTGGAGGGAGGCCCCACCCTCTTCCTTTCCCACCCATAACAGCTTTAATTTATCCCACCCCTACTTTGTTGATCACCTGTGTAAAATGGACTGATGATTTCCTTGCAACCTATTCCAACTTTTTTTGGTTATAATTCATTTGACTATAAGACTCCCTTTGTCAATTCCGCCTTGGTTTATGTAGCTCTCCCACCATTAAATATCCCCTGCCTAAGATATCTATGGAATATTCGTAAATCCCTAATTAAGAAGCTTTACGGGGAAGCATCCTCATCCCATGGTTTCTCTCGGCTTCCATACTTTTAGTCGCGCGTTCTCTGATGACATGTCTAAACCTACATTCTCTGAAACTACAGTGGCAGTAGGCATTAGAGATTAAAAATACTTTATAATGGTTTTGTGGGTGCTCTCCTGTGTGAATGTTAATTTACATGGGTAATGGCTTGCAAATGGGATTTGCTAAAATGGGTTATCATTAATCTTGGATTTGAAGTGCCAAAGTCTAGATTTTATTTCATTATCTTTTGGTGTGGGTGAGTGCCTGAATTGAAGCTGTTAGGAAAAGAAGCGCCATGATCATCAAGAAAGTGGAGGAACCAAGATCACATGGTATGGGTGAGTGCCCTTTGAATGCATTTGTCATTGTAATCATGAATCATGAATCATCATGCTTTTCTCTTTTCTACGCATTTCGACCTATTGGATAGAAGACGTTTTCCTGTCTGTAAACTTTTTTTTTGATGAATTCCTATTTAAAAAATGCTCTTCGGATTGTATTTTGTGTCGCCTCTGCATTGACCGAGAAAAACAACAGTAGCCTCCTTATTTCTATTTGAAAAATGAGGGATAAATTCGTTTCCTGATGCTTTGTGTGCGTCACAAAAAGTTTGCCTGATGGACCCAATTTTGTACTCTTACGTCTTCAAGATGGAAGCCAGTAATGATTCAACCTTCGTGATCAGTTGTCATCGAGAAAAACCACGTCGAAGGGGCAAAAAAGGATGACGCAATCGACTACCTGGGTTTTCTTTACGAGTCCTGCATCAACAGAATTGGAAGAGCCCTAGAGAATGCCTCCAACAGAACAACAGAGATATAGCAGAGACTAGAGAGTAGCAGTGGGCAGAACAGAGACCATTCCCAGAAACTTTTATGGGTTCTCAGTTTATTTTTCATATGATTTCGGAGAGTATCAAAGTCTTTTTCTCTATTTTGATGATCATGATATTGTACTTTAAACATGATAAAAATAATGTTAAGTCCAACAACGGTTAATCTAATGGTCTAACCCGGTTTAACCTGGTCGAACCAAAACCGACCTTTACCTCTTAAAACTCAATAATCTGTATATAAGTAGAATTAATAGAGCTCCTTTGATGGGATATGCCCAGAAGTGTTGGTGAGAATGCATAAATTTATGTGATAATTTTTGAGTTTTGGTTCAGTAATAACATTGAGAAAATATTAAAAATTAGATAAGATTATGCGTGTATACGGTATACGGCGTTGCAACTTATTTATATTTCCTTCTTTTATACAAAGTGATTCTATTCTTTAGTTGTGTAGCTTAATTATTGTTTCTTGTAGAAATTCATGAGTCACTACAATAAAGTGGAGTAGTATTCTATGGGAACAGGCAAGAAATTTCAAAATTTCCAATGCATTTTTTTTTCTTCCATTTCTTTATTGGAGTTTGGTATGGGCATCTGCAAACTCTTTGGCATCGTGCCATAGAGCTGAGTGTTAGCACGCTGCGAGGGAATTAAGAGGAAGTGTTTAATATTATTTAGTCCAATCTTACTCGCTTTACCGCTTTCTGCCATTGTGTGATGGGGGCTGGTTGGAGAACGGTCAACAGAGTCTCTTTAACTGATATGCCCGAATTAACGATTCACACTCTTCGAGTGAGTGCTAAGCACCCTGCTAAGATTCGACAAAATAGAAAAACGGAAAACAGGAAAACAGAGAGAAGAACAGAGAGAAAGAACAACAGAGAGAAGAACAGAGAGAAGAAGAACAGAGAGAAGAACATAGAGAAGAACAGAGAGAAGAACAGAGAAAAAGCAACAATACTTATATCACCCCTCTTCTTTAAATCACAACTTCTAAGAGGCTTGTTGTTTCACAGCGTAAAAGAGAAAAGATAGGTATTGTGAATGGGAGCATGGAAAGAGGAAGACAATTTTAGGGTCCGGAGCCGATTTTTAATCCAAAAAGCTGCTCCAGGGCTACGAAAAGCATTGCCAAAGGGGCCTTGTAAGCATCTTCGGAAAATTATTGAGAGCAAATTTTTTTTTAAAGTTCAAAAAGACGCAAAAGTCCATATATTGTACATAAAATTAAAGGAGGCCATGAAAAACATGCTAAGAATGAGTCCTAGTTCTCTTAAAACTTGGGATATCAGCACAAACTACTAGTCCTAGTTATCTAAAGAAGCTTTTTTGTTTTTACTAAAGTCTTTTTCTCATAGATGAGAAATTCTAAGAGCTTCAATAGCACTGAAACATGATGCAATGGTCCACAAGGTGGCTTGAACTCTCACTAGCTAGTGTAACACACCTATAGATTTAATGTGGCTTTCATCTAGCACCACAATCTATGCTGCTCGACTAGAACCGAGATTGGATGCTACTTGGTACATTAACTCTGGGGGTTGCATTACATCACTAGGGATCCCTCTCTAATGTTAAGAGAATTAGTCTCACATTGGAAGTGGATGAATTATAGGCATAAAAGAAGGAACTCATATTTCCATTATAATGAGGCATTTTGGTGTAAAACCCATTAACAAAATCGTGCGGGCCTAGGCCTAAAATAGACAATATCATTATAATGTGGATATGTGGGTCATACGGGCCCATTAAAAATTTTGACATGGTATCACTGTTATTTTCCGTGCGTGAGCCAGAACCTCCCTATCTGTTTGTGGGCTAGACCTAATTTGTTTGTGGGCTAGACCCAATTTGTTTGTGGGCTCCAGAATGTGAGACTCAATTCGTTTGTGGGATTCATAAGATAGGCTCAGTTTGTTCACGTGTCAGACCTATAATGTAAGCTTGGCCTGGACGTGAGGGAGAGTGTTAAGAGAATTAGTCCCACATTGAATAGGAGTAGATGAATCATGGGCATAAAAAAAGGAACCGTAATGAGCTTTTTTGGGTAAAACCCATTAGCAAAACCATGCAGGCTTGGGCCCAAAGCGGACAGTATCATTAAAATGTGAAGATGTGGGCCTTGCGGACCCATCATGAATTCTGACATTGACTAACGTCTAATTCCTTGTACACTAGACCAGACCAAGACTTTCTTAGTAATATATTGTCTCAGGTTTGTGAATCGAGTATATCGATTCTTTCTGTAGAATTAGGGTATTATGGACGAGAAGAGGAAGAAGAATGTAGATTAATTCAAAGAATGTATTGAATTTTCGCCTTAATAAAAATCTATACATCTACTCTATTTATAGAGTTACATATTAAAATCCTACTCTAATTCTAAGTCTATTTACATCATAGTATCTCATTAGGACACCTAGAACTAAGTTGAGTTGTCGTGCATGTCTTCTCATTGTCCATGACTACTTGTACGTCTCAACACTTTCAAATAAAACCATAGAATCTCCATAAATAATGTTTTATGTGTTCTAGATTCGGTCAAAACCCTTTGTCAAATTAACAAAAGACTAACTATGTGATTCAAGTTTCCTCTAATGGATTCTCTGTGGAGAACACGGCTGGGGTCAGACTTATGGGTTAAGAATAGAAGTACGTTGTGGGTCACTCGGACTCTCCTGGTTGTGATCAATAAAACCTCTCTACCACTAATAATGCTTCTCATATTTAGTTAGATCTGATACGGTAAAAACAAATTATTTATATCAAATTATTTTCAGCAAAATCAGAATGAGAAGTCTGTTTGATCAGACAAGACTAGGAACTACAAAGCACCGTAGTTGAAGATGCCAAAACATTGCTGCCATTCAACCCACGCGAGGGGATGGAAGAAGAACCTTGAAATGGTTTCCATTTATATGGCTTCCGTATTTCTTAATTTTGGACATGAGACTCGTTCTCAAATTGGAGATCGTGGATCATCCAAACGGAGACCTTAATGAGTACTATTTTTATTTTTTACGCCCTCCTCAAAAATAGAAATGAAGAAAAATATGGTTCCACTTTTTAGGCTTCTTAATCAATAGGCACTTTGTCTACTTCGGAAGAGGAGGATGGAGGCCCAGTTGTCTTTGGCCTTCCCCCTTATCCGCTAGCTTTCAACGACGACAAAATATGGATCAAAGTCAAGACAAAAATATGGGTCAAGAGACTATGTAATTAAGGGTCGATGACATCAATGGTCAACTGCTTTAACTTTTCTTGAAAGACAAAATATGCAGGTTCAAGGCCAGTGTGGTCAAAACTGGATTGGAGCAATTCATTCAAACCGATTGAACCGATGACCCTTTTATCCTCCAGAAGAACCGGCCACTTTAACTGGTCCAACGGTTTGGCTCATTAATTTGTTTTCCTGAATTATATTAAGTATAATGCTACGTGCACGGAATGGCCCTTGATTTCTGCCATTAAAATAATGGCTATGAGGGCGGTCGTACATGCTTCGTCATGGGTGTAGCATTACTATTATATAAACGTTCTTGCTAATGATATTAATGTTATCATATTTTATGTGAGGTTTTACGTGGTGACGTGACTGTCCTCGTGGCAGCCAAGTTTGCAGTTAAAAACAGTTTTTGATTTAGGGTTTAAGGTTTAAAATTTAGGATTTAAGATTTAGGGTTTAAGGTTTAGGGTTTAGGGTTACCCATAAAATAAGAACATAAATCGGATACATCTCTTACCTAGATTGCCAACAAGGATGTCACGTCTAACAGTATGTTAAATTATGTACATATATATTATTTTTCATATTTCCTTTCAGGGTATTTTGGTCATTTCACATTGTAATTGAGTTTGTATGTATCCAAATTGTTGAGTTAAAGATTAATCTGTTTTTCACAAATTTTATCACGTTAACAATATGGTATCAGCATACTGATGAGTTAATAAAGATTAACCCGTTTTATACTAAATTTTATCAAAGTTAATATTGTAAATCCTCATTGCCGTATACTTATCACCCTCTAAATTAAATTGTATATCGATTCCGGATCAAAAGTTAAACCTAGGCATCGATAGTTTAGATTAACGTGTACATTTGGATAGGCACATTCTTAATTATATGGTAAAACAAAATAACGTGGTTATATAAATGAGCTCGATCGAGAAACTCCGTTGTCTTCTATGTACACTACTCAATCGAGGGATCCTAGAGAAATTATGAGCAACACTCGCTAGGTACGTGCAGAGGAATTAATCAATATTCATGGCAACGAAGGTCGTGGAATATGCATATAATGATGTGAAAGTGTTGGGAGAGTGGCGAGTGTCTCCGCCGCCTGGTTCGGTCCCTCCGACTGAGCTCCGTCTCTCCTTCTTCGATGTCGGTCCCTCCGACTTAGCTGGACGGTTGATTCTTACGACCCCGTCATTCGTTACTCGGAAGGCGACTTCGTCGCTCTCACCCTCGCTGAGTCCGGCGCCGACTTCGCATCTCTCATCGGAAACCAGGCGAAGGAAGCCGAAGCGTTTCACCCTTTGGTCCCTCCGTTGCATCCAGCTGCTATTAAGCAGGAGACAGATAATTTGATGGCGTTTCAGGTCATCGTCTTCCCCGGTTCCGGCGTCTCCATCGGATTAAAGTTCAATCACGTCGTCGCCGACGGGTTCGGCTGCATCCAGTGCCTGAAATCGTGGGCGGCCATTTCTAAGGCCGCCGGTGATGATCTTTCCGTCGTGAGCGAAACCCCCGTTTTCGACCGCGCCCTCCTCGGACCTGATCACGAACCAGTCCTGAAGCGTACTCTCTTGGAAGAAGAAGAAGAAGAAGCAGCACAGCAGCAGCAGGAAACGAACGACGACGACGACATCGGAACGAATGACACGAGCGACCTTCGTGCTGAAACGGGCCCACATGGAGACACTTCGGAGTAAGGCGGTACACACCATCGATCCGGATCAAGTGGGCCCCAGGATCTCCACTTACGCTGCCACTTGTGCTTTCGTGTGGGCCTGTTTAGCAAAATCACGTCCCGTGCCCAGTAAAAGTGATAAAACCACCCTCTACTTCTGGATGCCTGCCAATTTCCGGTCCCGACTCAGTCCCCCTGTTCCGACTCGTTACTTCGGGAACGTTTCTCCGGTGAGCGCGGTTGTCGAAGTGAGTCACGCAGAGTTGACTGGGGAAAACGGTGTGGCAATTCAACTCGCGATTCGTCGAATCGACGAGCGGAGAGTACCACTTGAAGAACATCTCCTCTCCGTAAATCGCCGGTACAGAGATGTCATGGGATCGAAACCGAGAGAAAGCCGATTCAGCACCGCAGGATCACCCACGTTCCGGGCGTACGACATCGATTTCGGGTGGGGCCGCCCGCGTAAAATCGAGTACCCTTCCATCGAGATGACCGAGTTAGTGTCACTGAGTGACAGCCGAGACGAAGAAGGAGGAATTAAGATGGACAAATATTACTAAGAATTAATATCAGTCAACAGCCAAAGTTTGCATTATCGGATCTTAAGGAAACAAATACATATTGTGGATATGTGTAGATACGCCAAGAAACACATTTTAAAAGTACCCTAATTCAATTTTACAAATAATGGCACCTGAATTGAGATGGACAAATATTATTACTATTGAATTAAGATGGAGAAATATTACAAAGTATTAATGTCCCTGCAGGCAAGGTTTGCATTGTCAGAGATACGTAAAATATCGGATCTTAAGGAAACAAATACGTACATATTGTGGATAAGCAAAGATATGCTAAAAAACACATGTAAAAGTATGCAAATCTTATGATTATATATAAGGTATAACGAAAAATACTAGTAGTAATCAATATATATATATATATATATATACAATAATTACGTACTGCAATAGAGAATAACAAACCTTATTTATACTACAAATAATTGTACTTCAAAGATTAACTCACAAAAATAGTAGGTTCTTGTTAACGGGTTCCTAATGGGCTTCCCAGGTGTCTGTGGTCTTCCCCTTATCCGCCAGTTTTCACGGACGCCAAAATATGGATCAAACTCAAGACCAAAATACAGGCCAAGAGATTAATGCAATTAAGGATTCAAAGACAAAAATATGGGTCAAGGGATTAATGCAATTAAGGGTTCATAGACAAAAATATGGGTCAAGAGATTAATGCAATTAACGGTTCATGACATCAATGGTCTATATGCACTTGACTTTTTTTTTTTGTTGTTTTTTGCTTCGATTAAAAAACCCCGTTTTTCCTCTAAAACCAGAAAAACTTTAACCGGTCAAACCACGAATCTGAACCCGTCAAATCGGTTTGGTTTATCAATAAAATTCTTTTCTTAATCGTAGAAAAGTCTTTGCCAATTAATGAGACAGTTCCAAGCCATTACTAGCGATCGTGCCCCCTTAACTTTATATTATTCTTCAGCTTTTGCTGCTTGGGTTATATAAGCTCGTGAAACTCGGCCATCTTCTACTCAGAATCGAGTACTGCTAGAGAAAGAGGATTAACGTATACAATCAATATTCATGGCGACGAAGGTCGAGGTAAATGCATATAATGACGTGAAAGTGTTGGGAGAGTGGCGAGTGTCTCCGCCGCCAGGTTCGGTTTCTCCGACTGAGCTCCGTCTCTCCTTATTCGACGTCGCAATGCTAAATTATCAAGGTGACTATCTGCTCTTCTTCGACTTCCTGGGTTCACCCCAAGACTTTCGAGAGGAGCATTTCCCTATCCTTCGACGTTCCCTCTCTCTGTCCCTCTCCCTTTTCTACCCCTTAGCCGGACGGTTAATTCCTTCGCCGGATTCTTACGACCCCGTCATTCGCTACTCGGAAGGCGACTCCGTCACTGTCACCCTCGCCGAGTCCAGCGCCGACTTCGCTTCTCTCGTCGGAAACCAGGCGAAGGAAGCCGAAGCGTTCCACCCTTTGGTCCCTCAGTTGGATGCCGTAGATATTACGTCCGTTTCCGTAGTACCCATGATGGCGTTTCAGGTTACCGTCTTCCCCGGTTCCGGGTTCTCCATCGGAATGAAGTTCAATCACGTCGTCGCTGATGGGTTCGGCTTCATCCACTTCCTCAAATCCTGTGCATCCATTTCTAAGGCCGGCGGTACGGACGTTTCCGTCGTGACTGAACCCCCCGTCTTCGACCGCGCCCTCCTTGGACCCGATCGCGAACTTCTGAAGCGTACTCTCTTGGTCGAAGTAGCTGCAGAAAACGAACGACGACGACGACTCGCGAGTGATCTAATGACCGAGTCGCCGGAAGATGATCTGAATGATCAAAAGCCACAGCCCCAAACGAAGGGCCTTAACCGGGTGACACGAGCGACCTTCGTGCTGAAACGGGCCCACATGGAGACACTTCGGAGAAAGATGCAGCTGCTGTCCGTTGATCAGGATGAAGTGGGCCCTAAGATGTCCACGTTCGCAGCCACGTGCGCTTTCGTGTGGGTCTGTTTGGCGAAATCACGTCCAGTGGTGGGGCCCATTATCGGTAGTGAGAGCGGGCCCATGCTCTGCTTCTGGATCCCTGCCAATTTCCGGCCTCGTCTGTGGCCCCCGGTTCCGAGTTCATATTTCGGGAACGTCTCTCCGGTGAGCGCCGTGGTGGAATTGAGTCACGCCGAGTTGACCGGGGAGAACGGTGTGGCGACTGCGTCCAAAGCTATTCAACTCGCGATTCGTCAACTCGACGTCGTCGACGAGCGGAGAGGAGGACTCCTAGCACTCGAAAAACAACTCCTCTCTGTGAACCGCCGGTTCAAAGAGGTGATGGAGTCGAAACCGAGAGAGCATCGGTTCAGCATCGCCGGGTCGCCCATGTTCCGTGCCTACGATGTGGATTTCGGGTTTGGCCGCCCGCGTAAGATCGAGTACCCTTCCATCGAGATGACCGAGTTTGTGTCTATCAATGACAGTCGAGACGAAGAAGGTGGCGTCGAGATTGGGTTGGGAGGCCCAGAAGAGGAGATGTTACGATTTGGTTTACAGTTTAAACAAGGCCTGGAAGGCTTATATTAATGTCCGTACGTAATTAGTCTCTCAACTCTAAAAGTGTGCATGTGGTTTGTAGAAGAGGTGATAATAGTACTACCAAATTTAGAGCGAGGGTTTACAGTGTGAGACGTGGCATCTTCATTGGCAGTCGAGAACCCTACATTATCTAGACTACCAACTAGGCGTGTAAACACTCATCTTTGTAATTAGAATAAGCGCTAAGGCAATGGGGATTGAGGAGTACTAATATATAGTGTGCTGGTTTTAATTGTGTGGTCTTGGTAGATTAATCAAAGTCACGATCGTTTGTTTATATACCGACACTTTGTGGGTGCATGTTTTATATTTGGGAAGTTCTCATTAAGTATCTATCCTAGGTATTGCAATATTATACAAGGGACGCCTCTCCTGGTACTGCATGCATGTCTCTTTATATTAACTAGCGACTTCCTTCAGCCACAAAAATATAATATATACAGAAATAGTTCTTTATATAAGCATAGGAGAGATCTCCTGCAGGAATGAATTGCTTGGACACAGTCTAGCGCCATATGAGGAACACATATATGTAGTGGCTTCTGATGGAACTCCTTTACCCATGGCAGCAAACTAGAAACATCCAGAGTAAAACTCATCCTAAATTTAATTGCTTGGACACAGTTTTGCACATCTTTTCAGAGAAAAAGGTTTCCCTTCCTCCCTCCTATATGTCACCTATTTCTCATATAAATATCAATTAACTTGTATAGCAGATAATTAGTTCACGAGGAAGAAGATAAGGAAAGCCAGTTGGCGCAATAAGTTAAGAATGCTTGACCCGTGAAATCCAGATAAGGTTGGTTGTACACAATTTAATACTATGAAAGACTAATATCACATCCTTATTATTAAACTTCTCTTTCCATGACTGCAGACCGCAAACATCTTTATCAAACAATTGACTGCAAAAATCCTTCTAGAGTTCAAGAAGATAATAAGTGCAAATGTCAAAATTGGTTTGTAACCAATTTGCCACTTTATCAATAACTCAAAGACAATAATTCGAGATTGATCTTGAAGTAGAGCTTCTCCACTGTCAAAGCACCGCATGTACAGATTGAATAGAAGAGAAGGTGCCGATGCGGTGTACGCTGTGTTCCTATGCTGGGTCGACATATGGTCTTCTTCTCTTGCTTTTCCATCGCCACTCCACATGCCGCTCCTCTGATTTGGTCAAGGAACAATGACCAATCCACACAGTTCGTCATATGACTCGGAAGCGCGTTCCGGCTCAGCAGCACCACGCATTCTCTCTCCACCCCGTGTAGATTCTTCTGCAAGTCCATTTAATAATCTCTCTCCACCTATGGCCTTCTCGTTCCCATGCAGTAGAATGGTTGCTCTCCACCTTGAGTCCCTTCGCGCGACGACACTTCGTCAATGAATATCGATTTCTATAAAAGAAAAATAAGATACGCAAAGCCCACAACGTCGGCTGCAACGGCAGCAAGTGCTCCACTCGAAAGAAGAAAAACAACAGAAGGCGCTCCGCTAGGTAATTGAAATTAAACTCCTCGCTATGATGAGAGTTACGTATGGAGGTAATTCAGGGGCTTGTAAACTTAGCAGGGATTTGCTTCGATTAACACCTCATATTAATCGAGAAGACGCCGAGAAGTCTCTCTATGTTTTCTTGCTTTTCCGAAGAGACCGATGGTAATGTCTTACCGAGATTCTCCTCAATGCATGTCTGTTCCTCTCCTTTGGCAGTACGCACAACGACGTCGAGTGCAGCTCCCCTGCCGGGTTGCCTCCTCGTTGCTTCGATTCTTTTCTTCTATTCAAGCCGAAGACTCTTCTCATAAGGGCCTTCACGGCTCATCAACGGGTCCATTACCAACACCGGTACCGTCATCTCTCTTCAAATTAATTCTATATAAATCTACTGCAATAAATCTTTTCACTAAAAATTTCATTAAAAAAAATTAAAGTACCCCAAAATGCTTCGCTTCACTTGTTTTACTTAATGACAAATGATACCAATACTTCCTGATTTTACTTCGAGGTTTTACATTGTGATTTGGCAGCAAAGTTGGAAGTGAAAAACCGCAGTACTTATGTCACCACTCTTCCTGAATACTCTAAAATTTCTCCTGCAGCCGCTGCAGTTGTTGTCGGCGTTCCAGCCACACCGGTGGCCGAATTTCGCTGCAGAACGGTCGCCCAACCACAGACAATTGTTTCCCCTAAGTAGCCGTCGCCACACGGCAACGAAAACCCCCCAAAAAACAGAATAACAAGGGGGCACTTTTGCGTCCCTTTCTCGGCTTCATTGCCGACTTTCCGGCCGTTGCCATTGCCGAAAAATTGTACCGAACGGTCGGCTGAAGGTCGGCGACCGTTCCCCTTTGCCTTATCTCCTAAACACGACTTTGGAATCCGGCCGACCTAATTCCAAAATCTGGCGGCCAAATTTCTTGATCTTTTGATAATCTGAATCAAGCGCCTACTCTGATACCATTTGATGGATTTCTATGAAGATCCATTTTATTATATTATCAAATAAATGAGATAACGACATACCTAATTCCATCTGATCAAATAACCAAACTGAGAACAATGGCGTAGATTGACAGTCGCACGTGATTTAGAACAGTGGTTTGTCGATTTCCTCAACCAAATCCTTTAATGCCTAGTGGCCTGTTATCCATATGGGGAAAATAGAGAGTGAATGATTTGGTGTATTGGGAACCATAACCTTCAGCCTTTATATATAGGTTCATCACGGTACCATTATCCCTGATGGGCCAATATGGGTATCCACTCATAAAGCCCATATCAATTTAGTATATATATATATATATATATATATATATAGCTAATACAATTGTAAATAGTATGATGTCCATATAGGAAATACGAAATTTCTAACAATCTCCCACTGGACATCATACTACTTTAAAAGCAATTGCATTTCAAATTCCTTAGGCGCGCATTTGTATGCCATTTATCTGTGGATTTCTGTTTTAATACAATCTAGTCCATTTCATATATTTAGTAATTGAACCACTGCAGCTTTTGTCATATTAAAAATCATGACTAAACCTGAATGATCACTATACCGATATACGGAATGACATATATCAAATATTGATGAGCTGCATGGAAATTACATGTAATGTGATCTCAAATATATCTATTTCCAACAAGTCTTTAATGAGATCAATCAAAAAATCCTTAAATGCAATTCAAATATTGCATATACAAGTTCAAAACATAATCATAAATCATTAACTTTATATTGCAGATAATTAAACATTACAATGTTTAAAACATTACATAGAACAAAAATTATTCCCACTAAACCAAGGTATAATAAAAAACAACCCCCATATGAGCAGTATGCTCATAAAAAATTTTGGTTGTTAAACCTTTGGTTAGTGGATCAGCAAGCATAGAGCTTGTCCATATATGTTCAATGGAAATCTGTCTCTCCTAAATTTTTTCCTTAACAACTAGAAACTTGAGGTCGATAAACTTCGTCTTCGTTGAGCTTCTATTGTTGTTGGAATAAACCACGGCTGAGTTATTGTCACAATATATCTTCAATGGTCTTTTAATACCATCTACAACTCGTAAATTTGTGATAAGGTTTCGCAGCCATATCCCATGATTTGATGCCTTAACACAAGCTATGAACTCCGCAGCCATGGTCGAAGAAGCTATAAGAGTCTGTTTAGCAGATTTCCAAAAAATAACTCCACCGGCCAACAAACACATAAATGTAACCTGAAGTGGAGCGCATGCTTTCTTGTCATCCCGCAAAATCAGAGTCAGAGTACCCAATAATCTCTAAACTGTCAGACCTCCGAAAACTGAGAATGAATTTTATCGTTCTCTTTAATTAGCGCATCACACGCTTTGCTGCCTTCCAATGTTGAATGCCTGGATTACTCATATATCTACCCAAAACTCCCACAATAAATGCAATGTCAAGACGTGTACAAACTTGAGCATACATCAAACTCCCTACCACTAATGCATAGGGAATCTTTTGCATCTCCTTCATTTCAAAATCATTGTATGGACAATATTTGAGACTAAATTTATCTCCTTTCGCAACAGGAGTGTCACTTGGTTTACTATCTTTTATGGCGAATCTACTTAATACTTTATCGATATAGCTCTTTTGTGATAATCCAAAGATACCTAGAGAACGATCTCTTAGTATCTGAATTCCTAATACACAAAAGGCGTCACCAAGATCTTTCATCTCGAAATTCTTCGTTAGAAATCTCTTAGTTTCGTGCATATAGCCTATATCGCTGCTAGCAAGTAGAATATCATCGACATATAAGACCAAAAACAAAATGTATTTACTGGTACTTTATTGATGATATAATGCAAACGATCCTCGACGTTGATTTCCTGATCCATCATATCTATTGTAGTATTCACCAACACGATCGGATTTGACAACCTTAATTTTCTTTTCTAGTTGAAGTTCAACTTCAACTTTAAAAGATTTGAAAACGTCTAAGTATTGAGACTTCTCATGTATAAGATAGAAGTAGCCATATCAGTATGAATTAGTGTAAGACTTCTTTTGCTCTATCAACACCTAATCTTCTTGTATTTGTTTGTTTACATTTGATGCATTCAATGCAGACTTGAACATCTGACAAATACAAAGGTTCCAGCATTTCATCCGACACAAGCCTTTGAAATCTCTGCTTAGATATATAACCTAAATGTTTGTGCCATAAAGAGGCGGAATTCTCATATAATTTTTGTTTTGTATCACAAGAATTTGTTTGCAGTACCATATTATATGAACTTATTATGTCAAACATACATATACATTATCAATCAAACGACCAGAACCTACAATATTTGAATTTAAAAAGAGACAAACTTTACTATTTTCAAATGAACAAGAAAATCCTAATTTGTCCAAAGTAGAAATAGATATAAGATTGATTCTAAAATACGGTACAACAAAAGTTTTAAACAAATCCAAATAGAATCCGGGTTTTTAACTGTAATCTAAAAGTTCTTATAGCTTCAACTGCAACTTTATTGCCATCTCTCACAAAGATGAATCTTTCAGCATCACATTGAGATCGGCTCCATAGGCAACCCTGCATAGTCATACTTATGTGAGTAGTAGCACCAAAATCTACCTACCATGTATTCTTTGGTACAAAAGCTAAATTAAACTTCAGATCAAACTAGAGTCAGAAGCTTACCCTCCTTTACACATCAGGTGGCATACTTAGGACAATCTTTCTTCATATGTCCTGTCTTCTTGCAGAAATAACAGTTAATTTCCGCCTTCTTCAATTTCTTCTACTGAGGGAATCTTTCAGCAGTCTCTTTTGCTCTCTTCCCTTTGTTATTCGGAGAGCTAGAGACAAAATGAGAACATTCTGTCTTAATTTTGTGATGCCTCTCTTCCTCTTGCACACAGTAAAAAATAAACACGTTCAGGAACCATTTGTCCGTTTGGATGCCATAACTTATTACTAACCAAAAGTTTTAGGAAGAAATATCAAAACTAAGGCCACCAATAAGTCCTATAATATCTCTACACCGAATGTCGTAAGTTTCGCTGCAAGATTAGACAACTGCATAATATATTCCCTTACGTTCTCATCCCCTTTATATCTCACCATATTGAGTTTACTCATAGGTCTCTGACTTCTTGTTCTTCTTAAAATATTGTTTTATTTGAAGAAAGAACTCTTGTGCATTGCTCGCACTTAGGGAGCCTCAAAACGATTCCGAAATTGAATTCTTCATTATCACAAATGCACAAACGGTTAGATCGATCCCACTTTTCAATCTTAATCTCATTGAGATTATCTGGGGTAGGAATGGGTCGCTCTACCCGAAGTGCATAATCTAAATCCATACATTCGAGGACAATCTCCACGGACTCTTTCCAAATCTTGAAATTTGTCCCACTTAACATTGGGATGTGAGGGCGTGGCGCAGAAAAATCCATGGACACTACTAGCATAAATTGAATCGTAGAACGAAAGAAATAATCATACACACCTTAATTTGAATGACAAATAATAATCAAGACATGAATAAATAATCCAAATTGGGACACTATACAAGATACCTAACACAACATTAATTTCTAGGCTTTGGACAGAGAAAAAATTAATTGTAAGTGGTACTCTCCAAACAATGATCAAACATTGATGATTAATTCTGCCAAACAGTGTCTTCCTTTCGGCCAATCACAATTCGCACAAAAAATAATACTTTAGAATCATCACGTATTTATCATCGTAAGCATGTCATTATTCGGCCAAACAACATCTTCCTTTAGGCCGACTACAGTTCCATAAATAATTTCACACTAAGCATCTACGTAATTTCAACCAAATCAATTTAAACAACAGAGGTTACTTTAGCAACAGTGTCATTTTAATCAATTTAATTAGAAAATACAAGACTGACTGAACATTATTCAGTCATATAAATGTTTTGGAACTGCCCCATGGTACTGTCTTTATTCAATTTTCAATAATAGCATGATTGCATACTAAAAACTAAATGCATGCTTGAAATGTCAAATTTTCTCATTTTTTTAACAATTTATCCCCTCATCCAATAAACCAAATCCATCTAGAAAACATATTGCCAGAGAAGAACAGAGAAGAACAGAGAAGAACCGAGAGAAGAACAGAGAGAAGACCGGTGAGAAGACCAGAGAAGAACAGAGAGAAGACCGGTGAGAAGACCAGAGAGAAGAACAGAGAGAAACAGAGAGAAGAACAAAGAGAAGAACACAGAGAATGAGTCGAGAAAAGGGAACAAACCATTGATTATACTTTTCTGTTTCTCTTGGATACAAAAAATAAGCATATATGCTCTCCCCATCTAGTTGTTTGCTATTGGGTTCATCTATTAAGCGGCCAGGCCGTATCATTGACCAAATCGAAGCCATCGCCATGCTCAGCGGCAGCTGTAACAGTGATGTTATCAAAGCACTATGGAGGATGAAGAAGCCTCCGACATCCGTCCGGGAATAAAATATTAGAACCTCAGTTAAAACAAAATACACCGTTCTAAACCAATTGGTCTGGGTTGATGTTTTTTTAACTCTAGGAGTACTGGGATGATTTCAACCGGAATCAGAAATTTCTTTTGAACCAAATCATGGTTTTGAATCATAATTTTCACTTTAGAGCTTTAGAAATGTTAGATATGGCCAATATTTTAACAGTTGACTCAGTCAAATTTTCTTGACTTTATGACATTTTTCATCATATTTGGAGTCCAAAATTTTTAGCTATTAAATTATTGGAAAATACTAGTTGCACTAATGCACATTACTTATTGACGTACACGACCTAACTAGCCAATCCGAAACACAATTATCGAGTTTATCCTTCAGAATTTATGATTTATAGAATAATAATTTTTATAAATTTTCCTATTGGCTGGTTATGTGAGGTACCAGAATTAAATCTCAGCCTGTTTTTTATGAATATCGTGTTTTTTCCGATCGAATTTTGGTGTTGAATACGATAAATCAATGTCTTATTTAGGTGGAATTAAACGTAAATAATGACAAATGATTTATGCTGTAATTTTTTTTCATTATCTTTTTCCTATAACATCTTTTAGGCATACAATTGGATAATGTGAAGACTTATGTTTGGGATGCTTTACGAAAGAAGTACATTGTAGCCTTTTTTTATTCTTGACTTTCTAGTAATAGTTACGCTTGAGTGGTAGATGGATTAAATATTCGTGTAAATGTTTATTTCATGGGCAGTTTCATTTAGAAGTGGGTGTTTCTACTTGGCAATATATCTAGATGCATTTCCTTTTCTATATACCAGATGGTTTCCAAAAGCATAGAAACCCTTCAAGGACCATCACAAACTTGTTTAAAGCTTAGTCTCGAGGTTTTGTGATCACAAACAATATTATTTGAAGAACCAAAACAAACTTATTAACTATTTATCTAAAATTAATCTAATACCTTAAAAATATTAAAAATATTGTTTATTTAATAAAATTTTATATTCTAAAGGATAAACTCTATTCAGGTTTAATTCAATGTTTTAAAAACTGAACTGAACCGACCGGTTCAACCAGGTTCAATCGAAACCAGGGTTTTGAACATGGGATAGGTTTAAGACCCATAAATGGACAAAAACCGGTTGATAGGCCGGTTTTAGTGGAAATCGGACTAAACCAGTTGAACTGGTCTACTTTTTCAGTATTTTAATATTTTTTTTATTTTTAAACTTATTTTGTATATATATATATTTTTTATTATATATTTTTTAATAAAATACTACTCATACCGGTTGAACTACCAGTTGAACCAGAATTGGAAGCTCCACCTGTTCGATTGGAAGCTCCACCTGTTCGATCACTGGTTAAGTTTTTAAAACACTAGTTTAAATTTACATGTACGGAGACAAATAATGCACATAGGTTCAACTAGTATTTTTCTTTATTTAATAGTTAGTGTCAAGATTTTGTGATCACAAACAACATCATCTTAGAAACATGGCCTCCTGTCTATTATTGAAGTGGTTTAAAGTGATGCATTAGTCTATTATTGAAGTGGTTTATAGTGATGCATTAGTGACATCCCTACCTTGTCCTGGCATTTGTTGGCTTTTTATTTCTTGAAATCTATTCTTTTGACGGCAAGTTTTAAAAGGGACAATAAATTCCCTACATACGTATGTCATTTTATGCCACAAACTTTGTTGGCTCCAACGATCATTTCAAACCTCGCAATTCTCTGCCAGTCTCCCTGATTTGTCAGTTCAAAACATCACCAGGATGCAAGTATTTTTATACATATGCATTCACTATATAATCTAAAAATTTGACATATATAAAAGCTTGATCTACTCGAGTCTGTTGCATATATGGAAGACCAGTGTAAGATGGACCAAATGGCAAATAGGACAAATTATTTACTTCAATAGATGAATACAACAAGTTGATGTATCACATAATAAAAAGAGCCTGTGTGAAGTGCATAAACATCTCCCAATCTTAGATTACATGCCTTGAAACTACTTCCAATGATGGGCTCCTTACTCAAATACAAAATAATCGCTAGATTATATCTATTTATTCATGATATTATTGATTGGGCATATTAACATTATTTATGAAGCAATCACCAAATTGGATTTGGTTGAAAGCATGATTTCACAAGTGAATAGCCTCATAGTTCACAAGACCATACATATTCCCAACAAGCCTCTTAAAATCCAGGCTACAATAGAACTGGACAGCCGCTTATTTATCTCCTCCTCACTATGGTTTCACCAGAGTTGATTGACAATCCTTACTAATGCGCACATCAGGAACATCTCTCAGGATTTCCTGCAGTGCATCAGCAGCAGATTACAATCTCTTCCACACAGTGGTAGCACGGAAATAGGACTCTGCAATAATCACAAGTTACATGGTTAATATCTCACAAGTTCAACAAGAAAAGCAAGTAAATACATATTCAAAGAATATAAAAAGCTATCACATGCCCTGCTTCTTTCTCTTGAAAATTGGTGCAAAATCAAATTGAGAGTTAGCATACAATGACTAACCAGGTCACAAATGCGATTCAAGGTACATGAATGAGGAGAGAAATAATGTCTCTCTATTATAGTTAAGTGCAAAACAATTTACTATAGAAGCAAGAAATACAATCTAAAATTGAGAGATGGTATACAATAAAAGAACTGCCAATTTATTTCATTCGAATATGTAAAATGGAGAGCTTCAAATTCTCTGAATTTGCCGAGGTCCTCCACAAGACAATTAAAAAAAATATAAATAATAAATAATATCATCCAATTAATGCTTAAACAAATTTCTCGGTTTTCAGTTTCCTTGTCACTATATGGGTATCCCACAACAATACCCATTGCCAAAGACTTTGAAATCTATCTGTGCATCATGTAGTATTCCCAAGAATAACTCCTTTAAAAAGAAAGGTATACGTTCTAACTAAACTAGGATTTAATGCCAATAGAGAAGGTAATTTTCTTTTTCATTGTAAATGGAGGAAGGCAGGTATATTGAGAGGGGGGGTATTAAATGCATAAAAGAAGACATGCTACAAAAAGGAACCCGAGCAGTATATTCTTTCTTATTAATAATTTCTTCAACAGTGAAACCGACCATGGTCAATTTGCTCAAACGTTTCAAAGTAAATACAACAAAATGAAAATTAAAAAATTTATAGAAAATTCCAATTATTAGGACAAATCATGAAGCAATTTCTGAATTCTAACATGTTAAAGAAGCAAAAAGGAAAAGCAACCAGTATTAGCCAACTTAAGGAGAGAATCAACAACCTCCAACGTTTATATCTAACACAGGAAAGGGCAACTCTGGTACAATCATCAAACAAGTAATTTGAATTCTTCGACTCTTCAAGAAGCTCAAATAACATCTCGAATTGCCCTTCAGACCGATGGCCCTTCTGTCATTAGGAAAATAGAAAAAGGTTATCATTGTAATCTTCAAGAGAAACAAAGAAAATTCAGTAGGACATACAATTAAGTTCATTATAATCATAAGCTCTCGTTGGTGTCCATCTTGTTAGACTTTCTCAAAAAAGTCCAAGGCCTCTTGGATTTTCCCATCGGATGCAAGAGCTAATGCATGAGCTGATGTGAGTTCATTTTCTTGCTTGTTGACAATTTCAGTTGGAATGCTTGGCTCCAAAGGTACCTATGATAACATATTAAGCTATGAGAAACCTAAAGTAAACATCATACCTCATCAATAGAGTCTTCATCTCTATAACTACGAAATAAATAGGTGAAAGTCCAATAATCAGGTTTAAATCTTGCATCTTTCATTATTTTAAATACCATATCTGCACCACCAATATTTTTCTGCACATAAAAAATAATTTTATCACAAATAGACCCGGTAGACTTCAATGGCACTATTCTCTTCTATTCACAAAGAGCATAATTTATGTTCACAAATTTTATTACTACTTTAAGCAGCACAAAATTTTTCAAAAAACCCATTTCAAAAAAAAAAAGTTTCCATTTCAAAAAAAAAATTGTCAAAAAACTGAAATGTTGAATCTTCACACAAACAAAAATCACTTGCCTCCTTAGAATATCCATGCAATATAGAATTACACATACATGTTGTTGGCTTTAGACCCATCTTCATCCTCTCTTTTAGCATGATAATAGCATCTTTTAGCTGATATGAATGGATCCCAAAGAATAGGTATATTTTTAAATTCAGAGATTTCAGAAGTAAATTTTCATAAGACAATACAGAACCAACTCAGAGCATTGTTGAAGAGCTTGAGTTGAAAGAGAGTACTCATACTAATTAAAAAAGACAATAGAATAATCAAAAAAATCAGAGCGGTTTCAAGGTCTCTCAGTCGAAGGAGGCTTGAAAACTATCGTGTTGAAGGAAAATAGAAGAATAGAGAACAAGAACTATGCAATTTTATGAGTTATAAATCAAATTGACTCTAATGACCCCTTAGTCTTAAACAGTAATCAAGGTCAGATATAGAATAAATATTCCTTCATACATTATGTTTAACGTAAGAAAGATGGTAAAAAGTTATATTTTATGGAATATTTAACTGGGAATGATTTTTTATTCAGTTTTGCATGGCATTTAGTAAATGAAAGGTAAGAGTTTTGTTGGTAAAAACGACACCTGTAGTTCTCAATAAGCCCAATAAAACCTAAGATGACCAGTCAATAGTCTACATACGTTAGACAAGGGCTCTTTACTCATCCCAAAACAAAAAAAAAAATATACTTCATGACCAGATGTAAGAGCGAGGTCACATACCAAACAAATACACCCAATCATTATCCCAGAAATAAAAAATACTTGAGTAACTGAATAAAGTGACCAAACACAGATGATGCCATCTGTAGAAAATGAAATATCCATATGGCCTATAGAGTTTCATGAATATCCTTCAATAAAAATAAGCCAGATCATTTTCATCGATCTCTTTTTATGTTAAGAAATAGAAATAAAAGACTGAATATTTTAAAAAAAAAGTATATAAACCACATTCACAGCAATTGTACAGAAAAATGAAAGGTCAATGAACATCAAAACTTAAAGATGCATCAACAAGAGGAGCCAAAAGATCCATGCCATGACAAGTCAGCTTACCAACCAAAGAATTAGTACAACACAATATCATTTCATTAAGCTACACTAACACATACATTAAACAAGTACAAGGTTTACACTTTTAATCATTCTTTTCTCTAAGAAATCAAGAAATGCATTTTGCGCATTTCTTTCAATTCATTTATAAGGTAAAATGATAGTCTATGTAACAATAAACAATTTATATAAGCTGCCAAAAAATTACAAAATATTTAAGCGAGGATGGAAATTCACGAATAAAATTAAACATAGACTTACATCTTTCATCTTCATAAGTGAACGTATTATATTATCAACGGCTCCAGATTTTGGTATCAAATTGTACTCCCGCATCAATAAGTAAATTGAATGAACCTTTTTCATAAAGCACAAGTTAAAACAATAGTGAGAAAAAAAACCTCCGCAGATCTCAACAAGCGGAGAGCATAGAAGTCAAAAGCACACACCACTAATGTAATAATGTAATAGAATGAGCATCATAGTTATGACCTTGAATAACTGTAGGTTTAAAAAAAAAAGTCACCACCATGAATATCTGCATATTTTTTGAACATTTCAGATAAATAAATGCAAGTTCGTCTATAATGAAAGCAAGAAGCTGAAGTGTTATTGATGCAACAATAAGGATTTAATAGTTTATTAGGGTTAGTGTGGTTGTTGGGATTACTTCGAATAATAGTAGAGTGGTTATTGGGTCTATTTAAAGTACTTGTTAGAGTGGTGGTTGATTGCTATTAAGTCTATCAATAGGCCATGACTAATGTAAAAACGTGAATGATTAATTGAATATCCTCCTCATTTATTTCTCCTCGACTCTTGTTCTCCTTTCCTATCTTCCTATCTATCCTTCTCCCTCTCTATTTCTCTCTTTCTTCTCCCGTCCTGCATCAGTTATTCCTCCAGTATTTGCATACAACAATTTGTCATACAAGTCACTTGCAAACCAAAAGGTCCTTTTTGGGACTCTTTATCCTCTTTCCTAATTTAAGGAAAGGTCATTTTTTCTGAAATGGTGAAGCTTTTATTGATGGTCAGTCTAATGATGCAATATGGGTTAATATCTAAAGGAAGGTCTTTGTTGCTCATAATTATAGGTTAAAACTTGACTTCATGCTGGACTTGCTGCATAAATGCAATTCCACCATTCAATTTGAATGCCCGGTGGGTATATCAGCCTCTTTCAAGTTTTCACTCACACAACCAACCACATTATTACAGCCCCCTAGCTCCTTTCCCAGTGTAATCATGATACAGAACTTTCAAGGCCCCACTATGTTTTTCACAGAAACAAAGAACACCACAAAGAGTATAATCTATGTTCACAAATTTTATAACTATTTTAAACAGCATAAAAATTGTCAAAAAATTGAAAAGAAGAATCTTCACAAAAACCAAAAATCATTTGCCTCCTTAGAATGTCCATGCAATATAGCATTACACATATATGGTGTTGGCTTTACACCCATCTTTATCCTCTCTTTTAGCATGTTAATGGCACCTTTTAAGAAACAGAATAAAACATGTCATTAATTAAAGAAAACCGAGCACAACATAGAATACAGAAGCTGATATGAATGGATCTCAAAAGAGTATGACGTTTTTTAAATTCAGAGATTTCAGAAGTAAAAATTTCAAAAGAAAATACAAAACCAACTCAGAGCATTGTTGAAGAGCTTGAGTTGTGAGTACTCATACTAATTAAAAAAGACAATAGAACGATGAAGAAAATCAGAGCAGTTTCAAGGTCTCTCGAATTGAAGAAGGCTTGAAAACTATCATGTTGAAGGGAAAGAGATGGAAAGGAAAATGAGCAGTGATATTAACCCCACTCTTAACTGCCATCACATATTCTAAAAGAAAAGCTAACCTCATTAAATGCCTGAAACTAGCATATTGACATTAAAGAGAAGAAAAACAAAACAAGGAAATCTAACCAAATACTAAAAAAAAGGATCTCCTATATTAATTGAAAAATGAAAAAAATAAATCATCTGCTAAAAAATAAGGACACCGAGCAAACCTAAGACAATAGATACCCACAAGAGAGAGTACTACCTTAACACCATGGACAGGCTTGCATGACCAAAGAAATGTACAAAAATAGACAGTAAAATACAGGTTCTACCTCAATAATGAATCTCAAGTTTGAGAAGAACAGGAAGCGCATATAGACATTCAAAGAACAGAAAAAGCCATCTTGCACTTCTTTCTCTTGAAAAAAGTCCAGAATCAATTTGAGACTTTGGTTTACAGAAGTAGCTAAAAATTGGGGAATGGTCTGTCGGCTAGGAAAGAAAAACTGAAAAGAAAGATGAAAGAAATGAAGAAAAAAAAAACTCTCCTGCCAGTTTTAGTTAGAATAATTACGGGGGTTAGTCCTAAGTGAAATCAGTTTCGCTAATGTCGCTGGAAAAAAAACAAAGAGAACTTTATAGACCTGCCAAATATGATGTTTAGAAACAGTTAACAACGGAAACTTTCAAAAAAAAAAAACAGTTAACAACGGAGAACTTAAAATTGGAAAAAAAAAAAAAAGAAAAATTTGTTCTTTTCAAGAGGAAATAGTTAAGACCATGAGGAGAAAAAGAAAAAAATATTACAGACGGCAGGGACTGAGGAATGCTAGTGCTTACCGTATTCTTTCTCGCTGAAGTTCTGATAAGGAGGTTTACATCCAGCCCTAGCGCAACCGTCTGATGCCGCCGGATTCTGCATCAGAGCGGGCACCGCCAGCTCCTGCATGAGAGCGGGTACCGCCGGCGCTAAAGATTCAAGAGACGCCTGATTAGTTTCGTCTCCTCCGTTTATAAGAGATGTGAAGTATACTGTAGACAGCAGAGAAAATAATAAGAGAAAGAGAGTAGGAAGGAGGAGGAGGTGCGCCGACGTAACAACGGTGTGAAGAGGCTGAGAACAGACAAATGGAAACGAGACTGGTAAGAACAACATCACTGAATCATGGATTACTGAAATCAGAGGGAAATAAGAGAGAAATCAGAGGGAAATAAGAGAGAAATCAGAGGGAAATAAGAGAGAAATCAGAGGGAAAAGAGAGGGGATTCAGGAATCAGACGGAAAACAGAGCGGATTCAGGAATCAGACAGAAAAGAGAGCGGATTCAGGAATTAGACAGAAAAGAGAGAGGAATCAGACGGAAATGAGAGAGGAATCAGACGGAAATGAGAGAGGAATCAGACGGAAATGAAAGAGAAATCAGACGGAGATGAGAGAGGAATCAGAGGGAAGAAGAAAAATACCTCGGCTTTTGATAGAGTTTGTCCAGATGAGCGGAACGCCGGTAGCTCGATGGTCGCCTGAGTCGCCTCTTGCCTAGGGTTGAACTTTTGCACAGTTGCACGGGACACCGGATTAGGGCATTTAGCCTTTAGGGTTGAACGGACTTAACGGAGTGTGGTCCGTCTAGGGCATTTAGCCTTTAGGGGTGAACGGACTTAACGGAGTCTGGTCCGTCTAGATTAGGGCATTTTGCCTTTAGGGGTGAACGGACTTAACGGAGTCTGGTCCGTCTAGATTAGGGCATTTAGCCTTTAGGGGTGAACGGACTTAACGGAGTCTGGTCCGTTTAGATTAGGGCATTTAGCCCTTAGGGTTGAATGGACTTAACGGAGTCTGGTCCGTCTAGATTAGGGCATTTAGCCCTTAGGGTTGAATAGACTTAACGGAGTCTGGTCCGTCTAGATTAGGGCATTTAGCCTTTTAGGGCTCGACCTGGTGAATTACGAGGAGTAGTTACTATTTAATATTTACACTAGATATTAGTCATTAGATTGGGCCTTAGCCTTTTAGAACGTGGTAGAATTTAGGGTTTTGCTTTTAGAATATGTCAGCACTTACTTTTTAGGTCTTTGCTTTGTACAACTTTGGGGTGGGGTAATGTTATTTTTTAAAAAAAATATGATAAAAAAATCTTAAAATTTAAAATTTTTTGGTGTTATAAAGGTGTTATATGTGGTTCATGCCAATAGACTCGTTGACCCATGGTCATAGCCCGTGGGAAAGAAGAATCATATGTTTCTCTTGGATTCAAAAAATAAGCATACATGCTCTCCCCATCTAGCTGTTTGGTCTTGGGTTCAACAATTAAGCGGTAGGCCGTATCAAAAACCAAATCGGAAATAGAACCCATGTGATTCTCTTCCATGTGTACAAATTTTCTATAAGGTTATTCAAATTCCACTTATTTCTCTAAAAGATGAAATTTTTGTCCATTTAAGATGCCATTTTCTGTCTTTTTTTGGCAAGGTGTTTAAGGTATTTGATAAATAATTACAATATTATTTTTAATATGAAAATAAATTTATGTAATAATATTTGAGTTTTGGTTCAGTGATAATATAGAGAAAATATTAACAATTAGATAAAATTATGCATATACTCTATACTGCCGTTGGAACTTTTTTTTTCTTTCTTTTATACAAAGTGATTCTACTCTGTAGTTGTGTAGCTTAATTATTGTTTCTTGTAGAAATTCATGATTCATTATAATCACTAAAATAAGGAGTAGTAGTATTCTAAAGGAACCGACAAGAAATTTGAAAATTTCCAATGCATTTTTTTTCTTTTACTTTCTTTTCTTTATTGATGGAGTTTGGTGTGGGCCACAAATTATATTAAAAATATTAGGGCCACAAAAGGAAAAAAAAAAGGGAATTACGAGGGGAACAGTCTCCAAACTCTTTAGCATGGTGTCATAGAGGTGAGTGAGTGTTAGCACCCTTCCAGGCGAATTAAGAGGAAGTGTTTAATATTATTAGTCTCTTTCTGCCATGAAGGGGTAATAAATGGTACAAGTAAGGTCTTCGTTAACCTTTTACGTTTGGGAACCATTACCTATTTACCATTTACCGTCAGTTTCTGATTAGTTTTGGTTTATTCCGTTTCCGCTTATTAATAAAAAGTAAAAAATATTTAGAGATGATTTTTAGAGTACACATAAAATCTTAACGGACTTCCTCAGTTCTACCTCTCGCCAGAAAATATCGGCCGCACCTTGCGCTAGAATTAATTCTCACTTGAAGGGGTGAGAAAGACGAATTCTATTATTTGTTTTGATGAGTTCAAAAGATAATTATATCTTTCGTCCAAACCAGATGAGATAATTAGCATAGCATTAAGGCAAATCACAGGGAGGATTAAGTCATATCAGAACAAAATATATTAGGGAAAATTAGAGAAAAATAGATTGGTGCATTAGGACAAAACAAGATTAGAGCACGAGGACAAGATGAGATTAGGGCATCATGGCATGAGGGTTAATCGTAGAGAAAGAGAAAAATAGATTAGGGCAAATCCCAGAGAAAGAGAAAAATAGATTAGCGCAAAGCACAGAGAAGTAGAAAAATAAATTAGGACAAATTGCAAAAAGATAAATACATCAGAGCATTAGGTAATTGCAGAGAAACAAAAATACATTAGAGCATTTTATTAGGCAAATCGCAGAAAAAGAAAAATTAATGAGAAAGTTAGATTAAGGATTTGGGCATTAGGGCAAATCATAGTGAGGTAAGATTAACTAAGAGGTAAAAGAAAGATAAAATGAAGATAGAAAAAGAAAATTGCAGCACCAAAAAAACAAAATTGCAGCAAAAAAAAAGAAGAAAAGGAAAGATAGAACATGTGTAGATTTATTAATTATTATGTTTATTTTTATTCAACTATTTAATTATAGTTTCTAATGTATTTATTTTTGTATGAGGATTGTTTAAATTTCTAAAAATATTTGACATTTGCAAGAAAAAAATGAAATATTTGTTAATCTATCCTAATTATGATATATGATCTATGAGACCATGAGTCTATAATTAAAAAATATGAAAATTATAAAAATTATCTCCAAAAATTTTTAACTCTAATAAAATTTATGATAAATGATAAAAAACTTATTGGAAAGATAATATGGTTCTACATATGAAAATATTAAAAATCTATGTTAAAGCTTAGTGAATATAAAAATTTACTATATTACCCATACTTAAATAATAAACGGGTAAAACTGCTTTGGAAGAGCTATTTCTATTTCTTTTTCTGTTTATTAAACGGTGGAACAGTGAACGGTAAATGGTAAAACGATAAACGTAAATTAATATTTAATTTCCCTTTAGTTCCGTTTAATTTTTGGATGGACAATAAAGCAAGTAATCAGCTCCCGTTTACATCCCTACTATGAGGCAACTCTGTAAATCCTAGTATTCTCACAGGGACTTCCATTCTCATATATTTATTATTTTTTTGTTTTCTTGTATATACCAAATACAATTCCAATGTATATATATTTTAATGATAGTTGCTGTGCACTATTTTGTGGAACCAGTAAACTCTAGTGCACAGTCTTAGACTTTCAGTTCTTATTACCAGGGAAATTTTAACGCTCTTTTCATATGGAAATCCACATGTGAACACACAAGCTTTTCACTAGTGGCTTAGTGAAAACCTAAGAAGCCCTTATGATGCGATAAGGCAGCATGGCATACTACCATTTCGTTTTGGTTTCAGATTTAGTGTTTCCTCACATATCGTATATTAAAACAATTGTTTCCTCTTGTTTCCTACAGGATTATTCTACACTTTGATGGGTTTCCTAACCGTTGGAAATGTTACAATCTTCATACAAAGATAAAAATATTATAATTTATCATTGTACAAAGATAAATATAAAAATTAACAAGTATACACATATATCATATTATTATATTTATATATGTATGATATAAATGTCAATAACTGATAAACAAATGTCAAAATTTACAAAAATGTTAATAATTTATTAATTATCTGCTTATTTCATTTGGCTGGCATAATTCAAAATTTTCGGCATTACAACATAACATTATGCATAACCGTAAATTCCTAATAGGTTATGAGCAATATATTTCATAGTTAGTTCTTTCTCTAATTAGTTACTATTCTAATTTTGCTTTTCCGCCCTCATAAATGATAACCCTATTATCCTTCCTTCTGTTTTTATTTGATTTTAATTTTTGTCATTTTTTACGAAAGGTACGTCTACATAAATTGCCAAATCAGTCTACGTGTAAATATAAATTTTTTTAAAAATAATGTATTATATTAAATAAATTTATACTACATATATGTATAATCACAAAATATAAAAACCCTTTGGTGTAACTTAAGTTTATAGTAATATTATTACCTAAAATTATTTTTTCATCGTATCAGCAGTAAGCAACTTAGCGGACCGAACCTTTTTAAAAACCGATATCCCTTATTTTAGACGAGGAATTTTATCTTTAAAGAGGGGTATTGACGGAATAAAAAACCCTAAAAACGTCGTGTCCCTCAAAATATTTATCGATCCCTCTTTACTCTCCGACCAGCGACTAACGACTTAGACGAGTCGACGAAACGAAACACTCTCCGGCCAGAGGTATACGCCGAAGTTCCTAATGCGTTTTCTCTTCGTACTCTTTTTCTTCGATTTCTCTTCGTACTCTTTTTCTTCGATTTCTCTTCGTACTCTTTTTCTTCGATTTCTCTTCGTATTCTTTTTCTTCGATTTCTCTTTTTTTGATTCTCTCCCTTCCGTAGGTTTTCTTGTTCTCTTTTCTCTTCGGTTTTCTTGTTCTCTCTTCGGTTTCCTTTTTCTCTCATCGGTTTCGGTTTCGTCTTCTCTTTTTCTATTTTCACTTCTCATGTAATCTAAATTTCTCTACGATTTGCCACTGCCCTAATCTACTTTCCTGTTTCTCTGCGATTTACCCTTAACTTCGGCCAATTCGCGCTACGCAATCCATAGTATTAATCCAACTTTATTATTGATCTGTTTGTCTTGTGTCTAATCTAATTCATGCGCGTTTGAGCAGGGGAATCTGTGTTAGTTTCAGTCTCTCCCGGGAAAATGTCTGGCGGGTATGTTGATACTTGATCCTGTGATGTTTTGTTAGGTTATTTCTGTGCTATTTGTAGTTTTACGTTGAATTTTGTTGGAAACTGGAAACGCTAATTAGCAGAGCAAAGATGTCGATTTAAAGTGGCATACTCTTTGCATTGAAGGTTGGTAACATCAGACTTTAGCAGTTCTCCGTGCCTTTCAAATTTTCTTCATTTTGAAGACGGCCTCGAACAAACTGCCACATTGTTTTTTTTTTTTTTTTTGAATGGGCATGACTGTCTCCGCGCGTTAGGAAGATAAACAGTTGAAAAGGATGCCTTTAGTGTATTCCGATCGTTCATTAGGATGATAAATGAATTTTATTGAATGATTACCTTTTTTAAATGATAAAATAAGCACTAAACGAAAATAAGAGGCAAATGGGCGCCATTCAAATGAAAGCATTTAACCTTATGTTATTCTTCACAGTGCGTTCTTACAGTTCCTTGTCATCTTTTGGCAGTGAGGAGAGCTCCAATGCTGTGGCCGAGGCAACTCCTGCTTTGGGTGAGCCTATGGATTTGATGACAGCTCTTCAGCTGGTCTTGAAGAAGTCATTGGCTCATGATGGTTTAGCTCGTGGTCTCCACGAGGGAGCGAAGGTGATTGAAAAGCATGCCGCTCAGCTTTGTGTGCTGGCGGAGGATTGCAACCAGCCGGACTATGTCAAATTAGTAAAAGCTCTCTGTGCTGACCACAGTGTCAGCTTAGTTTCAGTCCCAAGTGCTAAGACTCTCGGGGAGTGGGCTGGGGTAAGTATAACTTTACCAGTTATTAGCATCGCTGAACTCTGCTGGTTATCTACCCCTTGCTTCTTGTATAGCTTTTGTAGTTTACCACGAATTCTTGACTTAATTTGGGCTCTGTGCTGTTTATGTATTAATAATCCGGGTTACGCACTGATTTATGTACTCATATTGTCTAAAACATCTGAATCTAACACTTTGACGTGCGAACATGGCATCATTTTTATTTTTTTTTGTTTTTAAAATTTGCATCATTTGTAGTTTTTTTGTTTTTTAAAAATTTGCATCATTTGTATTATGATTACCCTTTAACTAATTTTTGAAATTCTTTGGTTAGCTATTTGTGGAATCGTTTTGCAGTGGCAGTCACCTGATATAGTGTATGAATCTGTTGTAGGCCTAGAGGCAGACCTGTTTTTACAATTGATTAATGCAGTACATTTGTATGGGATTTTTGTGGGCTTAATTTTATCTCTTGGTTTCCTCGGATTGTTAAAGCTGTATTATGTGTCAATTCATTTTAAATACTGTTGTTGCAGCTCTGCAAGATTGACTCCGAGGGAAAGGCAAGGAAGGTCGTGGGTTGCTCATGTGTAGTTGTCAAGGCAAGGCCTCAAATCAAATTCATGGTATTAGTTGTTTAGCGTATAAATCTGACCAAGATCTAAAAACTGGTAACTTTCATGGCTTTCAGGATTATGGCGAAGAGTCCGAGGGACTTAACATCGTTCAGGAATACATCAAGTCTCATTGAAATGACAAGATAGTTTTCTTTTGTTCTTCTCCTGGATAGCTAGATTTGGTTAATTTTTGCCCTGCCAAGGTTCTGCTTACCTTCATTTCTCCAGTAGCAACTTTGTATCAACAAGACCAAGAATGATGTCGTTTGCTTTTTTATGCCAATGGCCAAATTCAGTTTACGTTTATTTTTTTCTTCTAATATCCTCTTGGCTATAACTTATTTCTGCCTTACGAATAACTTTTTGTATTTTCTTAAAAAGTAAAGAATAAGTTTAAATTAAACATTTTGTGTTAGACTTTCGACAAGCATGAGTGAAATATGAGGAATTGAATAAAATACTCTAATTGTTGGATGGATGCAAAATAATGAAAAATGGTGTGAAAAGGTGATATCGTCTCATGACTTCGGGCCGTAGTAGAATGTCTCGCAGAAAGAACCTACCCGTGCGAGAAGAATAAGGTATTAGTAGCCATGGCACCTGTAATAAGTGATTGGTTATGTATTTAAAGATGAAGTTAGATTCTAATGATAATTCAAAATTACAAAGAAATTTTCAAAAGGAGTTGAAAGCTGCTCTGCAGGCTAATAAGCAAAAACAGTAGTGGTACGGCCTGAGCATGCAACCATTCTTCCCTTGAACCGAGAATTTCTTGAATGCGTCTCCAACACTCCAGGACACCTCTAATCAGTAGTAGTCGCAGTATCATCTAGCTGCTCTTCAGACCTTTAATGGATATTCATGACATGCAGAGCTTCACCAATTTATGACCAACCGTTCACGATGTTGTTGCACTGATGTTTGCTCTGTTCTGTCTGATCGAGTAAACAAATTCAACTGAGTGTAAAAGAATGGGAACTGAGTTTAAGTGATAATGAAAATGTTCGTTCCACAGATCAATGACACAAAAATGCCATAACTGTAGTAAAATTAATTCATTATGATTTAGAGTTTAAAGGTTTGTTACCTCCATTAGCTGGGTCTGCCTGTATGAATTTCAAATATTCTTGATGATCAGGACAGTATAATGACAGAAGCAAAACCTCAACAATCCCCTGCTACTGATGAAATTTCTGTCATACGTATCACTCTTTGCCGCTCCTCTCAGTTTCCATAGTTGATCAGCTCATGACCTTCCTGCCGTAAAAGAAACGGAAAATGGTTCATACTTTATAAACAGTGGCTTAGTGGATAGGCATAATAATACACTCATACCATTAACAACAGTTGGCTGCATTTGGCCAAGTAGTGTTACTTCCGGTGTACACTTCTTTGGTACCATGTTCTGCACTATGAGAAGAACAACTCACTGGATGCATCAACTAAAGACTTTTAAGCCTTTTGCTACCACTTTGATAACTTGTATGGTTCATTTAGGCAATTCGACCATTTATGTAAAGTTGTCAATTTCAACCGTAACTACCAAGAATGACTAACGGGGGACCAAAAAAATCTTCTTCTTTTGTCTTCGGTCCATGTCAGAGCTCTTCAAATGGTGAATCTTAGTGACGACACCATATGCTGAAATTAACTGTGTTACTGTGCTACACTTCCATTGGCAACCAACACCATCTTCATCTCCTGGAGAACTACACATCTAAATTTAGCTATCGCTAGTCCCACGTATACCCATAAAATACACAAGATAAGATTTTTTTTTTTTTTGGAAGTTGTGATTTTCATTTCATTCAAGAAAGATACACAAAACAAGATTCAACTATAAAGAAGCAAACAAGCAAAATAATATTCCAGACTTAAAGAATAAGATGAGACACAGTTCCGTGAATGGCGAGGGCTTTTTATTGCTGGCTCCAACAGAATATCACATCAACTAACTAGAATTAGGACTCTTAGTCCCTCACAGACCTCAAATAACTCTCATCACTCTTCAAACAGTATGTAGTAGCAAACCAAATATTTCTAGAAACTATGATCTCAAACGGGAAATTCCTAATAAAAAAAGCACGTCAATGGAACCTAACAGAACATTATACAAGTAGGAAAATCTCCACAGGGAAAGTATTAGAAAATCAGCAAAGTTCTAATTAAAAAAATTTATGAAAGTATATGACAAAAAAACAACCAGATGTGAGATGATGATGTATATACAGAGCCTTTTGGAGCTACAGAGAAACTAATCCTTTTCCCCTTTGACTTGAAAGATGGTAGGCTATGCCACCTTCTTGTCGCAGGTCATCTGTCTTGCATATAATAACATTATCCCTGGCTTATTAAGCATTTTATGGTATGTGAAAAGCATCCAACATCCTCTCCACCCTGTCATTCTTGTAATATTCATTATTTAGCACAGGCTACTGTCAATCCTCACAGCCTAAATTCTGAAATTCATCAATCAATAGGCAAAAAGCTACCTGGCTTCAAACTGGCCCCAATCCCCAAGGGAGTCCATCTTTGTACCCTATGTGACCAAATCTGTTCATATCAGTGCTTCCAACAGTTTCTGTCTTCCCCTTCGTGGTGCACAACTTAAAAACCTAAACATCCTTATGTGCGTAAGGACCCCTCTGGAAATCGTGTCAAACTTCCCAACTGAAGTGGTAGGATAATTTTCACCATTGGATCCACTCTGTGACCAAATCCAGCAAATTGGTTTTGTAAGTCTAAGTGCAGGTTGTATTGCTTAACACAACACATCCACAGTGAGTTATTGATAACTGCAGTACGTGATTCTCCAGCAACTCAGTAAAGTGTTTGAATGCCTCTTCAGTTCTCCTCGTCACATAATGCTTTGTGGACTGTAAGTCCAATTCCTGCAGTATCTTCGTACCAAATAAAAATTAAACTGGCAGGAAATGCATAAATATTGAAGACGATATCAAAACCTGTAATTCATCCTCCCTTCCCAGGTCCAGAAGCTCAATCACCAACCATATGTAGCGTGGGCTCCATTCTAAGTTGATTTGATTGACACACTTTAATATTGGCTACATAGGGGTTGAACAGAGAAAAGTGAACATAAATATCCATCATTGCATCATCAATCATAATAAAGTAGAAAACATCAGGTTTAATGTGCTGAGTGTTGCCCATCATGTTTGATTTGGTACTTGAGATATGACATGACAGACTCAACATTGGGCTGATTATCTCTCTTCTCAGTGGACATCTGAAATGCCGGAAAAGGATCTAAGCAATTATGTGATCTCTCATAATTTAAATGCAAGCCCAGAACTATATAAGCAGTACAAACATCAGGCACTATATTCTTGTCAACCATTATACGAAGAAGTTCAACAGCCCTGGCCTTCTCATTCTCCTTGCAGTAACCTCTTAAAAGAGTGTTAAATGTAGATATATCCGGCTTGCAACCTCTTCTTTCCATGTCTAAGAACAAATCATTTGCTTCATCAATTTGCCCTTTTCTGCACAATCCATTGATCATAATATTGTATGTCACAACACTCGGCAATAAACCCTTGTGAAAAATATCATCGTATAGTTCCCTAGCGATTTCAAGCTTACCAGCTTTGCACCACCCATCAATAACAGAATTATAAAGCTTAATATTTGGTTGAATTCCATAGCAACTAATCGTGCGAAAAAGTTCCATTGCTTCTTCTACAAAATGGTTCTTACAAAGCCCGTCCAACATCACAAGAATAGTCACAGGGCTAGGACATTGACCACGATACTTCATCTCTTTGAACACCTTTATTGCAGTTTGAACATCCCCTGTTTGACAAAGGCCACCCAGCAAAGTACTGTATGTAACTACCATTGGATTATGTCCCCCATTCACCATTTCATCATACATTCTCACAGCTTTATCTACCCTCCCAATTTTACAGTATCCACTCATCAACGCAGTATAACAAACAACATCGTGCTTATGACCGCTGTCAATCACAGAATCAAAAACCTTTCTTGCTTCACCAACTCGACCCTCCATGCAAAGGCCATCAATCAATGTTGTGTAAGTGACAATGTTAGGTGTCATCCCTCTCTTAGTCATTGATTCTAGCATCTCAAATGCTTCTCTTAGCTTCCCTTCTTTACAAAGAGCATCCATTAGCACATTGTAAGTTACAATATCAGGCATAACCTTTCTACTCATCATTTCAGCCAAGCAGTGCATGGCTTCTTCCCACCTCCCAACCTTACAAAGCCCACTAATCAAAGAGTTATAAACAACTACATCTGGTCTGATGTTCTTTTCAACCATTTCCAAAAACAGATTGCTAGCTTCTTCTATCAAACCATCTTTGCAGAGAGCATCTATAATGGTACTGTATGTGACAACATTTGGGCCCCCAATATCAGCATAATTAGCCATTTCGCCGTGCAACTTAAGAGCTAGCGTCGTCTGCCCCATCAGACATAGCCCGTTAATGAGAATCCCAAAGGTAACCGCATTACACGGATAATTTTTCTCCACCAATACAGAGAAAAGATCAACCGCCTCCGCAATTTTTCCTTCCACACACAGCGCTTGAATCAACAAGGTGAAAGTGAGTACATCAGGCGAGTGACCCCACTTGAGAATTCCGCCAAACACTGCAAATGCATAACTTGCATATCCCAACTGGGAGAAGGAAGTAAGCAGAATGTTTAGCGTAAAGAAATCAATAGAGACCCCGAAAGATTGCATTTGCTTACACATTGATACAACGACTAAATGATGTTTACTTTTTGAAATCGCCTTGAGCATGGAATTGAATTTGAAAACCGGAGGCAAGGGTTTGGTGAGAAGCTCCTTACGGAAGAGGGCAACGGTGTCCTCAATCCCCAATGAAGGTTCACTCGGAACCGAGCTCCTCACATTCAATGTCACTTTTACAGGTTTGGTATAAGACGCGGGAAAGGAGGTTTGACGTGAATGCTTGAAGAGCGACCATAACGGAACCTTCATTCGATAATAGAGTTTTTAAACCCGACCGCGGGCGGTGCAATCGCGAACCGGCCAAACTCGCTCGGTGCAGTATTGCTTACTGCCACTAGTCAAAAAAGCGATCGAGAGATGGTGAGAATGGCAGGATAGTTGTCGCACTTGTGACCGGGGTTCGTGTTACATCCCATCTCTCCACGATACACCGAAACGTGGCGTATCGGTTCGCAGTCGTCCTCACTTTGGGACACGACACGCTCTTGAGTTCCCTGCTTGCCGTTATCCGTTATCGCATCTGTCCCATACGTGCGAGCAGAGCACCCGAACGAGTCATCCTGCGTTTTCCTTATTCTGCTCTGTTGAAAGTCTAGTCCACTCCGGCCCTCTCCCTCATAAAGAACAGGGCAGGGCCTTCGAGGATCGGAATCGGAATCAGTTCCCTTCCTTCCTCCGTCTTCAGAGTTCCATAGCCAGTCTCCGGACGCTATCCATTTTCCTGATTTTTTGAATTGCTTTGTCTTTTGACTCATTTGCGACTTTTGTTTTTTTTTTTTTTTTTTTTCCTGTGAGCTACAGACAATCGGCTTTGTGTTTTGAGTATCGTTATTGTTTACTCTATTATGTCTTCTGTGAGAGATCTCGTATTTGTTTATGGTCTTGTAGTGGTCTGAGATTTTCTCTCCTCGGCTGCCCTGTTCTCCGACTCTCCACAACCCACATGCATTTCCAAACCCTGAAATCTCCGCTTCCATGCAGCGACGCCTCCCTCCGTGCGGTCTCCCCGCGCGAGGTTCGCTCCATTTTTCAGAACCTCCGGGGAAGGCCGAATCGCATGGCTGTGCTCCGGTGGGTGTCGGCTGTCGGTTGCAAGGGGAACGGAATCGCGGTTGTTGACAGTGGTTCGAGTGCGGGGAGGTCTCCGTATTCTTGTGGAGAGGAGGAGAAGGCTAGCAAGGGGGGAAAGGTGGTGGACGTGGCGACTCTGGGGAATCTCTGCGTTGATATCGTCCTCAATGTGCCGGAGCTGCCGCCGGACCCGTTCGAGGAGAGGTTGGCGTACATGGAGCGATTGGCGGCTTCTCGACCGGATAAGGTTGGTTGTCTTTGGGCTTTGTTTCTCTATGAGGAATTGCTTGGAGCGAGTTGTTTGTGTATTTTGACAAAGCTTCGTCCGGAATTTTCAGTCACGTATAAAAGCTAATTTATAATGGTGAATGTTATTATGAATAATCTCAAACATGCCGCAGAAAGTGACGGTGGTTTGCAGTTTTTTCCTTGAAAAATTCTGTACTTTGATTATCTTCAAGTGATTCCTCATAAAATGACAAAATGGCTTTTCTTGCATCTACATGAAGAGTGTTGTGTATCATTTTCTGGAGAAAAGCTGACTTCAGAAGCAGGACAGGTAGCAAGTAGCAAGACACCAAAAGGTTTTCGGTAGAGCCTAATCCTCATATTCGCTAGACAAATTAATTTCACTTTTTGTTTAAAAACTCGTTTTATCAGCGAATTAAACTTTTAGTCCGTCAAATTCAGCCAGAAACGTATTTCACTATGAGACAGATATTGCTTACGTACCTATGTAAATACGGGAATAGAAAAAAATGCCTCATTCGAGTCTGCCTGCAAGTTGAGAAGACGCCATCACCTATCATCAGAGTGTGGTGTTGCCAGCATCAGTAAAAAACATTATCTCCTGACATGTGAATCAAAATTTAATGTGATTAGCATATAAGGTTGTGTAGGTTTTCTTGTAAATGGTTCTACAAGCCAAAAAGCTTACCATGTGAAGAGTTGGTAACTTTTTTTTTTATGCACAGAAAGGTACTAGTTTCAGTTAAGGATCATTGGGGTAATTGTAGTTAAGTCTGACACATGAATTTACAGCATAGATGCATTAGATTTCTTCGTATGCTTCATTTTTGGATCGACCGAATCTTTGAAAGATAGTTTCTGCAAAAATCGTGTAACTTGAGTCTGTGAAATGAAAATTTCATTACCTTCTTAGGTTTTTGTATATAAGTAACTATTTTGTCTCCACTAGCAAATGATAACAGGATAACTAATTCATATGTAAAAAAACATTTTCTTTATTAAGTCTTGGGAAGTGGCTACTGCTGTACTCTTTGTTATATAGATTCTCTCCAGTATTCCATTTATGTTTCATAGATTTTTTATGGGGAATGTGATTCTAACATTGAGTTTCATGTAAAGAAATTCTGGGAAGCTGGTGGTAGTTGCAACATGGCTATAGCTGCAGCAAGGCTAGGGCTCCATTGTGTCGCTCTAGGTCATGTTGGAAAGGAAATATATGGTCGTTTTCTGCTGGATGTTCTTCATGATGAGGGTATTGATATGGTTGAAATGGACAGAGATGCAGAAATTAATGTTACTTCTGCATATGAAACACTTCTCTGTTGGGTTTTGGTGGATCCCAAGCATCGACATGGATTTTGCAGGTACGAAAGTTCATGGGCATGAGTTTGTTTCCAATATTTTCCCTTCTATTATTAGATAGATAGGTATATCTTGCACGTATTAAGCATATGGTGCCTGGAGTTTTGCTACTTCTAAATATAAAGATGCATTCTTATCTTATTATTGTTCACCATGTTAGCGTTGGATCAGTTTTACTTGAATTCAGTGCATTGAGGACATGTTTGTTTTTTTTTTTTACCAGTCGTGCAGATTTCAGCAAGGATCCTGCATTCAGTTGGATGTCCAATCTTTCTGCAGAAGTCAGGACTGCCATCAAACAAACTAAGATTGTATTCTGCAATGGTTATGTCTTTGATGAGCTTTCTCCTAGTTTAATCAGTACTATTGTGGGGCACGCCTTAGATGTTGGAACATCAGTATTTTTTGACCCTGGTCCACGGGGAAAGACTCTTCTTCATGGCACACTGGAACAACAAAGAGCACTGCAGATATTATTGATGAAGAGTGATGTTCTCCTTCTGACTTCAGAGGAGGTTTTCTCTTGCTCTTTTTCTCTAACAACTTTCCTGTTTTTGTTTCATTGGTTTTATGTGTTTTGTATCCCTGCATGGTTGTTTAGTATCTTTGGCCATCTTCCTTAGGTTACAATTCTTGGTGTATATGAAAAGTTCTGATTTGTCAATATGAAGTTAGAAAGGCTTGGTTGAATATGATAATTCTTCCTTTGCACTCATTGGCCTTGGCATAATGTGTGTAGAAATTATTCTTTAGTGTGTTGATGAAACTGCTTACCTCAGAAAAGTAGTTCTTCAACTTTGAATATTTGAAGAAACCAATCTCCTAAAAAAAAACTATGAACCTTTGAAGTGTATCCTGCAAGCTTGACTACTCTATATAATGGCATAGTTTCTAATTCATTTGCTTTTGGATAGTTATTAGAGTTTCCGTTGTACACAATGTTGGGCTCATCCAAAGCCATTGATGCAAATCATTTTTTCAGGCATTCTGGTTAACTGGGATAACAGACCCAATCTTATCAGGGCAAGAGCTGATCAGGAGAGGAGTACGGACAAAATGGGTCATAATTAAGATGGGTCCAAAGGGTTCAATTTTAATAACACAACAAAAAGTATTTTGCGCACCTGCACTCAAGGTATCTCCTGGCAGCTTTATATGTAGCATGATTGTTTCTCTTAATGATGCAAATAGTTTTAAAGATTTATTATCCTAAATTTCGAACATCAATCTTAACCTTGGTGCTTTTTTTCTTTTTTTTAGGTAGAGGTTGTTGATACAGTTGGGTGTGGAGATAGTTTTAGTGCAGCAATTGTATATGGCTTTCTGCATGGCATGACTGCTATGACCACATTAGCACTTGCAAATGCGGTGGGTGCTGCTACAGCAATGGGCTGTGGAGCCGGTCGCAATGTTGCTACTCTTGACAAAGTTTTAGAGTTGTTGAAGAATCCACATTCTTATGAAGATGATAATTTTTGGGGTAAGATAGTACATGAGAATTCAACCAAGAATGACATTACCCTACTTGCAACTACATCGACAAATGGAAAACACAGTCATATTTCCTGTGTTTCCATGCAGAGAGTGGTTTCTGAGTTACTGCCTGAACTCTGCGGTGCGAGTAAGGGAACGGTATTGACATCTTAGAAAATATTGGGTGAAGAATTTTAACCCAATCACTCTCCAAAAATAGGTAACGAAAAGGAAGAACTATGTTGAGCGGTAAGTTTGATAGTCGAGGTTGAAAGAGGAGAACGTGGTTCATGGTACTTCGAGGTGGATCTGATTGAAGAGCTCTCATGACAGAAGTATGGTTTGTGGCAGAAGGTAGTTGCTCTCTTGTGTTTGAATCCTCCCATGACATGTTGTTTTGTAATACTAAGGGCTCTAATTCAATTAAACTTTTCTGTTGGAATCTTTGTTAGGGTTGTTGCCCTTGACTCTTGTTATTTTAGCCTACAATGAATTGCTGCGTATTGTGGTAAGAGTTCATTAAATATAAGTCGTGAACGACTTCTACATGTGAATTTCATACTAAAGCGTCCAATTGACACAGCTCTTCTTGTGTAGAAAAAATTGATCATTCTCTAAGTATCTAACCAAATGTTTGAAATACACAACCAGATCTGCATCAATCACCGTTGTATTATGTTCTTTCATCCAAATACGTCGTATCTTCCAAGATTTTAGAATTTCTGTTTGTTCTTGAGATGTCTTCCTCTTTTTTCCCTTATTCTTCTTATGGGAGATTTAATTTGTTACTCTTCTCTTTCTAATAAACTGGTGAGGATGGTAACTCATGACTATTATCAGTTATCACTGCCAAATCTTCTCTCCAAGTTTTCATCACTTTTTTTGTAATAATAATAAACTGCCGCGTAAGAATTTATGAATCATGTTGCTTTCATACCTATAGACACAAAATGGTTCTTTGGAACCTCAATAAAGTAAATTCTTTTCCAATCAAGCTACATTATAATTTTGAAGAAAAATTTATACTTCATATATTGAAGTGCATTCTCTAATCCATATACTTTAACCAATTGAGTTAATATAAAATATTAAAATACTAAATCTCATTTTTATTTAAATATTAATATTTTAAATAAATAATAATCAAAATAAATTGGCAAAGAACATGATAAAGATTGATTGTTGGCATATCAGGTATAAAGTTTATAAGAGATCCCTGAGAATTCACATACACCCATTGTAATACAAAAGGGACTTTCAACTTGTTTGATGCAGGGGCCATAGAACATTCCCAGGAAGTAAAAGAATCTAGTTCGAATTTGCAGAAACTTGCTGAAGGAATTACCGAAAGTGCAGTTGATACACCAGCTTAGAGAAGTGAACAAGGCTGCAGCCGTCTTAGCAAAGAAACACAATGTTTTGGCTACCCGAGGGAGACGATCCTATTCGCATATGATTTCATAGTATTCTTGTTTTTGTGCATCATATTATCTTAGATGATTCAATTCGTGCCACTCTAAGCCCCAAACTATCTGTATCGGATGACTGTATATTTATAAACACTTTAAATTGAGGATAAAAAAAAAATCCCCGAGAACGGAGTGGAAATAAACTTGTAGATCGGCCGTAGAGAAACTACAAGAAAAGACCTCCCTCCGTTCTTAAAGAACTCGAGCAAGTCCCGCGCGGTAAATAGCAATAATACCCTCGAAGATTTAAAAAGTGCCGAGAGAACTCCTCATTAGTGCCGTTGGCGGCGGAGATAGAGTACTAAAGTGCCCTTTACCTCGCGAACCTCAGGGGCAAAACTATTTTCAACTTCTCCAATAGCCACTATGCCCTTAATAATCTAAGACTCTTTATATCGCTCTGTCACTGCTTCGTTCGCAGCCGTCGATTAAACGGACAATGTCGTGGTCCACACACGAGTAATGATCTGCGGGCCGTGGATCTCACCGACGGTGAGATGGCGAAAGGACCTGTTTATCGGAATGACGTGTATTCTAATCTGACCGTCGATTTGGAGGTCGGAGGAACGAGACTGGCAGGTGTCGTAAATAAGGACATGGTAGTGTTTTATAAGTGGACGTAAATGCCCATATTTTTAGATCCGGACTCGACGTGTCTCGTCGCCCCGGCCATTGCAAAGCCCTCTTCTGCCCTTTGCCCCTGCGAATAAACTCTCTCTTTTCTCTCTCTTTTTTGCTCTTCAAATCCATTGCCCTTCTCTGTCATCTCTACTCAATTCTTACCGCCAAATTTTCTCCTTCTTCGCTGACACCCGCAATATTCAAAAAAATTTCGCGTTTGTGGGGATTGTTTCGCTTCTTATTGCTCTTCCAATCTGCAAACCCTAATTGGGTGCTGTTGTTAGATCTGTTTCACTATCTTGGGCAGTGTTCGTCTTGGGCTGATGATTTGTCTCTCCGGGGTTTGGTTCGGTGGAGGTAGGCAATTTATATGAGGTGCTGGCGCTGGAGACGATAACAGAATTGGAGTCTAGGTTTTTCTTTTTCCTTCTGTTGCGGTAAGTAAATGTATATTTTTTGTTTTTTTTTATTTTTTATTTTTTGCTTTGGGGGGTGGTTTGAATTGTGGGTATGTGTATTGTATGAAGTAGTCCGAATTGTTTTTTTTTTTTTTCAGCTTAATTTATACGGTATTTGCATACTTGTTTTGGTGATTCTTGCATTAGGTTGTGGGTATTATTCGTCTCCATGTGTCATTGTGGTAATTGCGGGAGAGGTCAGCGAATAAACCAAGGAGTGAATGCCGTGAAACGGCGATTAAGCTCGAATTTTTCAGGTATTCTTTTCCCCAACATAAGGGGGAAAGTACTCAATTCAAGTCACGCTTGATTTTTTTGTTATGCATATTTGGTTTACTGTTTCTGCACTTTCTCTGTTGCAGCTGTGTTTGAAGACCACTGGCGATGCCCAAGCTTGTAAACAGTTGGGACTTGACTTGGTGATTCGCCTCAGTGTGCTATATCTTGAGTTAGCTATAGTTATCATCTGATAGCCCATTTCCAGATTCTATTTAGCATGGCTAACCACGAGTTGGTTCTTGGCCAAAGCCATGACCTAGCCCTTGGGCAAAGCCGGGATATAGCTCTCGGTCATTCCCATGGCTTGGGCCTCACCCAAACCCATGACCACGAACTTGGCATGGGTCATCCCCATGATCACGAACTGGCTCTTGGACACGCCCATGATCATGAGATGGCCTTACGACAGACACATGAGCATGGTCATGAACACGATCATGAATTAGCACTTGGTCACAGTCACAATGACCATGTAGGAGACCATGACCATGAACTTGCACTTGCTGCTCAGAACCATGAGTTAGATCTCGGGGATAATCATGAATTAGCTGTTACAGACAACCATGATCTGGGGGTTGATCAGAACATGGAGTTATCTGTTGTTCAATCGCAGGATCTTGCTGTTCAACCAGGTCAAGAAATGGACATGTCCCAACCTCATCTCATAATCCCTACTACCACTGTTATGCAGAATCGGGTTATTCCTTCTCACCCCAATCATGAACTTACTGTTGGACAAGAGTTCCCAGATGTGAAGGCCTGCCGAAGGGCCCTGCGAGATGCTGCCATTGCCCTCCACTTTGAGATTCAAACAGTTAAATCTGATAAAAGCAGATTCACTGCTAAGTGTGCTAGTGAAGGTTGTCCCTGGCGCATTCACGCTGCCAAGCTCCCTGGAGTTCCCACCTTCACCATAAGGACCATTCAAGAACAGCATACTTGTGGGGGTATAACCCATGTTGGTCATCAGCAAGCATCCGTTCAATGGGTGGCAAACTCTGTGGAGGAGAGGTTACGTGAGAATCCACATTACAAACCAAAGGAAATATTGGATGAGATCTATCGGGTCCACGGGATCACGTTGTCATACAAACAGGCCTGGCGGGGTAAAGAGCGGATCATGGCGGCTGTTCGTGGGTCGTTTGAGGAGGGTTACCGTCTTCTTCCCCAATACTGTGAGCAGGTTAGGAGGACAAACCCAGGAAGTATCGCTTCAGTCTATGGAAACCCAGCAGATAATTGCTTCCAGAGACTCTTTATTTCATTTCATGCTTCTATTTATGGGTTTGTGAATGCGTGTCGACCACTACTAGGTCTTGACCGGACTCTCTTGAAAAGCAAATACCTTGGTACTCTTTTATTTGCAACTGGTTTTGATGGGGATGGGGCATTATTTCCTTTGGCTTTCGGAGTTGTTGATGAAGAGAATGATGATAATTGGATGTGGTTTCTGTCTGAGCTGCATAATCTCCTTGAGACTAATACTGAGAATATGCCTAGGCTCACTATACTATCTGATAGGCAGAAGGGCATTGTTGATGGAGTGGAGGCTAACTTCCCAACTGCTTTTCATGGTTTCTGCATGCGGCATCTCAGTGATAGTTTCCGTAAAGAGTTCAATGATACAATGCTTGTAAATCTTTTGTGGGAAGCCGCTCATGCACTAACAGTTATTGAATTTGAGGCGAAAATACTTGAAATTGAGGAAATTTCACAAGATGCTGCCTACTGGATTCGACGCATACCTCCTCGTCTCTGGGCCACTGCTTACTTTGAGGGAACACGGTTTGGGCATCTTACAGCAAATATAGTTGAATCACTGAATAGTTGGATACTTGAAGCTTCTGGACTTCCAATAATTCAGATGATGGAATGCATCCGGCGGCAGCTGATGACATGGTTCAATGAAAGGCGAGAAGCAAGCATGCAGTGGAACACTGTGCTTGTTCCCACTGCTGAGAGGAGAGTCTTGGAGGCCCTTGAGAGGGCTAGGAGCTATCAGGTTCTTAGAGCAAATGAGGCTGAATTTGAAGTTATATCACATGAGGGAACAAATATTGTAGATATACGGAACAGGTGCTGTCTATGTCGTGGGTGGCAGTTGTATGGACTTCCTTGTGCTCATGCTGTTGCAGCTCTCCATTCATGTCGACAAAATGTTCACCGGTTTACTGAGAGCTGCTTTACTGTAGCAACTTACCGGAAAACCTACTCACAGACCATCCATCCAGTCCCAGATAAAAGCCTTTGGAAGGAATTGTCAGATGGAGCACAGGATGGAGGTACTAAAGTAGAAATTGTCATCAATCCTCCCAAGTCTCTCAGGCCACCAGGTCGTCCACGGAAAAAACGTGTCCGTGCAGAAGACCGGGGAAGAGTGAAACGCGTTGTACACTGTAGTAGATGCAATCAGACTGGACATTTTAGAACGACATGTGCAGCACCTATTTAGGTACTTGTTGTTGGTAGTTAGGAAAATTAGTGAATGTTGCTGTGCTGATCTTGTGAAAAAGTAGCTTTGTTTGATGTACTTGAACCTGTTTATTAGATACGACTTTGCAAATCAAGTTTATTTTTTCTCCAAAAGAATTGTGGAGGTGTGTTACACGTTTTTGTTACTTGGCCTATTCAGTTTACGTGATCAATAATGATGTTATTTTTTACTGCATAGTTTAAATCATGGTTGAGTGTCATATGGTGGATAGCTCCTTTTGTTTAAGCTGGGTCATTGTCCTGGTTATCTTTTCAAATGACATTCCATTTTAAGCCGGATCTTAATCCTGGTTGTCTTTTCAAATGACATTCCGTGAGCTCCTTTTGTAATACTTTTTGTGTTCTAGTTCATGCAATCCCTATTTATATTAGCAAGTGGGATTTTTTTTTATTATTTTGTACCTGTTATTGTGACAAAAACTGATGATGGGCATAACAAGTTCTTATGTCAAGTATTACGACAAAAAGCAGGCATAACAAGTTGTTGTAGTTGGATATAAAATCTACCATATGAGCAATCAAGATAGGCTGATTGGTTCGGCAGATTTCCAGAGATGCAGATCTTTACTATTCTGATCGGTTTGTGCCATTACTTCGGTTTGTATTTCATTGCTCTTCCTTATCTATTTATTAAACAAATACTCAGTATTTCTAGTTTATTTTTATTTAGAGAATTTATGATTTATTGTTATACATTGTGTATATTCTGGTCTCATTGATACTGGTATCTAGCAGAGTATTTTCAATTTATCTGAGTATGCATTGCTGCAGCCTTGCACCTGGACGGGGTTGGGAATAAATAACCTTGTAAAGGCATGTATCTCAATTCATCTAACTTGCTCAAAAGTGGTTTAACCTTCATGCCATGTTTTTTATATTTATATTACTAAGGCTTTTTTAATACTAGAAAGGGGAGCATGATAAACTTGCGAGCTCCGTGGACCAAGAAAAAGAATTATTTTTTCTAAAACATTAGAAGGTCATGGATGGACTGGCTTCTGGAGTAATGCTTCCCGTCTTATATACTGGAAAGTGAAGGCTACATGACACATCTGATTCCATTTAGAAAATAGAAGAAAAATGTGGAAAGAGCTAATAGTCGGGGTTAGCCAGGTTATGCTAGTCTCTATCTTCTATCATGTGAAATCTGCTGTCGTTGCTTCTTTTTGGTTTTTTGTCATGAGACAGCATACAGAACATTCCCACCAGGCTGGTGATTTAGCCCTTTCAGCGAGAATATTAAATGATCCGAATAACATACCACTTCAATGAGAATGAGCATATGTACTACTAAAGAAATCTTGCTTCGTCCAAGGCATGAGAATGAGAATATGTACTATTAAAGAAATCTTGCTTCGTCCAAGGCATGAGAGGGGATCATCAGTTGATTTGATAAGACCACCGAGTACGTTTGTCGAGTACCCGTCTTAATTTGTGTTGTAAACAACCTTAACCTTGACGTTTATAGGATGTCTTGTTTGATAACTCAGTGAATTGAATTTACATCTCTGCTCATTTTCAGGGTGATCCAGAATTGATAATTTTAAAGGATCTGGTTTTTGTTGGGTCTGATTATGCCCATATCGCATCTACCATCAATATGTACTAAATCTTTCACAGATATAAGCACAGTGACTATTTGCCTATGTTAGCGGCAAACTACCATAACAAATCTTCAACATTGGGGCAGGGGATTGCAGGCTTTCTATCAACCCAACTCGAATTACCTTATATATGCTTCGTTCAAGGTGTATTATTAATATCCTTCGCATTCCACGCCAGAAAACTCAAGCATATCCATTAAAGCCGAATAAACAACATGTTTTTTATGAGTTACCGAGATAGAGAGAGGTACAGATTGAACCACTTTTAGGAGTTCGACCAAGCATTGTATGCAATGATACCTAATGGCAAAAAACATCATTACTAACCAAGCAGCTCTGATGTGCCCAAGGAAAAAAGATCTCAGCACATAAATTATTATTCATGCTTTTGTTGATTCCTCGCAGATAACACAGTTCAGTTTTCTATGTTCACAACAAAATCTGGGGCTTATGTCCATCTTTTGCCAATTCATTAAGCCTGCGAACTACATTTGATGCAAGATAATTATATGCCTCGGAGACTGCACAATCTGGTGCTGATACAACTATTGGTGTTCCTTCATCTGAACTTATCCTTACGCCAATTTCCAAAGGGATCTAGAGAGCAGAGAAGACACGAGTTAAAAACCTTAGATCAAAACACGTTTTGAAATAAGAAACTGTCAGCCAGACCCCTTATGCACTTGAACTGTTCAAAAAATTTTCAAACTGGCACCGAAAATTTGTCATTGCTGAGCATAAAGCTAATTTTAAGCGAGATGATTGCTTTTAGTCTTGCCAGAGAAATCAAGCTGCTCTCAGCAGTAAGTAACTTAAGCTTTCACACCTTGAAGAACAAACAGTTTTCGAAAGTTCATTAGGCACTTTAGTGATCTTGAACTTCTATTTGATCATGCCATATGCAAAAAAGAGATACAAAGATAATAATCGGGCCAAGCTGATGCAATCAAGTTTCATTATTTTTTAAGGGAAGCACTGTTTTTTCTTTTCTTTTTTAACCCAATACCCGTGTGCCCCCAAGGAGACTTGAACCCAAGATCTCCATTACAAAATCCTCCATATGCTTTCATGCTATGATAAATTAGCCATTGGCGTTGGTGGGCTGAAGGGTTATTAAACACCCATACTGAGGAATGAAGTTGATCAAAACTAGAAAAAATATATGATTTGATTGACAAATATCAACACAGATGTTAACTAATGGATTTACCTCTCCAAGGAATTCCATATTCATCTCATCCGCCGTTTTCCGTGCTCCTCCGCACCCAAAAATATAAGATTTCTCACCACAATGTGGGCATTTGAAGCAACTCATGTTCTCCACCAGTCCCAAAATCTGCTCAATCATCAAACTTCTCCATGTTAATGTCAGACATTAAATAGTATGTAGTGATTATTTTCATTTCACAGTCAAATTAGATACTAAACTAAACTGCATAGATTCTTAGGTACACTTACAAACCATGTTAGGTCAAGTCTCTGGTGACAGTTTATATTTCTTTCTTGCAGCTTTTAGAGCTCATTGATATGACAACCCAAAAAGTTCAGCAGCAAGCATGACCAACTAAAAAATGCAACTAAAAGTTTAGCACACCACAAACTATTCTTTTTCTCAATATTTGATAATACACGCACATTTACACCCAATTCCATTGGCGAGACTCAAACTGGAGAGCTTGCACTAAAAATCTCCCCATATGGCTAACTAGTATAACAGCTACACCTCCACTCATCGACACTAAATCTGCAGTGTCTTATAGAACAATAAGAGCAAGCTAACTATCACCAGTGCTAAAGATTATTAATCTAGTGTCTCAAATGCAGCAGTTAAAGAAGGAAAAATGTAAGTGTCCATACAGGAACTTCAACTTTGCAAAACATGTTTGCACCTCTCCGAGCATCTATTAGAGCAATGTCTTGAGGAGTTGAAACAATCAGGGCACCTGTTAATGAATGAAAACAACTATGGTTATAAGCAAATAGTATTGTTTTCTGGATACAACGAACTGTACATCAGAAAAATGATTTTCACAGCACATATTTGTAATAGCAACAAATATGATAAAAAGGTAGAGGTACTACATCCCGTCCATCGAACAGTAGCCACACCTTCATAAAGTGGTACCACATACCTTTTTCTGACAGTGCAAAACCAGGTTTGGCTTCCATGTCATGTTTCAGTCATTAGTGTTTTACTTTTAACAACTCTGATTTAAACTACAAAAAAAACATAAAAAACATGACTATGTATACAACAAGTTGAGTTCAGAAACCCAACTAGATGGACAGGAAAGAAGATAGTAGACCTACATAGTTCCAACAAACCATAAGCTTCTCGTATACAATCCTTTCTATTGGTAACTAGTACCAGGCCAACTCAAATCTAACCATCTTCTCTCTGTTCAAGATGGTGATACAAATTCGTCTTGATTCTACTCTTTTTTAACTGTAGTATTAGGTCAATCTCCTCTACTTTCAATCCTTGAACTACCAAAATTCATGACTAATCCATGATAGGTCTCCCCATAACATGCCTAACCATCTTAATTGACTTTCTTATTTGCTGAACCCCTGGTGCTACTCAGCATCTTCCTAACGCATTTTATGACTCTCTAGTTTTCTTTAATTATTCTGCTTCTATCTGATTTATTTTTTAACAACTATCCAAACTTTCATTACTGCATCCTTATCGTCAAAGAAGCTGCTTCTAACTTTCAAAAAAAAAAACAGAAGCTGCTTCTACAACCTAATATTTCACCAGATAAAAGCACCAAATCTGTTTTGCACCTAGCAAAAATCATAGCAGATGATCCCAATTTTCTTCACCTTCAGCATTAAATACAACTACAAATTTACTTAATAGTTACAAAATTTTTCTTTTGCAAATCTAAGAAAACAAATGTATGTACTACATCTTTAAAAGATTTCTGGTAAAACTACAAAATATAATGTTAGATACCAACTCATATGCATGTGTAATCACAGAGTTTGGGTGAGTATATTCATGTGATTTTTTTGAAAGTTATTCATGTGATGTGCATCGATGGTTGACATTCATCGATTCACAAGGTGCTAAAAGTCTTATTTGACCAAGGGATGGACATCGAAGGTTGAGTTCTTATCTCAACTGAAGCACCTAGACCTTAACTTGGTAAAAGAAACAATTACACTGAAATCTTCATACAAAAATCAGTAAACATGGAACCCAAACAGAGCTAATAGATCCTAGAATGTTCAAGTCTCTATCATCTGAAAATAGCAGGATGACTTGCTAAAGAGAAATGGAGTTACAAGGTTACTTTCGAATAATATAAGCTCAAGAATATACCCAAAGAGGTACAGCCAGCACATGACCAAGGCGTTCTTAGGTGATTCCACCTCGAGATAAAGAATCAGAACCTCTCATCGTGATACCGTGAAATGATAAAGTACACCGGTAATTTCATCAAAGGTTGTGCAGTTGCAAATTTAGGAAGGACAAAAAGAATTCCATTTTTCTCAAGCAATGACCAAAAAGGAGTTAACTTTCTCTTCTACTGTTATTGATAAATTACACGTGTATCTTGGCTGTAAAATATGCATCTTGTGGGCCTCAAATTCCGACGCTAACTTTCTAGTGTACAAATCAGCCAAAGAGGCGTCTCCCTCAAATCTCTTGTTGTAAGAATAACCCCTTCCCGACTAGTAATTCCTGTTTGGCTTCAGAAATTATCAAATTTTACCCTTATTCAAAAAAATAATTATTTGTAAACTAATGCTAAAACCTTATTTCGGATTTGCATAACGAAAGGCATTTGGTACAACTATACTGACCAAAATACAGATTAAATGTTTTGAATTTGAAAGATTTCATGGTTTAAAAGCACATTGGAAGGTTTATTACCTGATAATTTCAGGCGTTGCGACATTGATAACTGAGCATCCCCCGTTCCGGGTGGCATGTCCACAACAAGTACATCAAGCGTTCCCCAAGCAACTCCTCTAGTCAATTTCTCGAGTGCACTCATAACCTATGAGGAACTAACCAATAAATTTTTAATAAAATAAAATTAAAAAGTATAGGAAATTTTTCAAGACTTCAATTCCAACAAATATCATTCAAGAGAAAGAAACATGCTGAAGACAAACCATAGGACCTCTCCACACAACTGGGGAATCCTTGCCCACTAAAAATCCAATAGACATACACTTCACACCATAGTTTTCTATAGGAATCATCTTCATGTCTGCAGTAAAAGAGAGAGATGAGATCAAAAAGCTTATAAAACAGCTAACTGCAGACTCAAGTACATAAACTTGTAGGTATATGGGGAATATAATTAACACCTCTGGCACTCACAATTCAAATTGCAGACAAAAGATTCTACAAACCACAAAAGACATGCATCTCAGAATAAGAATAAAAAACAAAAGATTTTTTTTTTTTTTGTGGGAAGAACAAAACAACAGAAATGTAATATCTGAGAATTTCATAGTATATTGTTGTTTTTTATTTGAAAGTTGTGGTTTTATTCATTGTAGCCCAAAGGCTAGAAAACAATTACATCAGAGTTACATATAACTGAGTCCAAACAACCAGGTGTTGCTTATGTACTCCTTGCTTTGCTAATATAGTATAATTGTTGTTAATGTAACTTTCTAAAATCACTTAAATCAGCACATAAAGTGCCTTTGTGCCTCAAATAGTGGAAATTTCCAAGAACTTCAATTGCACAGTTTAACCTTTCCCAATTTAATTCATTGTAGCGTGAGGGATTAATTTAAAATTCTCGCATATAAGGGGCACCAGTTTGCAATGACAAACTGGTTAAGCATATTAGAGTCTCATGCAGCTTTCTGAAGACTATCTGGTTAATGACCCTTAAAAATCAAATATAAGATAGCAAGAAAGTAATAACATGCATATAAAACATTAAATCTTTAAATATGGAAAGCGAGCTCGAACAAGCACCTTCATTGACATCTGGCTTCCCATGGAGCTTCATCATGGTAGGGATGGATGGTCCATACACATCAGCATCAAGCAAACCAACTTTCAGTTGGCAAGTCTTGGCCAGAGCCGCTGCTAAATTAACTGCAAAATTCAACGTTATTATCTCAAAAAAAAAAAAATCATTCCTTTCCCATCGCAACCACAAACAACAAATTACCTGCAGTTGTAGACTTCCCCACGCCCCCTTTACCAGAAGCAACAGCGATAATATCCTTAACCCCTTCGATGTGAGGTTTCCATGCATTAACTCTCTCACTGCTTGCAGAGTCAGCATACCGCCTCACTGCATCTGCCATCTATATTTAATAAACCATCAGAAAGAAAATTTCATAAGAAAAAAGCAGAACAACATTTAAAAAAAAAGGAAGAATCTGGCAACATTTACCTTAAATATAGAAGAAGACTTTACCAACTTTTTCCTTGCAATCAACATCAGGAGATCCTTTGCTGGAAAGAGTGAGCGTTAGAGCTTCACAAGCACATATGCGCAACGATTAGCTCTGCTGCAGGTGCAAGAGAAATTCATATGAACCGCATGGAAGGGGATGAGTTTGTAAGCATATCAGACCAAACAAAATTACAGTGATTTTTTCATGTACCGAAATTGACATGAAGCAGATATGCAATAAGAGGCGTCATCTTTCTCAGATAATTTTTATTAAGCTCTTGTTTTTACCAATCAAAACTTCTACACCAAATGCTGTAGAAAGACATCGGCAGGGGAACAAAACCGGGACATGACTGTAATCCACAGGATACGATGGTACAGATTAAAAAATGGCGGCTCTGTATGGAAAAAGCAGTTGGTTTTAAAGAATTCAGTACATTCCAGAAAAAAACTACGAGTTTCAATGAAAACCGATACTGTTTACGTAAAAAAGATCCATTTAAAAAATAGTATTTTTCAAGATGAAAAGCACCAAATGGTTTTAGAGAAAAATCACTTAACTTCTACTTCTATAAGAGGCGCTTGTTTCTCAGTAATAAAAAATAAAAAAATTAAAATTAAAAAAAGAACTTCATTGTTGCTTATATGGATCTCTGTACCTGCAGAAAGTAATTCATATGCAGACCCGCAAAAGGAGGTTTTGTTCAACCAAGAGTACTAATTGCAGTACATGACAAGCGCAGGCCACCCCTCGGGGCTGTAACAAAACGTAGATAGCAAATGCGGCAGGGTAGTGCTTCGGAAGAATGAGAAAAGGCAAGAGTTATAGAGTTATGTGTCTTCAGAAACGACTGAATCGACCCCAATACTGGAAGTTAGTTTTTCACGATTGCAAGAAACAGAAACCGAATTGTAAAACCGCCGACCCTCCTGGGGAAGGTTGAGTGATTGTTGAGTGTGTCGAGAAGGTAGCCTGTGAAGACATTAGACGGGAATGGGACAATGTTGGTCCCCAAATAGGAGTCTTTTACAGTTTCTTCTTTTACTAATTTTTTTATAATTTACCTTTTTTTGTGTTATTTTTAAGAAAAAATGATATCAGTTTTTTAGATTTTACTTTCAGTGGCTGTTTAGTTGGCGGTGTAGGTAAGAGAAAATCTAGGGTTTAAGGTTTACCCATAGAATAAGTAAATAATATTTTATTAGAAAAATAAATCTTGCAAATCTCCGAGTTTGTTTCCTACTTTGACTTCAACGTAGATGCCACATCAGGATATAAAGTCTTGAAGTAAAAAGTCGCAATACTTAAATTACCGCTCTATTTTTTATTTTTTATTTCATTAGTTTATTTTTAAACTTTATTCTTCTATGTAATTATTAATAATGCTAGTTACACCTACCGGCGTACATGTCCCACGTACATGTTGGTGTTAGGTAGTGTCCACGTCATGAGACGCATCAGCAAACAAATACTCCCGCAACCTCCCTCCCTCCCACCCGCAGCCTCCCTCCCTCCCACCCGCAGCCTCCCTCCCTCCCACCCGCAGCCTCCCTCCCTCCCACCCGCAGCCTCCCTCCCACCCGCAGCCTCCCTCCTGCCCACGGCCTCCCTCCCTCCCACTCTCTACTTCCCCAAGAACTTCGACGGCTCCAACAAGGATGATTTCGAGACTACACTAATTAGTAATTATTACTTCCATGAACAGTACTGACTGGAAGTCTCTCCTCCCGTCGCAGTATTCGGGTACTACTAAGGGTGACCAACATTTCAAGCAGCGGAGACCATATTCACGGGGGCAAGGGACCACTGAGAATGACTGTGACTATCACAAACCAGGAAAGGCAGAGCGTCCAAGAGTGTTACAGGCTGGATCCCCCTGACCACAAATACCTCCGTCCTCCGCCCCAACAACAAACTTTTACAAGTGAAATGCTTGGAGATGTTCCCAATTGTGTCACCAGGTTTGAAAAAAAGAGCCATTAATAGATACTTTAGAATAGATTATGTCTCCTCTACCAGCAAAGTTCAACAATATGTGATCAAGCATCCACTAACCCATGTTTTTGGTCTTCCCTTGACTTCCGATTTGCCTGCTAGACATTTCCCCTAATTGGACCCATTCGCATTCAATCACGATTATGCAATATAACACGTCAAGTAGCTTCACAGAGAAAAAACCGGACCAATTTATATTTGGTCTATTTGCATCTCCTAATGAAAAAAATATATGGATTGAAACATATAGGTCGAAGTTTTTGGCAATGGATCATTTCCATCATTACAGAGACTTAAATTGAAAGATTTGCCCAATTTAGAGGGGTGTTTTGAAGTCAAAGTTGGTGATTTTTTGCACCTCATTGAACTTGAAGTAAAAAATTGCCCCAAAATAACAGAGCTTCCTGTTGCTCCTTTTACCTTAAGAGCTTTGAAATTTATGGCTGCAAAAAAGATTGTGGATTGAATAATTTGACCGCCCTTCCATTGTTTCCATCTCTTAAAGAATTAGAGGTTGGAAATGACAATGAGATGATAATATTGAATTCTTTGCCTTATCTGACCTCAATTTCCTCTTTGAAAGTTTGTGGTATTCGAAATGTAACAACGCTACAAGACGGGTCACTGCAGCCCCTTACTAACCTAAAGAAATTGACGATTAGAGAGTCTTCCTACTATGCTTACTGAATTACACATTGTCCATTGTCCGAATCTGAGGTCGTTACCAAAAGGGCTTCAAAATATCACCAGTTTGGCAAGACTATCAATCAAGCATTGTCCACTGCTTCTGGTTCCCCAAGGGGCCATTACTATCTTTCCATTGTTACGAGTGACTGGTTACAACAAGTCAATATTGTTAAGTGTGCTGCCTAATCTCTTTACTCTTGTGAATTTGGTGATTGGTGAACTTGATGGGCCTTGCTCTCTTCTAAACATTTTGCTGCAAAACTTGACCAACCTTCAACATTTGGTGATTGAGTATTGTGCTCAACTCATTTTTTTTGCCAAATGTGCTGCTATCCTCACTCAAAACACTGTGTATTGGTCATTGTCCTGAACTTACATCTTTACCGAGTGAGATACCATCCTCCCTTGAAAAAGTTCTCATCATTGGATGCCCCATGATCACCTCATTGCCCAAGGGCCTACACAAACTTACTTCTTTGGAGCAGCTTTACATCTGAAAGTGTCCTCTGATTGAATCCTTCCCAGAGGATGGACTTCCCATTGACCTAGTATTTCTGTCCATTAGCCATTGCCGCACTCTTGTACAACAATGCCGACAGCGAGGACGCAAAGAGTGGAACATGACAAAGCATGTGCAACAGATTGTTTTTGACACAGAATATCTACATGATGATTGGTGTTGAAAAATGCCCAATGATCTGCACTTGGAGGTCTTAATGATGGTACTTGATTTGTTTCGCTCTTTTGTTAACTTGTTCTTGTACTACTCATGCTTTTTGGAGTTTTAAAGAAGAAATTTATTTCTTACAAATTTCTTTTCAAGCCTTTATCACTACTTTAACTCCATTCTTATAAAATCAAATTAGTCCATCTTTTAATATGCAGTGAATTACATTGGGCTTTTATTTAATTCCATCTGACAGCAAATTAAGAATTATCAAATAGATGGAGATTTTGGTCATAAGATTAATGTCAAAATTTCACATTACTGGTAGTACCTTGACAGATGGTGGTTATCTAAGCATCTTTTTTATTGAAATTCAGAATCTATGTACAACATGACTTGGAGAAACATAACTATAACACCTTTCAGAAGTTGATATCCTGAAGGGATTTCATGAAGAGATTTAAAATTACTAGGTTTCAGACTAGTTTCAGCCACTCGCTCACGATAACGTCAAAACCTTGTTACATGATAAACCAAATCCTTCGTGGTTTCAGCCGCACAACACAATCTTCGTGGACCCAATTAATTAGTTTCTTCTAAAAACTTCTCATGCCCACAATTAAAGCAACTGTTGGACCTCTCAGAGGCCCTCACTCCAATAGTTATCATTTTTCTTAAAAATATATTGAATGCATTTCTTCCCGGCTACCAAATCTCAAATTAAAAGCGAATCAGATCAAGAGTGGGATTCTATCTGTCGGCCCCTTCAGATCCACCAGTCACCACCCACCATGAATAAATTTTTTTGAATGTTTTAAACCTTGATCAACTACTTCTTGGAATTTATTATTTATAACTTATGGAGACAATCCTTAAACTTGTGAGTATCAACCAATATTAATCAGAATGAGCCAAAACAAAGGGCTGAAACGAACCATGCCTTTCATACGTCATTGTTTGGCATAATAATTTGCACAAGACGTGGATGCCACAACTAACATCTATATTGGATGGTATGCAACTTGTGTACCACTATGAGGTACAATTAGCATTATTCGTTTTGAATATATTATCTCTATTGCTAATGTTTTAAGAGCCTCGAGATTCGGATATGCCCATTTTGTCCTGTTTCCTTTTCAAAAGTTAGTTTTACTCCAAACCTTTAGACCATATAGACAAAAACAAAGAACAGAGCATTTGGGTATTTGGCTATAAATTTTAGTTGATTAGATTTATCGGGCAAACTTTTACGAGTGAAAAGATTGGAGATGTGCCATTAATGGATGGACACTTTAGAATAGATTAGTCTCCTTTACCATCAAATCTCAACAATATGTGATCAAGCATCCACTTAACCCATGTTTTAGTCTTTCCTTGCAAGAAAACAACTTCGGACTTACCTCCTTTTACGGAGTTTTACCTTTCCTTTAGTTAGACCTACTCACATTCAGTTATGGTACTAGCAAGCGAGTCCACATTATGAGCTTAGAAAACCTTGAAGGGTTCATTTCTGTCTTTATAAAAGGAAAAGTGAAGAAAGTTTTATTTTCACTTAATTATTGAAGAACTTACTATTTTTCAGTGTTGTCAAAAAACACGGACCAATTCAACCACATTAACCATAATCAAAACATATTTCTTAATGGGTCTAGATAAAATCATATATAAAAACTTAAATCACAAAAAATAATAATATAATAAAATTTAAAACATTTTAGTAACCTTAACAAGCAGCACTTCCTCTTTGATCGTCAGTTTGGTATTAAAAATATGTAGCATTTTATTTCGCCATATAAATTAAAAAACAAAAAAATGGGTGGCATGACGGCATCCACGATCTTCATCCCTCGGTGCCTCTCTAAATATCACTAAAAAGACACTCAATGAAGCAGTCACAATTTTCGAATTAATGCATATGGGGATTGATTGCTCAGGAAAAATCAGGAAAAGCACTGTTTTTCAAACTAAAGCAAAGCTTCTTTTTTTCTTTTTTTTTTTATGGAAATGTTCAACATTTCTAATTAAAGCAGTGATGTCTTAATGAATACTAATTCTTACGGGTCGTCCTTTTAATTTCATTGTTAGATCTCATTCTTTAATTTTCTCTACATGCATGTGTTATCAATACCATTACACTAAAAGTTAGTAGTTTCGAACACTTGACCCAGAAATTAGTTGTGGTAGACTCTTTGATGCATGTAGTACTGTAGAAAGTAGTGGTTCTCTTGACGATTCAATTTTGAGGCCGGCAAGCTGGCCATCATGAATATCCGTGCAGGAGCTTCCTGCAGGCTCTTTACTAAATTCGAGACAAAGTGTCACGCCGTTGGATAAACCAAGGTCTGAACTTAGTCTTTTGCAGCGTGCGGCCTAGCCTCCAAGTCCGTTTGGTTGCTAGTCAGCCTCCCAAACAAGATTAGTGCAACGTCGCTTTGTTCTAAGTGATATAACACCCTCAAGTCTCCTAGGCAAGAGTAAATTCCGGATTAGGAGGAAAAGATCTTCTATCGAAAAGATGAAGTGATTACAAGCTCTTCTATACAGCTATTTATAGTGTAAACATGCCCCATATGTGGGCAGATCTAACCAAAACCTCCTACTCTCTAGCTAACTCATTCAAACTTGTTTGAATGAGTTTATTTGAATTCAAACCTCAACTAACTCATGCCAGCTATTAAACACATGCTCCATGTACTTTTCCAACTCATGCATACCATGTCACAAGCCTAATCAAGTGACACCTCATGCGCCTTGTCCTCCTACTTAAAGTTGCACCATGTGGTCTGGCTTGCATCTTGATGCCTCTATGCGCGTCGGTGCATGAGCCGCGCGTGGTTGCTCCTTGTGGTTGAATGAGTGGGGTTACCGAATCGCAACCCCGCTCTTAGGCGCACGCGTATGTAGCCCCAAGCTCGCGTCTTGATCTACTGGATGCGCTTGCGCATGCGGCCCCGCATGCGCATGCTGGTCGGTTGGTTGTCCATGTGCATGAATGTGTGTCCGTCCTTGTTGTGCTGTCTTGCGCAAGTCCGTACTCCAAACATGTTGCACATGTGTGCATAGGCATGTCGCACGTCGTATCATGCTCCCACCGTCATAATGCAGATGTCCTCGTCTGCGTGTGCCCCTCGTATGCCTTAATATCCTCTTCAAATTACCAGAGTTCTGCTGCCTCATTCCAGGTAGCCTCACTTTCTGGTTCACCTCTCCACTTCACCAGAAATTCAATTGTGCGTGGCTTACTTCTTTGGCGTACTTCTCTATGGGTGATTACATAGTCTACTTTCTTAGTTAAAGTAGTAGATACATCAAGGGGTGCTCTAGGCTTTACAATTCTTTGAGGGCCCGGATCAGAAAAATAAGGTTTGAGATTACAAACGTGAAATATGTTATTAATACGTTATGAATACATTATGAATTATGGGAAAGGGACCTTCATACCTTTTTATCAAACCTTTATTCTTATTCCTCAACAATCTGAATTGTTCCGGCCTCATCTTTATGAGAACTAGGTCTCCCACCTTGTACTCAATATCTCGCTGCTTCAAATCAGAAAACTTCTTCATGCGCTTGCTGGCTTGTTGCAAATATGATCGGGCTAGTTCTGTCCTTTCTTTCCAACGCTTTGGTAAGTGATGAGCTGCTGGACACTTATTTGTCTTTTCTGCAATGAAATTTGCTAGTATTGAAGGTTGCTGGCCAGTTGCAAGTTCAAAGGGGCTATGCTCTGTTGCTTCACTCTTCTGCATGTTGTATGAGAATTGAGCCATATCAAGAAGCTCACGCCAATTCTTCTGATCTGCACAGACGAAATGCCTAAGGTACTCCTCCAGCAAGGTATTTATCCGCTCCGTTTGCCCGTCCATTTGAGGATGAAAGCTAGTGGAAAAGTTAAGAGTAGTTCCAAGTAGCTTAAAAAGTTCAGACCAAAACTTACCCGTAAATCTTGTCGGTACACCAAATAAGCGCGCACATACTCCTCAACATTAGCATCAAGTCTAGGCCAGTAGTAATGCATAGACAAGAGTGCGATAGTTCTCCTTTGACCAGGATGTCCAACCCACAAAGTATCATGGAACTCACGCATGAGCTCCTTGCTCAAATCCTCATATTTTGGTACAAATAGGTGCTTCCCAATATCCAAGGAAGGACACTTCTTCCAATCCGAAAGAACATTTCTCCCTCTTTACAAAGAGAGAATTCTCCCTTAGCACCTTAAAAAACTGTTTTAAGTGTTTTACATGTTCCTGTAAGTTTTGGCTATACACCACAATGTCGTCTAAGTAGACGACTACAAATTTATCGAGAAAAGGTGAAAATACCTGGTTACACAAGTCGTTTTTGGCTCATCTCCTATTGCAATCCGAACTTGGTAGTATCCGGATCACAAATCCAGTTTGGAGAAGACTCTATAGCCGTAAGTTGTAGTGGTTTTTTTTTCTTGGATTCCTTACTATAGTCTTCAATTTGAGTATTTATTCGAATTCTCTTACTATAGCCTTTTGTTTGAATTTTTTTGAATTCTATTACTATAGCCTTCAATTTGATTTTCTTTTTTGAATTCCCTTATTATAGTCTTCAATTTGAGTTTTTTTATCAAGTTCACATCCCTTATTTTCATCAAACTCCCTTATTATAGCCTTCAGTTCGAGTTTTTCATCATATTCCCTTACTATAACCTTCAGTTTAAGGTTTTGACCCAATTCTTTTACAATAGCTGTTAGTTTGAGTTTTTCTTCTAATTTACTTACTTTAGCATTCTGGTTTAGTTTTACGGCGAATTCCCTTACTAAAAAAGCCTTCATTTTGAATTTTTTTTCAAATTCCCTTCCTATTGCCTTCAAGTATAGTTTTGTTTGAATTCCCTTACTATAGCCTTTAGTTGGAAACTATAGCCTTCAGTTTGAGTTTTTGTTCGTACTCCCTCACTACAACCTTCATTTTAAGTTTTTCGTCGAATTCCCTTAATAGCATTGAGTTTGAGTTTTTGGTCTAATTCCATTACTATATCCTTCAATTTTTAGTTTTGTCGGATTCAATACGGTGGCCTTTAGTTTGAGTTTTTTGTCTTATATTCCTACTATAGACCACAGTTTGAGTATTTCATCCAATTCTCTTACTATAACCTTTAGAGTGTGTTTTTCTTAATATTCCCTCACTACAGCCTTCGGTTATAGTTTTTCATCGATTTCCATTACTATTCCCTTCAGTTTGAGTTTTTCTTCAAATTCCCTTACTCCTTGCTTTCAGTTTAAAGTTTTCCTCGAATTCCCTTACTCCTTCAGTTTGTGTTTTTCTTCGAATTCCCTCACTATAGCCTTCAGTTTTAGTTTTTCTTCGAATTCCCTTGCAATAGCTTTAAGTTTGAGTTTTTCATTGAATTCCCTTACTAAAGCCTTGAGTTGAGTTTTTCATCGAATTCCCATACCACAGCATTTATATTGAGTTTTTAATCAATATTTCTTATTATATAGCCTTCAGTTTGAATTTTTGGTCTAATTCCCTTACTATAGCATTTAGTTTGAGTTTTGTGGGATTCCCTTACTATGCCTTCAATCTGAGTTTTTTGTCGTGTTCCTTTACAATAGCCTTCACTTTGATTTTTTCATCAAATTACATTATCATTGTCTTCCGTTTGAATTTTACTTCGAATTCCCTTACTATAGCCTTCATTTTTCAGGTTTTCATTGAATTTCCTTATTATACCTTTCACTTAGTTTTTCTTTGAATTCCCTTACTATAGCTTTCAGTTTGATTTTTTCTTTGAATTCTCTTACTCCTTCAGTTTGACTCTTTCTTCGAATTCCTTACTATAGCTCGCAGTTATAGTTTTTCTTAGAATTCTCGTACTATAGCTTTCAGTTTCAGTTTTTCTTCGAATTCTCTTATTATAGCCTTCCTTATGAGTTTTTCTTCCTATTCCCTTTCTATAGCCTTCAGTTTCAATTTTTCTTTGAATTCTCTTACTATAGCCTTCCATTTAAGTTTTCTTCCGATTCCCTTTCTATAGTCTTCATCTTTAGTTATTCATCTAATTCCCTTACCTTTAGTTTGAATTTTTCGTCAAATTCCCTTTCGATAGCCTTCAATTTGAGTTTTTCTTTGAATACCTTTACTATATTTTTCAGTTTAAGTTTTTTTCGAACTCCCTTACATTGAGTTTTTATTTGAATTCCTTTATGATAGCCTTTAATTTTAGTTTTTATTCATATTCCCTTATTATAGCCTTCAATTTAATTTTTTCTTCGAATTTTATTACTATAGGCTTCAGTTTGGGTTTTTTTTTAATCCCATTTTTATTAACATTTAGTTTGTGTTTTCCTGTGAAGTCTCTTACTATAGTCTTAACGTTTTTCTTCGAATTCCCTTACTATAGCCTTCAGTTTGAATTTTTCTTCGAATTCTCTTACTATAGTTTTCAGTTTGAGTTTTTCATCAAATCCCCTCTCTAGCCTTCAGTTTGTCTCTTAAAATTCCTTTACTATAGCATTTAATTTGAGTGTTTGTTCGAATTCCCATACTTTAGCCTTTAGTTTGAATTTTTCTTTGAATTCTTTTACTATAGGCTTCAATTTAATTTTTTCTTCGAAACCCCTTCAAATTTTCTTACTATTGCCTTTAGTGTTATTTTTTTGTCGAATTCCCATACTGTAGCCTTCAATTTGAGTTTTTGTTTGAATTTCTTTACTATAGCCTTTAGTTTAAGTCTTTGTTCGAATTCCCGTACTATAGCCATTACTTTTAATTTTTGTTCGAATTCCTTTACTATTGTCCTTAGTTTTTTATTTTGTTTTTATCGAATTCCCTTAATATAGCCCTCAGATTGAGATTTTTACCCAAAATCAAACTATCGAATAAAGAGTATCTTTCTTGCTTAATTTCACAAGTGCTAATCGCTGGTTGTAAATTTGTACACATTCAAATATTGGTGTTGGAAATCTAATTCTAGAGACTTGGTTTCCTTAAATATATGCATGCAAATCAGTCAGGTCCGGATTGGGCAAATCTCCATAAATGTCTAGATAGATTTATCCCCGAAATTGTTAAAAATTTGGAGAAACAATTAGACTGCAGCCCATATTTCCAACTAGATGTTACAAGGTGTGTTAGCATGTTGGCGTGTTCCCGTCACTCTTAAAAAATCCATGAAAAGAGAAAACGCTTGAGAAAATTATGTTGGTGAAATGATAGGTCATTGGAGAAAAATACGGTACCCAAATATTTGACCTGCATGACAAATAGTTCCTAAAACAAAAGACATTGATACAATTCAGCCATGTTCGACCCAAGAATTTCTGACGTCAGTTATCTCAATTTTTTGTTGTACAGTTCAACTTGGGTCAAACTCTTACCTGGCGTAAATTTAAGGTATGGAATCTCCTCCAACTAGAGCCAAGCGGGTCCTAAATCCAAGTCCTAAAGACCTGTTTGAATCCTGTGGGATCCTGTCATTTAAGAAAGGACCAACTCAAGATACATCTGCTATCTTTTCTTAAACATATTATTTTGCAATCAAGCATTACATCAAACTACAGGGAACAGTTAGAAACAAAGATAATACACCAGGCACATGCCACAGTTTGTTTTGAATATCTGCAGTCTAAAAGAATGCCAAGATCCTCATTGGCTGAATACAAAATCTTATTGAGTGTTTTGCTGGAGCATTTTTCATTCAAACTGTGCAGTAGAGGGACTGTTGCGCTGCCCGCGGAATAAAATACAGAAGGAACAAAATTAGTCAGAATAACAAATGTTGAGAAGAGTATAATTTTAGGATGCCATCTTAGCGCCTTCCTGATGCAACTGATTCTGCAGAGAACAAGTATTTGACTCGAGAAAGAACAGAGTCATGAGTAGGATCATATGGATGATCCTTGGATGGAATTTCCAATATAGCAGGGATTGGTTTGTTGTAGCTATCCACGAGAAATCTGATCATGTTTGCAACCTGAGCCACCAAAAAGTTTAACAACATATTTGTTTAAAAAGTTTTGGTATGAGGAAGATGGATGCTATCAGCATATAGAATATGGTAAAATTTTGGTATGAGGAAGATGCTACACTATTAGGGTAATTCAACGCTAGATAATAAAGACCTAGCCACAAATCAAAAATTTCAATAATGTGCCAATAGTCTTTACACTCACATAACTAGATCCAATTTCTCATTTCTACTCTACAAAAATCCTAGTCAGTTTTCTTTTTTCTAAAAAGGGACCTGATACATCATGCAAGAAAATATTTACTTCACCACAGAAATGGTGTTCACAAATTTTACGACAAATTGTTTTCCATGGAACGTGCACTAAATGCAGGTTGATCTCACTTTTCTTGTGAAACATCACACTATTATTACAAGAATAATGACTCGTACACTCAACGAGTGTGCGAGTTGCACACTCCCTGAGTGCACGAATCATTACTCTTATTACAAAGGACAATATGAACTGGAGGTCATTTGCCGGACTAGCGGATATGAGCTCTAGTGAACCTTGGGTCGATCGAGTGTAACCTAAATCTGCAACAGTTTCAATGATTGTTAGTTTAAAGAGGCCTAGGTTAGATTTGATGAATCTACACATTGTAGGAGCACTCGAATCCATTTCTCTGGAAGTGTCTGAAGAGAAATAAGGCCATTTCTCTACAAGAGAAACACTTGGCTGAGACCACCTCTCAATGACAGTGGCAGTCATTTCAGACTCAAGCACCCACATGCTATATTTAACTACAGATTTAAAACTGTTACTACTAGTATATGACACGAGATTGGCAGAGACCAAAGCCCTGAAATTAAAATGGTAATGTAACATATCATGTTTTGAATTAGCCCAAATGAGTTGCCTATGATTCTATAGTTGTGATTATTAGCAATAAACATCAATGACTGCTGCCTAAGTGTTTGGTGACGAGAGTAGAAGAAGTAATCTTGTAATTTTTGTCACTGTTATTAGTGTCAGGGTTGTTTAATCATATCACTTTTTTAAGTCTTTCTAAATTTTTCACATGTTTAGAAGGGATTTTATGTCTTTTAACAATGGACTTGTACTGAAACCTGAAAGGGGCTGATTTCAGCCCAAATTAATCATAATCAGTTGATTCCAAATAAAGTAGGAAACTGAAGTTAATGCATGTAACTCTCTTTTTTCTGGGGTACTGCTCACCCCCACCCTACCCCTCCTATAGCTCCCAGTGAGAGTTGAACCCATAGACAAGTGAGCCCAGCCTATAAAGATATACTTGACTTACAAGTTGATAATGCTCAGTGAGCTAACTTTTAACAATTGTTCTGTGAACTAGAGCAATAGCTCAGTGTTCACACGGGGATTTGTAGTGGGAGGTCTTGGGTTCAAGTCTCCAGGGGCATAGGGCAGGGGCCTCATGCACACAACGCTTCAGAAAAAAAAAACAATTTTTCTGTATGCTTCAGAAAAAAACAAACAATTTTTCTGTACGCTTCAGAAAAAAAAAACAATTTTTCTGTTCTTCTCTTTGTATACTTAACTACTTCTGCTCTTCGCTAAACATACAAGATAGCAATCCAATTTGTCAGAGAACCAGGTTGGCATATTCAACATGAACTGTAAAGATTCTTTCTTGCCAATATAATATGCATGTATACATATATTTGTCTTTTATGTTCTTATTATTGATGAACAGAAACTAGGCTCACCACTATTTTAATTCCTTACTTGAAATATGCCCTGTTAGCCATTAAATTCTATTACCAACAATTGTAACAAGTACTTCTAGAGTGGTAAATAACAGAGCGAAGCAAGCTTACATATTGGCTAATCAAAACAATAGCAATGTCCTCCTTAGAGGTGAATTCCTTGAATGCATCCTCAATTTGCTTCACCGTGGTCTCTGAAACATACCAAGAATTTATTAAGGATAAAAATCACCATAGCATAATTCAGTTATGATTGATAATAAAAAAAAATCACTATCAAGAGCAAAAGAATGCTTTTCAAAGCGTTTTTCCAGAAAAATGATAATATATATTCAGTTGGACTCTCTCACAAACATATACTAAAATCACCATAGTACAAGTTATAGATGAAAAGCATACTTGAATCCACTATGAGATAGTTTGTCTTTCGACGCAAATCAACATTGCCCACTCCAGCCAACAAAAATCCTGTTACTGTGTCCTGTGCCAAGAATATGCCATTAAAAGCATAAAATAATATATAAGATCATCAACCACTTAAAAGATTCCCCTGAAGGAGAACAAATGAACAAAACAAAATTCAAACACAATTTTAGAAAATGTTCTACAGGGAGAAATGAGAATGTATGGGACAAGCAAGAATCACAGGTGAGGAGGAAAACAATGTGTTAAGGTGTATTTAATAGTCACCCAGATACAAACTAGTAAACATGGGTCCGGCATAATCTCCTGCATATATTTATTTAATGATCAATCTCCTTAATTTATTGTGTTATCAAAGTATATTGTAATATCAGATTGTACCATTGTACTCTACTTTGTATGATTTGACATGCAATAAAAAGAACAAAAATTCAAGGTTTTCAAAAAAAATTCCTTAAAAATTCAAGAACATTATTAACTAATTCGTAAAAATCTATTCTTCAACTGATGTAATGCCTAGAAACTTAACAACTCCTATAGTTGCCCATGCTTCATATCTGAAGCAAGTTGGCTAAAGCGACAAAGTTTTGTGTTAAAAAACAGTCCCAAAGGCTACACAATTCATTTTTTCTGGCCATGTGAGCAACCTTGTTGTCCTTTGCCCAACTTTGCAATTTTCCTTCCAAAGATTTAAGCTTCCTGAATAGTCTCCCTCCCATTGGTCCATCATCCTCAGTATCAACCCACCAATTCTCAATTCGTGAGAAGAAATCACCGTCCTCAAACCACTGATTTTCAAATCTAAATGGCACGCTCCCCCAATTTTCAGAATTCATAGCAAGATGGATAGGCCAGTGGTCAGACACTATCTTGCCCATCACTTTACAACTCACATTTGGGTAGAGCTGAATCCGTTCTTCATAGCATATAAATCTATCCAATCTACATAAAGTCGGACTGTTTCTTCTATAACTCCAAGTGAAGGTCTTCCCAGAAGATGGGAGATCAATTAATTCCATAGCCCCAAGAAAATCCATGAAACCCTTCATCGTAGAATTAACTGACCTAGCTGGTGGAGATTTCTCATTCCTAGCCTTGATAACGTTAAAATCACCTCCCAAGAGCCATGGCCACTCCAGAGATTAATCATGTTCATAAGCTCCTCCAAAAAATCAGATCTATGTGTAGGTACTTGGCCCATAAATGACACCCATGTACCAGAGTTTTCCACTTGATAATTCTGATACTTTCATGCATATACAATAAACTCCCTTGTGCTAAAGATATCAACAAAGGAAGAAATCCAAACCACAAGAATGCCACCAGCAGTGCCTCTAACATTTAAGGCATGCCATTTAGGATGTCTATAAGGTACAAGATCTTTTACCATGAATCAGTCATTTCTCCCAATATAGTGTCCTGAAAAACAATTAAATGAGCTTTACTCCTCCATATTGCACTCCTTTTAACAGTCCTCTTACTACGACTTCTCACTCCTCTAACATTTCAAGATAGAATAATCATTTTTTCCCCTTAGCTGAGTTTGCTACTCCATTGCCCTTCACACGAGTCACCCATCGTTCAACTTGTGGTGCTAGAGCCTCTTTCCCATTGTCATCAAATCTTGTACCGAATGAAAAGAGAAGTTCAGACTCCTCATTGCAAAATTTTCCTCTGTTTTTCTGGATGTGTTCAATCCAAGTGGAAGGTGTTGCCCTATCCGGTTCAGGGGGAGCCTCATTTTCTGCTTGTTCCTCACCATAGTATTGCTGGTTTACTTCAGCAGATTTAGATAATTCATCCTCCATCTCCTGAATTTGATCAGCATTGACTGAGTTTGGTGAAAAAATTTTGGACCAATGGGCTTGCAGGAGAGTTTTTCTCCTAGAATAAACGGTGCCAGGTGAAGCCAAATGAATGATTGGGATGGGGAAGAGTGGTGGAGATTGATGATTTAGGGGGGACAAATTAAAGTTATCATTTATACTGGCATTGGTGAACTGATGCAACGAAGGTTCAAGATGAATTGGAGGTGAAGGTGTATTTAACTTTACTGGCTGGATCACTGAATGGGGGCTGCCCAATTTAGTTGACAGAAGTAGTACTGAAGCACAATGCCCGGTTTGAGAGGGGCAGTGCTTAACTTTAATTGGTTGTCCAGACTAGGTGCAGGAGTCATGGCCTCAAAGCTGTTCAGTAGCTCGTCATAAGCAGCATTATCGGTATTCTGGGCTCCTTCCAGAGTTCAAGCGAGAGTGTGACTTGGCCAGAGTCTGAGTTGGATTGAGTCAGTGGCGAGTCAACTCGGTTAAGTGGCGAGTCAGTATGAGTCGACTTAGCCCGAGTTGACTCATCATCATTGTTCTGCAATCTCACATTCACAAAGCGGAAGGGAGGAATAAATTCCTCTGGTTGCAACAGAATGGCGAAGAAGTCTTCACCCATTTTAAGGTCTAGTTGCTCAATGGCTGGCCAACGATGTGGTTGCACCCAAACTCTTTTAGACGACAAATTCCTCCCCTCAAACGAAGCATCAAACTCCAATATTGTCCAGAAGGAGTTCGCCATTAAATTCAGTACTTCTGCATCCTAGAGCTCTGCAATCCCCCAAATCTGGACCCAAATCAATGCTGGCCTTAATGCTCTAGTTGGATCCCATTTCCGCACCTCCCAGCAAGGAATTTCATCATCATGATTCCTACGAAGGAGAGCAGAGATTGCATCATCATCAGCGGTGACAATTTTTTTTTTTTTTTGAAGAGAAATTGTTCTGGTGACTTCATTCAAAAGTAATACTGGTTGTTCAGATTACAGATTTTGAGGTTTTGGGGTTCCCTCACTTCAAGTTGAGAGAGGGAAACTCCTTCCCTAGCTAAGTTATCAGCACAAGAGTTAGCTGATCTTGGAATGTGCTACCATTGGCAGTTTAGTATACTTCCTAGGTGCCAAATTTCTCTAAAATAGATTACTAGTCTCCAAGGTGGATCAGTAGTTTTGTGGCACCAATTTATCACATTTAAACAATCCCCTTCAATCTCCAATGTGCCCTCCAGCTTTTCTGCAAAGATCTTCAATCCTTGCAGCATGGCAACAGTTTCAGCCTCTGCCAAGTCTGTGTTTGGTAAGGGTCTAGCATAGGATAGTATCATCAGCCCCTCGTGGTTTCTAAAGACTCCCCCGTATCCTGCAGGTCCAGAATTTCTTTGAGAAGATCCATCAACATTTAACTTGATAGAGCCAACCATGGCTGGAGTCCAGATTGCTACAATAGGTGTTGCCGATGTAGCATGCAGTCTAGTAATATTAGACCATGCTGATCTCAGGTTAATGCCTGGGAGCTCTTGGAACTTTGATGTAGAGTTTAGCCAGTATGTCAAGTACTAAAGATAAGTTCAATGAAATCATCACAATCAGTGAATTTCCTTTTGAAAATCCTTTTATTCCTTTTGTCCCAAAGTTTATATGGGATGAAACTGATGCATGCTCCTAGCATGGTTTTACCTGTTTACGGTAATGTGCTATTTTTCCATAGTTCAATGTAGGACGGCAAGTCAAGAATAGGGTGTGCCTGTATCTGAAATAGGTTCCAAAAATAGGACCATATTCTTTGCGCATAATTGCATTGCACTAACACATGGTCTATTGTTTCTGTATTGTTTTCACAAAGGGAGCACATCATCGAGGGTAGTGACATGTCTCTCCTTGTAAATTGCACCTTAGTGAGAAGCTTTTGATGTAGAGCAATCCACATGAAAAACTTGGCTTTTGAGGGGGCCGAAAGCTTCCATGTTGTGGCTGCTAGATGTGGCTGCCCATGGGCATCATGAGATAATGCCAAGTAGGTTCCTTTTACCATGAAATTACTAGTCGGGCTAGGCTCCCAGATTAGCCTATCCTCTAAGTGCTGGTCAAAGAAATGTTTGCCTAGCAAGGAGTCTAGATTGCTCAACTCTATTGCCTCCACATCTCTTAACTCCCTTCTGAAAAGTGTAGACCAGTCAAATCCATTTTGCTGTTTGTGTTGCAGGAATCCTTGCAATGTCATTGATGGTGCAATAGTGACCCTATATAACCTTGAGGAGTCTATCAGCGGTGACAATTAGCAACTCGCCATGGCCTAAATAGGAGGCACGGGGTCGTGAATTGAGCTTCCAATGATTTTCGATCCAGCCTTCCAAATCAGTCGCCTTCTTGACATCCCAGTCAATTCTTGCAGTGACTCCTAGCTTCAAAGCAGCAGTCCTTTTGGCCTATACACTCTCCAAAAGCTTCTAATTATCATTACCATGACATTCTGAAACCTTCCCTCCATTTGGAGACGATGCTTCTCCAGCTTCTAGGTTGAACCATTGTAACAGTAGCAGCAGGAGCGACATTCTGGGACTGAGGGAAAATATTTCGCAAAGCTTTTACAGCCGAAGCCCAAATCGAAGCTCCATCAGCCCCAAATTCCGGCACATAGATCCTTGCCAGCACTTTCCTTGCTTTGAAATGGACCATCTTGCATTCCCAGGTATGTCTCTTGAAGGCAAAGCGTGAACTTCCCACCATAGCTCCTTCGAAGCAGTCTGATTGCCTTCCTTGACTGCTTGAAACAGTGATATGAACAAATCTCCTACTTCAATAGGTATTTGGATGAACAACCTATTCTCACCAGTCACCAGAAGGAAATAGAATGTTCGACGCCTAACATCATGCTCCAAAAACAGCAACGAGTCTCCAAATCTTCATTCGCACAGAGCCCTAATTCTTCCACAACTGGGCTCAGATCTTTTCTTCCGTTTTTCGACTCTTTGCCAGCCTCCATTGGAGTTAGGATGCACTGCTTCGTGTTGTCGAGTTATTCCTTCACCATTAGAGTCGCCACCTCGTTGACCATCTCTCCTAAGTTCCATGTAGATGCTCAGGCAAGGACCTGCACCCAATTGTGCATGGGAAAGACACATAAAAGCCTCAAGCCTTTTTTTTTCGAAAATTGGTATTGCATTCATTTATATAAAAAATAGTGTACCGTCCAATTGGGCATTAGCATACAACTAGCTAGGAGTCCAAACAACCAAATGTTGCTCAGAGGCCCCTTCCTTAGCTAATCAATTCGCTCTTCCATTCGCACTCTTGATGACATGAGTCCAGCTAACCACTACAGATTATGAATCTCATTTATAAAGGATTCCAATCTCTATGGGGCCCTAAAATCATTTTGGCACCATTGTATATTCACTTTAGAATCACCCTCAACATGCAACGGCCCAATAAAATGGGATTTCAAGAAACACTTTAACCCTTGTCAAATACTTCTCACTTCAGCCGTAGTAGAATCAGTGATGCCACTTGGCCCTGCATAAGTGAGGAGAATGTCGCCCATATGATATCTGTTAGTCCACCAACACCACTTCGCCAGGGGTTGCCCAAAGAAGACCCATCAATATTTAGCTTTCATGAGTATGCAAGAGGATCCCATGGCTGAGTTCGTAATGCCTCACCTGCCCCTTTCTTAGCATGAAAATCCAAAGAATTCCATAATGCAGCACCCTCAACATCCGTGAAATTGTTTTTGTGATTTCATTCCTCTCCTCATTAACAGGCCACGGGTAGGGAGTCTTCCTCATAGACAGCACGAATTGAAAAAATGTTGTTTCCTTGGGCAAGATAAAGACCATGCAGCAACGGCCTTGCGTTGAGAATGTCCCTCGTTCGAGAGAGGCATATCCCGATCTGACTAAGTATGATCCCTTGGGATGAGGTATCCACATTAGTTCATCCTCTTGATCCCTTCGAAAATACATTCCACTGAAGTCCTCTTGTAGGCCAGCAAAGTGAAGAACCTCAACATCATTTAGTTCCCTTCGAAAAAGAGGAAGTCAATTCATCTTATTTGGCTTCCCACATGGAAGGATCTCGACAATTAAACATTTCTGGTTCTTATCAAACAGTACAACCTTGAAAATTTTTCTGCAAGATGGGAGTCACCAATCCACCTATCAGTCCCAAAAGAAGTCCTATTACCCTTGCCATGCAGATTTTTGACTTTTGAGCTAGGATAGGCATGAGTTTGGCAATGCGCCTCTAGATTGGGGAAAGCCTCCAAGATCTCAAACCATCCAGCCACCACTCTCTGTGTTCATTGTCTACAGCGCTACTAACAAGCTTTTTCCACGTTGCATCACCAACCATATTTAATTTCCACAGCCATTTTATCAAAATGATTTTTACATCTCTCCGAAGAACCAGACCACAGTATGTTTTTCATGAGTTGTTCCATAAAGGGTAATGGAAGAAGGATAGAAAATATGATGGGATACCAAGAAAACAAGCTTTGATCAATGTTAGCTTGCCAGCTTTGCTAAGGAGCTTCCCCTGCCTTGTATTCAACATGTGGTTCGACTTCTCAAGCACACGATCCCATAAGCTTTTTGGAGCCCTCCCTGTAAACAAGGGAAGTCCAAGATAACTCGTAGGGGTCGTACTGGTTCTACACCCAAACATATCAGCAAAGCTACTCATCAGGCCACCATCTAGAGAGAAACCCAAAATCGAAGAGTTGGACCAGTTTATTTCAATCCCGATGCAATCTCAAAAATAATCAAGATAGCCTTAATAATTCTCAATTGCTGCATTGTGCCCTCACAAACTATTATGGTGTCATCCGCAAATTGTACAAGAGGGGCTTCTAGTGTCTCTGTCAACTATTGACCGAAACAACCCCTCATTAATGGCCATATGAAGAAGGAAACGCAACCCCTCGCCAGCTATATTAAATAACATTGGAGATAGAGGATCCCCTTGTCTAAGTCCCCTCGATGGTTTAATGTAACTATGGGATCCACCATTAATTAAGATAGAGTTCCTAGTAAAATATATGCAAGACATAATCCACCTTATTCGCCTTTTACCAAAACCCAATTGTGTCATCTTGATCTGAGGTAGGACCACGAGACCCTATCAAATGCTTTTTCAAGGTCCAACTTTAGGACCACCTGAGGTTCATCAACAAGTTGGCAAATGTTTACAAGTTCATGACCGTTCATAGCAGCATCAAGAATAGTTTTCCCCTTAATAAAAGCTTGTTTCTCCGGGCTAATTATGTTCCCCATTACCTTTTTGTAACCTTGCTGCTAGGAGTCTAGCAATAACTTTACATGAGCTACTTCCAAAACTGATAGGCCTAAAAATCATTAATATGCTCAATACATTACTTCTTAGGAATCAATGTAATAAATGTTCTCCAAAGGCTTCAGCTTAATGAGATCTTCTGATTTTCATTTAAATGTTGATGACATATCACTACACCAGAGAGACATGAAACTAAGACCTTAAACTAGGTACACTAGAAGCGTACTACAGAACTTCTATGTTTGTTCTCTATGAACCAAGTGAATATGTCGTCCATGTCTAGTAAGTTGTTTACTCAGGGCTGGGAATGAAAAAGACTGTTCGTGGGTAAAAGACCCACTAATGCTATCATTATACATATTTAAGCTAATTAATTACTGTGAGCATTGTTGTACACCACTGGCTCGACCTTGAAACTCCCAAAAGCATATGAGTTGGGAATAAGACTCATAATATTTCCAATTTAAGTTCAAACGAAATTTTTCCCAATCATTCTAGGAAGAAACAGCCCAATTTAAACAGGAATGATGAAACGGCATCAATAGCTTTCTGCGTCTGAAAGCCTGTATTTTTACTACCTCATGGCGTGGCCCAAACAGCTTTGTTTTTTTCTTTTTTTTTTTAGAATAGACCAAGCAGTTCCAGTCTATTCCAATCTCATGCTACTTTTAGTGATTGATACCACACATGTTTCGACACTATAGAATTTGTACCTCATCAGCAATCATAGCAATGAGCGCTGAATTGCTAGTAGGAATTTGAGCCCTGTTGGCCATTAAAATTTTGTCCTTTCACCTGCAACTAAAAACAAAATGAAATGAAATCAGATGACAGAGTTCTCATCTAAATCCCATTTCCAGATTCTTATCTCCAACTTTTCAAACTTCACCAATAAAAGTTAACTAAGTCAAACAGCAGACCCAATTCTACAGGACAAAGCCTGGAGATAATAATGACATCACTTAGCAATACAAACGAAGGTTTTTCATTCAAGCGAAATATTCCAGATGGATCCAGAAGCCAAAACCATTGATCGATTTCAAAAGAAGTAACCCCTCAGGGATCCTTATGAAACTTTCAGTATTCTCAAAAAAAAATGAAGAAAAAAATAGAAGCAAACATTCAGAAGATCAGATGTGGTACAAAATAACATTATGAACATCGAATAATATCCCTAAGGCCTAAATTTGAAAAGTGAAAGTTCCACTTTTAAGGATAGCAGCACAAACTTGTTGGCTAAGAGCGTGACCAGATCCAATAATGAAAATTAACCAGTTGACAATAAAAGAAAATTAATGCCAGGTTGAAGAATTCATTATTTCTCCAGATGGCTATAGAGTGGGTTGGGTACGGTGTTTGGAACAGCCAACACTACCATATTTGTCCATCATAGCCCGTTGAATCCCCCACGGGACAGGATAACTTTCTCAAGCCTCTTCCTTGTGGTAAGATTAATCCTACCCTTGAGTCAACCAATCGCAATTTGAGAAGATCATTAAGAAAATTCTAACAAAAAAATGGTAAAAACTCATGCTCCATAGCTCAAACACAAGAGCCAATTCATCTATTGATTCATTAATAAAAAAAACAAATAAAGGTAAAAAATATATTGCATCACTAGCTACCACTAAAATTTAAATCATAGATACTAGGAAACTCTAAAACCCCACTAAAAAATAGGAGAAGAAAAAAAAAGAACTCCAGTAAAAACAACAGAGATATCATAGTCCAATCATCCGTTGAACTGGATAACCGAATAAAAGAACATAAAAATGTCGTGACTCCTACAATTGCAAAAACTCAAAAAGAGTGCTTGGAAAAGAGAACTCCTTCAGAGTTCTACATCGATTCAAAAATGATAGAAGGATAAAAGGGAGAACAGGGTTTTCCCATAGGCGTACCTCCTAGTTGGCGAACTCCCACGACGGACTAAGACACTCCCAATGAACAGAGATCCGCAGAAAAAATCAAGCATCAACCAAGAAGTGGGTGCGATTTGCGACGAGCAAATGACTTTCGATGTGCATTATTTTTAAAAGTTTCGATAGAATGGGCCAAATAATAATAGTGGGCCTACAGGAAATGGGCTACAATTAAAAACAGATAGCCTGGCCCAAGATAAGTTGGGTTACGGAAGAAGAGTCAAATATCTCACATACACCATTACCATAAAAGAAAGCAGAAGCGAGCTGCGGGGACGTCTTCTTTTGCAGATCGAGCTTCAGAAACTGGCTGTGGTCATGGCCGCCTCCACGGCATCGGTAGCAGCCGCCAGGGCAACCATGTTTTCTACTTGTCCCTCCTTCACGCCAAAACCGACTTTTCTGTCGTCTCAGAGACACCCATTTTCGTCCTCCCAATCCGCCCTCTCCTCTCCTTGCAAAGCCCTAAAATCGCTTCCAACCGCGGCGACTCCCGATCTCAGGCCGCTCTCTCGACCTCTTCGCGCCGCCGCGGAAACCGCCGGGGATCCCTCTTCTGCCACCTTCCACGGCCTATGCTACGTCCTCAAGGATAACATCGACACCGATCAAATAATCCCCGCCGAGCATCTGACTCTGGTGCCGTCGAAGCCGGACGAGTACCGCAAGCTCGGGTCCTTGGCCCTCGTCGGCCTCCCCTCTGCCGCTTATCCCATCCCGTTCGTGGAGCCTGGGGAGTTCTCGACCAAGTACCCAATCATCATTGGCGGGGCGAATTTCGGTTGTGGGTCTTCGCGCGAGCATGCGCCGGTCGCTCTAGGCGCTTCCGGCGTCCGAGCGGTCGTCGCCGAGTCTTACGCTCGGATTTTTTTCCGGAACTCTGTCGCGACCGGAGAAATTTATCCTCTGGAGTCGGAAGGGAGACTCTGCGACGAGTGCTCTACGGGGGATGTTATCACCGTGGAATTGGAGGAATCTAAGCTCATTAATCACACAACAGGCAAGGAGTACAAGTTGAAGCCTATCGGAGATGCTGGTCCTGTTATTGACGCCGGGGGAATCTTTGCTTATGCGAGGAAGACTGGAATGATCCCTACGCCGTCTTCGTAGATTCGTGATTGCGGCTATACGTACTGAGATTGGCTTTTCACAGGATTAGGTTAGTTTGGGTCTGAGATATTGTATCTGGAGTCCTTCGTCCTCTGATGCGGGTTTTTCTGAATATCAATAATGAGTACTGCAGTAGCGAAGCTAGCCCTTCTGGGGTTGAATGTATGGGATGTCCAGACTTGTTTATTTATCATCGTCGTTCTGCAAGTTAGTAATTGGAATAAGAAATGAAATGTCGTTTTGGGCCGATTACGACCATTACCAGAATCAATATCTAAGGAACATTTAACGGCTTTCCAAGTGTGCATTCGAACTCAAATACTGGTTCCAAATTCATTAAGTTTGGGTGGTTCTGCATAAGCAGAAAGTCCATACTGTAATATTTCGGCATGACAAATCGAAAGATGAGCATATCCTTCACTCTATAAATGTCTTTATGTGGAAATAATTCTAAACAAGACAGACGTAAGCCCCTGTTAGTTTCAGTTTTGACAGTCTGAGATGCTCTGTCCAGAGCACATATACTTAAGGACGAGCACCGGCCTCCCACGTACCTATGGAAAATGAAGACTCCAGAGAGCAGAATGCTTCCATCATTGGCATCTTTTAACGTTTTGCTGAAATGAATGTGCCAAAAGAATTAAAGTATCATGTTAAAATGGTCATATTTCTCCCCTTTGTTGGGCGTCATGTGAACCCACAGCTGCTCCAGGAGCCTGTAAATGAATTCCCACTCTGGGTGCATTTTGCCTCCCGCTAAGAACTCCCAAACCCTGGAATCTACCTCGATGACACTGCAACCAGCCTCTTTCTTAGCTCCATTTTTCCTCATCACCACTTTAAGCTTTTCCACATCGCCCCACCTCCTCTGCCCTGCAAACATGTTCCTCGCCGTCACATAGTTAACCAAGTTCCAGGGTTCTAATTCAACTGCTTTCTCCAGCATTCTCTGACCCCTTTCTGTATCACTGTGTGTGCCACAAGCAAACAATAGAGCACTCAATACTATTCCATTTACCGGGCAAGACATGTTGTTGATCACTTCCTCGGCTTCTTCTAACAAGCCTGCTCTTCCTAAAAGGTCAACCATACATCCATAATGCTCTACTCTCGGCTTAATACCATAACCCAGCATTTGGTTAAACCTTCTTTTCCCCTCCTCTACAAGCCCTCCATGGCTGCAAGCAGATAGAACTCCTATAAAAGTTATGTCATTAGGCTCAACCCCTTTCCTTCTCATGTCCATGAACACGTCCAATGCTTCCTTGGCGCACCCATTAACGGCTAACCCGTTGATCATGGCATTCCAGGATGCACGTTCCCTTTCGGGCATTTTACTAAACAACTGCTGCGATTCCTTCACCTCGCCGCATTTTGCAAACATATCTATCAGTGCTGTACAAATGCTGCTTTCTCTGTGTAACCTGTTTCTTTTTACGTAGTTGTGGATCCAGCGGCCCAAATCCGAAGCACCCAAGTCTGCAATTGCTGGTATAACACTCAAAAGAGTTACCCTGTCAGGAATTAGAGATGAAGTTAACTGCATTTCTCGAAACAACTCCAGAGCTCGACGAGGTTGCTTGTTCTGACAATAACCGCCGATCATTGAATTCCACGAAAAGAGGTTTTTCTCAGGCATCTCATCAAAAAGAGCACTTGCCTGATCTAATTCTCCATTCTTGCAGTAGCCAGAGATCATGGTAGTCCAGGACACCACATTTTTATTACACATTCCGTCGAAAATTTTAAGTGCAATCTCCATCTTCCCCAACTTGGTGAAGATATCAATCATTGCGTTATAAGATGCGGTATCCTTCGCCGGCATTTGTTCAAACAACTCTACCGCGCTATCCACCTCTCCAACCTTCGCGTGGCTAACTATTACAGCCGTCCAGGATGCCGGTGTCCTGGCAGTCATTTCGTCGAATACCTGTCTGGACGATTTCGCGTCCCCCATTTTCCCGTACGTATCGACCAAAGCCGTAGCTACATACAAGTCAGAGCAGAAACCCATTTTAACCACATGACCATGAAGCTGAGTAGCGGCAGCGCCAAACGAAACCGGTGCACAAGCTTTCAGCAAGAAGGGGAAAGTATAGTTATCAGGGGACAAATGATTCTCCCCTCTCAGAGTTCTATAAAGTAATAGTGCTTCATCGAACTGGCGGTTTTGAACGTGAGCGCTTATCATAGAGTTACAGAGAAAAGCATCATACCCGTTCTGTGTTTGGTGATCGAAAATGCGTCGAGCGGGATAAATTCCGGCAATTCTGATCCCATCAGTGGGGGCGTCGGAGAGACCAGTAATGAGCTTGCTGACGAGAGAAAGGTTGGACTGTAAGGAATGGCGGATGATGAAAGCATATATTTGGAGAAAATAAGTAAGAGATTTGGCTGGTGTGAGAAGGAGACGGATGCAGAGCTTCTCTTGTGCTGTCCAGGGAAGTTGGTTCATACTTGAGCTTCTGCTTCATCTCTAGTTCGACAAATCGATTCAGTGAGTATTAAACCAGAATCCTCTTAGTTCGCGTCCAATCTCTAATGAGCAGGAAATGTACGAATTTTTTTTGTGAGGACGGCGTTGTATAATTTGTATACAAATTTGCTCTACTTCAAGCACGCCCACACATCCCCTCACACACACTCACACACACAAAAAACTCTCTGTTGAAACTTTAGAAAGGTGATACCACCGAGTACAATCTTATCTCCATTACAACGAATAATCAATGGATTTTAAGCCATGGTTAGAGATCAGAAGCAATAATTGAATATTACCCCAACAGTAAACAACAATTCTTGGTTTGGTTTATTTTTCCTTATTTTCTTGTTTAACTATGCATTTTATTCTAGAAAATAATTCATTTTATTTTAGAATTCTATTTATTGATTTCGTAATGATTCGCTTACAATCAAACAGAGACGTAATGATTCGCTTACAATCAAACAGAGAGGAGGGGGGAGGAAGCTTATACAACTCCAATACCTTGTAAAGTTGGGTCCAAAGACTCCAAAGGCCAAAGTTAGTAAAAGATTTTCCGTTAATTCACTAAGACCATTTTTACCCGTGAATCAATATCAAACTTATCTTTAAACTTTAACAGGACCTTTAGTGTTTTGTGAAGGGCCAAAAAACCTCAATGGGGAGAGAAATAAATCATCTGTCAAAACTAGAAAGAAAGATATAAATGGAGTTCCCCTTTCTCTTGGAGTTTTGAGTGAGATACAACTGTTTTTTCCTCTTTGTTTCCCCCAAAAAGAAAAGAGAAAACTACCATGTTTCATTGGGAATAATATCAGAAAGAAGCACACTTTGTTGGTCTACATGCACTTTATTGTTTTATTGACATGATTCCAACCAAAATCAAGAAAAATAATAAATATGATGAGATAAAGTGAAGCACTTTGATCCCATTACACGGTGTAGTGTCCATTGATGTTGTCAATGTCCAAGCCCTTCAGTTTTGCATTTGACTCAACTCGGCCTTTCAGTGTGTGAAGCTCTCTCAGTCTAGAAACCAAAAAGACAATAATTAGTACAGAGACTCAAAATCTATTATTAGGTCCTTGCTATAATAAAGATTGAAGAGAACATTCGGGTATATATTAGGTGAGATATAGTTCATAGATATCCCCATCACTAACCTTGCAATCTCTGCACGTCTTTTTGCCTCCTCGGCCATCAAATTAATGTCCCTGAATGTTGCCCTCTCAGGGAACATCTTTACATCGACAGATTGGAGGCCATGCAATGTTCGCTGTTCACGGGCCCATGCTGCTTCCCGAGCTTCTTTGCCGAAGTCTCTTTGGTTTGTGAATGCCGTCTGCCATTGGCGTAAAGTTATATGAGCAAATAAAGCAACCGATTTAAGTGTATGTATTGGGTTGTCAGCATTTCTATAAGACAGGTCAGAGTGAGTTTACTAACCCTTTTATTCAAAACAAGATCCCAGGCTTTCCCACTGAGTGCATATCGGACACAGAATTTGATGGGATCAAGAAGGAAGTAACATATAATGTTGTAAAGCCAAATCACCCCAGTCCATCCCCATCCAATGGCTCTAATTCCAGCAAAAGACCACGTTGCTTCAGCTGATATGACTGTGGCAATCTACAAGAAAGAAGAATTTTAATAATCACAATCATGAAGCAATACATCATAAACAAAAGGCGGTAGTAGGATATGTAGGGAAGTAAATGTTCAATACCAATTGAGCAATGATAAAAGCAGTGACAAGTAACAGTCCGGGTCTTTCTGTGAAAGACCAGCCCCTTGAGCGGGTGACAAATATCAAGGCCTGGCTAATTACGCTCACTTGGAGATACACAGCAGATGCCAGCTTCTCATTATTTCTTTTCACAAGTTCTTTGTTGGATTGGTCAAAGGAATTTCTATTTAAGGTGTGAACACCAAAATGATCCTGAAGAAAAACATTTAGAGCATTACGTGGTCAGGTCCCAACTGATCAAAAAAAGAAGAAAAATATTCAGAGCATAATAAGCATAAAGTGCCAAATATAAACTTTAGTTGATGCATGTGAATGAAACAAGTTATAGGAAAAGATAGTTTAGAAAGCAAAGCACAATGATTTAAAAAGAAAGAAAAAGAAAAGGGAGCAACAGAATATAATATGGACTCTAGCACTTTCTCAAAAGAGAATTTTCAATAACTTAATCACAATTTTCCTAAATTAGACATTAGTTCTAAACTTGTACATCTAGCTTCAGTATGATTTCTGCATTTACTCCCCTCTCTGCTCCTCTTTAGGTAAAATGGAAAAGAGCCAAAAAATTAGAGAAAAATGGTATTATAAAGATCATAGCATCTTCAAGGTGTTACATAGAGCAGTCATCTGTTGACTGAATGTACCTCCAACTTCCATTCCAAATTTTCAAATTATACATATGAATAGAATACAAAATTAAACTTGTGTACTCCAAATTTATCCATTGTGAACAATTCCAGGTGTCTTTACCTTGAAAAAGTCAGTTTCATAGGTTGCCCAGAAGAATATGACTGTCATGAGAGCCAGATAGCTGCCTATGACAACTCCAGTCGCAAATATTTCACTAAGTTTCCAGCTATCTGGAAGTGGGGAAGGCTTCACCCTGTCCTTGGAGATGGTCATTATAGTACCTGCAGTGAAATAGATGAAAACATGCTTTAGTAAAAGCCAGTAGTCGAAGAATATGCAAAAAGTGATTTTGCCACCAACCATCATTGAGAACTGCAATCACAAGAATCATGAAAGGAGGAAAGTCGAATTTCCAGAACAGAGCCAACAACATAAACCCTAGCTGCAAAAAAGAAGTGAGTGCACATAAGTAAGAAAAAGATCGGCCAAGTGCATACTTGACACACTTTTAATTTCACTGTGATAACATATTAGTAAGAGTTACACGCTGCCAGTCAAAAAAGCCAAAACAATCCTATTCTCATTTTTGGAATAATAAATAAGCATAATATGAACTAAAATGATCTATTTGATTACTTTTAAGGTAATGAATCAAAAGGCAGATGATCTCTCAAAAAAAAAAAAAAAAAAAAAAAAAAAAAGCAGAACGCAGATGACAACTTACCACAATACGTATAGTGATAGATACAGCATATATCTGTGCAACAAAGAGTAGTCAACAAATTGGTCAGTGTTTGAACTCATACTACCATGTTCAGGAAAAAAAATTATTTTCCTCAAACCAATCCCCCTTCGTGATCGATGTAATCAAATTAGACTAGCGTTAATGAATAAATTTAGGACCAGAATTATTCTATAGCTGGTTCTTTGAAGTAATTTTTGAAAAGATAATAGACTCAGAAACCGTCTGATGGCATGTCTAAATAACAGAACTAGATCATTAGTACCGTGTAATTCTTCATTCTCTGGAAAATTGCACGACTTGTTAGAACAGCACTTATTATCACACTGAGTCCAGGCTCAGTCAGAACTATATCAGAGGCACTGCGAGCAGCATCCGTTGCATCTGCCACAGCAATTCCAATGTCCGCCTTCTTTAGAGCAGGAGCATCATTAACCCCATCACCAGTCATTCCACAGATATGCTTCCTAGCTTGCAACTTATGCACAATCTCATACTTATGCTCTATGCAAAAGAATCAGATAGAGAGAAATCAACCACATATTTCATATGGTATCAGAGAGGCAAAGTGATTTGTAAAGTAGATTTTACCTGGAAAAACTCCAGCAAATCCATCAGCTTTCTCAATGAGTTCATCAACTGGTAAAGCTCCACATGACTCATCCTTATTTTCTCCCAGTAAAGATGAAGATGGATACATATTTGTACCCATCCCTAGCCGACGACCAGTCTCAATAGCAATTGCTAATTGATCGCCTGCATGAAAACATTGCCATACTTTTAAACTTAAGTAGGTTATCCAAGCACAGTGTCACAAATAGATAATATTTTTTATTCCCTGAAAAGCACCTGTGATCATCTTCACACTGACTCCAAGATCCAAAGCCCTTCTGATTGTCTCAGCACTATCATGGCGAGGAGGATCAAAAAGAGGGAGTAGTCCCACAAATTCCCAAGGACTTCCAGAACTACTTTTTGTTCCTTCAGGTACTGCCTGCCATATGAAAAGTTCTGTCAATAATCAAAATTATTTTAAGTTTTGGAGAAAATTAACACTTAAAAATGGAATACCTGGCGTGCCACAGCGAGAGAGCGAAGACCACGCTCTGCAAATTTGTCAATTATGGCATGCACACGGTGTTCAATCTCTGATTTGTTCCATGCTAGATTGAGAATCTAAGCAGAACAGAAGCCCAAGTCAAACTGAAGATTACAAATCTGGAGAAAAACTGTCTTGAAGACTGCATTCTGTGATATGTACTATCTTCCTCGAAAAACAAGCAAGTGTAGCAATATCAACAGTACTATTCAGTGGCCAAAGAATATTTCATACCTGCTCTGGAGCTCCTTTGCTCACCCTATGCATTTTACCTTCACTATCTAAGTATGTAAGTGCTGTCCGCTTATCAGTTGGATTGAAGGGAAGAAAGTGAACTTCTTCAATACCAGCTCGTGCCTTTTGAGATACAAAATATATCAGAAAATTTACAAGAAGAGAAAGAATCACATATGTATGAATTTAAAATCATAGAAAAGGAAATCAATTTATTCATTAAATCTGATGTATCAAAAGCAAAAGTTTAACTGTTCTACCAAGTGCTATATGACTAAATATATAAAGTAAGAATTATGATCAGACGAAGTCACCAAATTTCTTTTCATTTTGACTAAAATATGGAATCATCAGTATATTTCCAGTTGAATTAGGTGATAGATTAAGATTTGTACCTCCTTTGGGTCAGCCAACATTGAAACTATTGCTGTGTCGATCGCATCCTGATTCTCCAGCCTTGAAGCTCTGGCAGCCATGAGTACAACTCCATCTTTGTCTACTCCTTTGGCAAAAACCTGTAACAGAAAAGGGAGTTTAACAGACTAAAACTGTTTTTTTTTTTTGCGTAAATGAAGGATTTTTCCCCTTCAGAAGGAGAAAAGACTCTCAGAGTTTACTTGCAAGACGTTAGACATCACAAAGCTAAACAAAACTGTACCTCAACCATATTTTTGTCCACTGTAAGCTTGTTAAGAGTTAATGTTCCTGTCTTATCACTGCAAAGTACATCCATGCCAGCCATTTCCTCAATTGCAGTCATTCTTTTTGTTATAGCACCCTGCAGTATGGGAATTTCTCAGAAAGCTATGTTCCATATCAACAATGAAGATTTCTGCATAGCAAAGAGTACATTATTTACACAATTAAGGCAGCTTAGCAAACCTGCTGAGATAAGCGGTGCGATCCAATGGCCATTGTAACTGAAAGAACAGTAGGCATTGCAATTGGAATTCCACCAATAAGAAGCACAAGAAGGTTATCTATACCGACTCTGTATATCCTTCGTTGTATCCCATACAAGACAATAATTTCAATAACCATTCCCAGAGCAATTGAGCAGATACAGAAGTTACCAATTGCTGTTAAAACCTAGAACGGTAGAATAAATGAAGTTAAACACAGTTTATAAATAACATAAAAAGTATTAGGCAGCTTTTAACTAGCAAAATCTGAACCTTCTGAAAGTGCCCAACATGTGTCGTGGTGTCTACAAGATGAGCTGCTTTTCCAAAAAAGGTGTGCACGCCTGTGGCAATAACAACTGCTTCAATTTCACCTTGTTTGCATGTTGAACCCGAGTAGACCCCATCACCAGGATGTTTGGTTACTGGCAGAGACTCTCCAGTCAGCGCAGACTGAGTATTTCATATAAATCTTAAAAATTAGAAACCGTGCAATGTTCATCCCTCACATAAAGAAAAACTGATTTCTAAGATGCAAGTCCATAGAAAACTACGGTTGGCATCTTAAAACTTAAATAACTCTGCCCTAGCCCTTGCATCTCAATCTTCTGAACCATTTAAAAACCACTAGCTTATGAGTTGAGATAACACCTGATCAATCTTTAAAGGATCCCCTTCAAGAAGGCGTGCATCAGCAGGAATTATGTCTCCAAGTTTGATGCTAATTATGTCACCTGGAACCAAGATAGAAGCATCTTCCTCACTCCATTTTCCATCGCGTAGAACCTGGTAAAACAAGCATGCCGTTAAGATATCTTTGGGCATGGAAAGTTTAAAAGTTGAATGGTGACATGACAACAACTACCTTAGCTTTTGGAGCCAACCGAGCCATTAGTGCAGCGGCTGCATTCCCTGCATTGTTTTCCTCTATAAAACTTATAGTAGAATTAATTATAAGCAGTGCCATGATACCAACAAAATCATGGTAATCTGTTTCCCGATGCTGCAAAGTATAAAGATTCAGAGAGCAAAAATCAGATACTTTAGTCGCATAAAGTGAAAAAAAAAAATTAAATAGAGAAAAAATAATCAATCAGGACAGGAAAGAAATAAGGTAAGAAACTCCGTTTACCCCTCCATGTGCAAGAGCAATTGCCATAATAGCTGCAGCTTCCATAACCCATGATAAAGGATTCCACATAAAACCCAGAAACTTCAACACTTTACTTTCCTGCCATAAAGATTATAGAAAGTCAGGAGTGGTTGCATATAGAGCAATTTTCTGAGTTAGAGATCTTCAGCTAGCTCGTGTCTGACCTTCTTCTCCTCGAGTTTGTTATACCCGAACACTTCTAGTCGTTTTTGAACTGCATCTGAAGTCAGCCCTTCATTCGTACAATTAAGATGTTCAAGCACTTCTTTGATGGGGATATGTTCCTAAAACGTTCGTTCACATTTTCAGTATGTATGAGAGCAAAATTTGAAAAAACCAGTGGATGTGTCATCAGAATTGCAATAAACCAACTAATGCTATACTAGAGGGATTGATGGAATGCACCAAATTTGCAAATTGACTATGATACTTGATGAACAATACTAAGTTCGACATCAAACTCAAAACAAGGCCCCGGAAGGCAGCAAAGTACCAATATTAAGATTAAAGTTCTGCATGTCACTTTAACGAGAAAGTTAATATCAGTAAAAAGAAATTACCAGATCAACAGCTTCCTTATTGATAAGTTCCAGGGCGACTGATTTTTCATCCATCCTTGTTCTCCTTCAACTTCAACCCACTCCAAGGCTACTAACCTGAAGCACTAGAAGTTTATGCTTTCTTTCATTTCATTACGTTGCACGAAAAAAAAAAAAAGAAACGAAAACTATTTTATAGATAATGAAGAAAGCCAATGGATTATCCAGATGACTCTTCTCTGCGAATTAAGCTACCTTGCAGGCCCAGTGTCCAACACCAAACCCCAGAACGGGAGGAGAATCCAACAAATTCCCAATCCAAGACCTCCCCCAATAAGACAATGGCAGATGCTCCGAGACATAGGAATATATAACCAACAGAGGGCGGAGAAAATATAGAACAAGGAGGGGAAATAAAATAAATATACGGAACTCAATGCTGACAAGAACGAAAGCATGAGAGGACACAATTGGCGCCGTCGAGGCATCAATGGCGTAACGATCGATCAAGAAGAAGACGATGAGGGGCTTGTGAGAATCCGTCCGGCCAGCTGCGGAGGAGAGGAAATTGCCTCGCGCCGTTTCGAGTTAGAAAAATCAAACGATAACGGCCTCCCTGGGAATTTCAAAGCCACTGCCGCCAAAAAAAAAAAAGAAAACTTCCATGTCCGGATGCTGCCTTGGTCGTAACGGCTACTCCGTATGGAAGCTGGAATCGCAATCCCACCTTCAGGGGGCCGTACTCTTACGAGTTTGCGACAGTTGTCAAACAAATATCTTTTTTTTGGAAACTATCTATTTATTTTCTAAATTCGAAAAAACTACCAGCTTTTTTTTCAAAAAATCCCATCGATATGACCACATTAAACCAAAATCTCAATATATTTCCACTTATTTCTCTATGGATTAAGAATAATTAAACTGTTTATATTATAAGGAAAAGTCATAAGAAATAGAATGATATATTATAATCAGATTCTTTAGCATCATTTAATAATCTGTTTAGTTTTAAACTCATTATTTTAACTATTTAACTTGATACTTAATAGAGTAATGATTTGTGCGGCTTTCTGGGCGTAATCATTATTCTACTTAATAATTAGCTAGTATACTTTGAAATATTTTAAGATATATTTCATTTTTTCCAATATTAATTTATAGTTTTCTTTGGTTTTTTTATCACCTATTATATAGTCTAATTCAAGATTTGGTCGAACTTGGCTAAAGAGATAAACCCATTTAAGAAAAGATATATCTTCCAAATGCAACCCGACACATCCAACAATCCAACCCAACTTGTGTCATCAACAATGTTTGTATTGTTTTTGTCATTAGTTTGCTAAACACGTAGTTAGATTGCAACAAATTCTTTAATACGAGAAGGCTAATCAAAGTTTCTCTAGCTCAATCTCCTCAACTATCTCAAGAATACTTAGGACTTTATTCGAACTTCATAATCATTACTAACTTAAATCTTTCAAATTATTTCATATTCATTCACCATTAGTAAACCTACGCTCAAGCTTCAACTAGTTGCATCACGGCTCTGATGAAATGGCTCATTGCGAGTAGAAAAATAAATACTTTAAACATAATTGTATAAAATAAAAATAAATAATAAATTTAATTATAATTGAACAAATAAGATATTTCGTACCTTGTTATATACAAACATTGTCTTCTGATATAATCGCTGAGAATGAATTAATTAGGTACCTACTTATTATTCAAGTTATACTGATACTGAAACTTTAGATCAAGCACAGGCTTTTAAGCGAACATGGCAAATTAATAAGCCAGGCAGGCAAAAAATTTGGATCTTTTTGCTCCTCGAAACGACAAATTCTGTGGCTTATACTATTTTCAAGCTTAGAAACAGTCATTTGAATGATTTAATAGAACAAAATTACAAATAGACCAAAAACAATTTTATAATCTAAAAATGGGTCGACAATTTTATAAACTTCAGAAGAGTCGGCAATTTTGTAATCTTTGGATGAGTGGAAAGAATATAAGATTGCAGATGTTTTATTCCCGGCCTAAAAGCTTCTCATAGGCTGCTGGCCTACCTGATTCTCTCTACATTTCAGTGAACTTCTTTAACAAAAGGTCCACACACCAATACAGTACTTGCCAAAGCTTCCACCATGAAAAGCCACACTGAATGAAACTGGGAGAACCACCTTCAGCGCCAATTGGCCATTCTCCGATGCCGATACTCAAGGAAAAAGCATTTATCAAAGAGCATCCGCAACCCCACTTCAATTATCGATTTCTTCAAGAACAAACAGCTTTTAGTAGATTCTTCAAGAACAGAGAAGAGTCAAGTAAAAACAACATCTTTATTGTGTCCAAAAGATTTTTTAATATCAATCACGCATGTTATTGAACAAAATATTTCAGCAACTTCGTCTACATAATCCCATCAATTCGGTTCCATTTTTTATGATTCAGTAAAGCGCAGACATCCAAAGCACATCATTTATCCATCATCATCACAAAAGCAAATCTCGAAAATAGAAGCCAAAGCTAGATATCAGATGGTGGAGCTTTCTTTAAGGGACCGTTTCATCCGCCCGGCACCGAGAGATTGATAGTCCCTACGCATCCTTTAACTCTCTTTTCAACTACGTCAGAAAAGATTCAATCGAAGAACATTAGAAAACAGAAAATGCAAAAGACTTTTGAAGGGAAAATCAGACTTCGTCTGCCAGAAGAACTGAAAATACAGGAAAAGATCAAACACATGTATCATCCTCTAATGATTAGCTAAAATCATTTAAAAGATAGCTAACAAAGTGATTGAGATGAAGAACAATTTAAGGGACTTGTTCTTCCCGAAAAGCAATGAGACAAAAAGCCTGCGGGGCAGACGAAAAGTCCCTTCAAAGCAATCAAAGATATTAGTTGAGAGAATTAAAAACAATCCAAAACCTCAGACATCCAAGGAAGGAATTAGCAGCATTAGCTCTCAAGCTCGGCGAAGCGAAAGCTCTTAGGCGGCCACTGCGAATGTTTAGAGAAACAAGCCTTTGGGTTTATCATCACAGGTTCAACAGACACTACAAGACCGATCACACAACGGATGAAAACATAAAAAAAAAAGGCAAATTTGAAACAAGAAAGAAGAAATCTCAGACATCCAAGGAAGGAATTAGCAGCATCAGCTCTCAAGCCCGGCGAGGCGAAAGCTCTTAGGCGGCCACTGCGAATGTTTAGAGAAACAAGCCTTAGATTTATCATCATCGACTAAAACAAAAAAAACCACAAACCAAGAAAACGAAATTACAGAAAGTGGGAAAAAGACTCAGACATCCAAGGAAGGATTAAGCAGCATTAGCTCTCAAGCACGGCGAGGCGAAAGCTCTTAGGCAGCCACTGCGAATGTTTAGAGAAACCAGCCTTAGATTTATCATCATCGACTAAAACTAAAACCAATCAAAACCAGAAACGAAGAAGACGAAATAACAGACAGTGGGCAATGACTCAGACATCCAAGGAAGGATTAAGCAGCATTAGCTCTCAAGCCCGGCGAGGCGAAAGCTCTTAGGCGGCCACTGCGAATGTTTAGAGAAACAAGCCTTAGAATTATCATCATCGACATTACCCCCTGAGTCCGTAAAACTATCAACTCAACAAATCAAATACACAGAATGACGAAATCAAATAACCAACGACAAGAACAAGGCGCATGGAAAAGAGATCTCACACAGCGTAAACAAGGGTGGACATGGTTAGACGCAAGGACCACATCTAGGGTTAGGGTTTTACGAGTGCTTCGTTATGGGAGAAGACTGATCTCGCATAAATAGAGAACGGAAGGGTGCCAGTCCACCGTCCAGAACCTTCTTTCCGTAACCTAATCTATGACGGGGGTTTTACAATGAGAAATTACTCAAAAAATATACAATTTAAATCTGACAAAATTAAAAAAAAATTACAATAAAAATAAAAGAATTATAAAAAAAACCAGTGATATAATTACTGCCATTTTTTACTTCGAAAAATGATATTCGTACTGCAATATTTTATTGTCTTTATATACTAAATGGACAAATCATAAAACATCATTTTTCTTTAAACATTGCTCAGCTAAATATTTATATAAGTAAAACGTATTATTGCCGAAATTTTTATGATACTTTTTAGACTGGTGAGTATATTTGTAAAAGACATCTTTAATATGATTTTCATCTAAAAAAAATATGGGAAAGGGTGGCTGAAGTCACTGAACAACTACCAAAAATTGGAAAAGAGTTGGGTCTGCAAAGAGACCCACCGAGCCCCTAGGTGCAATTATATCATCAAATTTCTTCAACTTACGCAGCCCAGAAGAAAAAAGATTTATGAATAAAAAATTTCTAGAACACTCCGTTCTTCCTTATATATTGATTTCTGTAGCATCCATCTCATCTAGAGGAAGTAGCCAACATTTACTCTTTTGATACAAATCACAGCTCTGGGGTAAATGGGGTGTCTCAAGAAGATGGCAATATCATTATTCATATCCCTCTAGACCACCAGACTACTTGAAGCCGCCACTCGTGAGTGAACAGTTGTTTTGAGCCTCCAAAGCTAGTTGGTGTTGGAAGCTTTCTCATTTGAGCACCCCTTTCGGTTGCATACAGTCCTGAAGGGGTAATTTAGATTCCCACATTTGGTACACGTCCAGCTACCTTCTGGGGCATTAGAATCCTTGATGCCGGAGGATGAATTTGACCCCTATAAAAAATGTAAAATTAATCCTGGCCGTTAACATTAAGATAAAAATATACACATGCAGATACATAATGCAATTGATATGTCAGGCTCTCTCGATGCTTTCTAACACGGCCAATTTACATAAACTCATTTCTCTGAATGGGAAAAAAATCAACAGCATAATAATCAAAAGGTTTTAAACAAAAAGGTTTAAACAATAAAATCAAATGCCACGCACATTCTGAAAACTAATTAATCTACAGAAGCACGTGCACAGAATCTGAGATTAACACCCACATAACAAGAAAAACTGTTTCCATCAAAAAGATCAATAGTATCAAGCAAGAAGATGAAACTTAAAGAGATCTTGTTTTTAGTTCATCAACTAGCACCGGATTTTTTTTTTTGTTGGAGAGAATATTTGCAGTGAAGCTACACAACATAAAAACTTGGCATACGTAGGGGTGGGCAATGGTTGGGTTTAACTGGAACCCGAGACCCAACCCGATCAAAAAGTTAAAGATGGGGATTCCATTTCACCCTCTGTGGAGCAGGGCAGAGAATAAAATCCCGACAAAATTTTGAGTCAGGAATGGGTTCCATAAAGCTGACCTGCAAGATTTGTACAATATTTGCATATCCTTAACATAAAAAGAAATGTCATTATGTTATATAATTAAGTCATGCCTTCGCTTTATTCAGATGTTATTAGGGAAACAAAAAAAAACATCTTTTGCTTCCAAAGTCGTCATTGCACTAACAAGAGAGGAAGGTTTTAAACGTTTAATTATTTAATACTTTTTCAGTTATCATCATTAAACATACCTTAGGGTTTTGTAACTTGAGTTCTGGAAAAATTTTCGTGCTAATCCAAAATCACCTACTCGATTGACAGGTGGGAAGAACTTAGGTTTTCGTCACACTACAGGGAGGGATTCTCTGGGGAAAGAACTCAAGTTTTTGTCAGACAACAAGGAGGGATTCTCTGCAGGGAGAGGTTTTCATTAGGCAATGAAGGGATTCACGTGAGGGTCGGTAGGAGGCACTACAGATGACACCGATGAAAACAAAGGGACACAAACGAAAACAGAGATGAAACAGGGAAGACGACAGGAAAAGGAAGAGGGAATACAGCGGGTCGATGAAGGGTATTATAATAGCGAGAGAGTAATGGGGTCAGGGTTGATGTTAACTTTTCATCCCCGAAATCAACCCATGCCCACCCCTAGACATAATTGTTCTTTTAGTTTTTTCTTTGGACTTCAAGTCGAATTTTAGTGTATTGAAACAATAAAGGTTATACTTTCAAATGAAAAGGTGAAACATATGTTTAACTGGTAAGAATACGATATGAAATGAAAAGGTATAAACCTCTCCTAATAATTCTTCAAGCACAAACAGCATGAGACAGTCCCAACATTCATATAAACAACCACAACAATATGTAATACCAGGTAAATTTAATTTGTAGTAATTTGAAATGATCTGGGAATAAGATAAAGAATATAAAAAAGTATACCACACAACATTCATATTACCCTAAGAACTTAAATTGATACATCTCTAAACTATATCTGAAAATTTGAGACTCATACATGTCAGAAGTAATCTTAACTGTACAGCATGGGAAGGAAAGAACAACATGATCATCAACAAAATTGTGGCAGTGGAAGCTTACTGTGGAGGGTTTAGGAGCTCCACATTTCTTCATGTTGCATGTCGTTCTAAATGCAAAATTCACATTGTCACATTTAGGACAAATCCAATCTCCCTCAGATAAGCCATCTGGTCCTGCAAAAGTATCATAATGAGTTGCTATAACTAGGTCGTTCCACCAAGAAGAATATTTCAGAAAATCAACAGCATTTCCTCCAGAGGAAATAACTCAGGCATTTAAAGTTCCAAACGTCTAATATCTATATCATATACTAGTGAAGAGAAGGAACCTAGTTACCTCCACGTCGCTTTCGAGAAGTATTGTTATCAGGAGGACCGCCATTAGACCATGAACCAGACATCTTCAGCATTACAAAAATGAACACATACTCAGATGAAGTTAAAGAGTAGGTACGAAATCAGTAACTACAGTACAAAATACAAAAGCCAGTACCGGTATTGGGGAAGGAGAACCCCGATACCCAAATCCATATCCATCCATAGCAGGTCCTGGAGCCAATGCCACAGCTAAATCACCAACAAATACAAAAAACGTACACATAAAAATTTGGGCCTTAGAGGGGGAGAGTGAGACAGAGACAGAGAGACAGAGAGAGAGAGAGAGAGAGAGAGAGAGAGAGAGAGAGAGAGAGAGACAAAGACAGAGAGAGACAAAGAGAGACAGAGAGACAAAGAGAGACAGAGAGGGAGGGAAGGAGAGACAGAGAGAGGGAGAGAGAGAGAGACAGACAGACAGACAGAAACAGAGAGAGAGAGAGAGAGAGAGAGAGAGATTACCACCTAAAGGACCTGGTGGATGGAAAGCATGCAAAAGGCCATATGGTCCAGGAGCACTGACAGGAGGTCCATAATCATATCGCACACCAGCAAGCGGGAGTGGTGGTGGTACATAACCACTAGGTACTCCTAATGGCATAGGTGGGGCAGCCACACCTCCAAAATATATTGGAGGAGCATGTTCAAACCCATTTATCATGGGTGTTACCACTGTTCTCTGCTACATGAAGGAAATTGAAACAAAGTCATCCTCAAAATCAAGAAATGGAAAACAATATGGGTTCTGAAATCATTACGAAGGCGGATAGTATTAATACTCGGAGCACAAAAGAGAACATAGGTAACAAATTTCTCTTTGCATGTACCTTTATTTTTTATACTTTCCACTGCCTGTACTATGCTTTATTTCGAATCTAATAAAAGCATCACTATTTCAAAAAAAATAAACACAATAGAGTGCATCTGATGTCTTTAGCAGCAAACTGAAATCCAACACCGTCAGTTCTTTATCTAATTTTTGCTAGTTAATTTTTTTAATATGATTCATTTTTGAAAAATTTTAATATGATTCATCATGAGAAGCTGAAAAATATACGATATCCATTTTCGGCAACATTTCATTATTCAGCACTGTCTCGATCTGCAGTGCACTGAATCCTTTTTTCCTAGAGGTGGACCCTAAAACAGGTAGCTGGACGAAAAAATGACAATCTTCAAGCTACATAACACATTAAGAACAAACAACTTACAAGTATGCCTTGTCTGACAGACTAGTATATCTTATTTTCAATGTGTAGTTGCACACATGATACTGACAGCATGTGCCCATGAGCAAAATCCTAAAGCAACCCCAATAAGTCTAGCTCTTATATCCAATACATATTTTTAGAAAGAGAGAGTGGCTGAGAATGATATTATTACCTGACTATCACCAGATAGAGCAGGGGGGATCATATACTGTCTCAAACAGATTATAGAAAAATAAAAATCTATTATCAAAAGCCCCAGACTTAAATAGGCAATCATGAAAGAACTTTGAAAAGATCTTGAAAAAATCTATCAGATCTCAATAGGGCCACCACGACAGTCATTTTCTTTTCGAAGACCCAAAAGCGTTTTTCTTCCAGAATAAGAATTAAATAATCTGCAGTTTCCACACATCATTTTCCATCCTTTCTACAAAATCTCATACTCATCTTTGAGGTGATAAGTTGCCCTATTTTTACTTTCATAAGTGCTCCCTCTGAACTGAACACAAACAACACCACTTTTGTTCAATATTAAAGTACAACCTTGTTCAACCTGAAGCTCATACTAATGGCAATACTCAGCAAGATGATGATGATGATGATAAATATGATAACTAAGAGAGACAAGAGAAAAGACAGAGAGAGAAGGAACAAGTTTCCAACTCTCCATGTTATGAGCATTCACATAAAATAAAAGAATAGTAATAAGAGGTTGATGGCATCTCTCTCACTTCAAGATGAGTGACAGAGACCCCTTCCCTTGCAAGGTTGTCAGCAAGACAATTTGCTGACCGTGGAACGTGGTTCCATGAGTTATTTATGTTGCACCCTATTGACCATATTTCTCTGAAGTAAACTTAAAGTCTCCAAGGGGGGACTGATTGCCGCATTTATACAATCCTTTATTTTAAGCTACACAAAAATTCAAACTGTACAGCTACTAGATAGCATCTACTCATCTTAAAAAATGTTAGGCGAGGATAATTGACAAAGATAACATACAGGTGTAGAAGATGGTCGAGCAGCGCCACATTTTCCCCGATTACAAACAGTTCTAAAAGCAAAATTCACGTTTCCACACTTGGGGCATGTCCAATCTCCATCGTTTTGAGCACCTGAAAGGGTATAGAATTAAAATTAAAGAATAACAAATTTAAGACGCAAAAAATAGCTCCATACCCTTATATCAACAGAAGCAAAATGATTTTTCAAATGGCAAACCGTGCTTAGCATCGTAAATAACTCAAATTTCCTATTTGTTTCAGTGAACCGACAATATTCACCATTTTGACACCATTTCATTTATCTGTTTCACTTTGGACGTGATGCCCAGGCTTGAAGAAGAGGCTTTTCTGGTTGGTTTAAAGTTGGCATCGTTGTTGCACAGTTGACTATGTGAACAAAGTACTTCTTCAGTCCATTATACTAAAAACTAATTGTTCACTTTCTTCTCAAAAAAAAATTCTATGGTGAAAAGAAGGCAGACAGTAAATATGTGAACAAAGAACTGCGGGGTACCATACTAGGAAAAATGTTTTATTTCCTATTAAATGATGAACGGAAGGCAGATGGCACGCAAAGATGCTAACCGTTATAATTTCAGGGGGATTCTGCCCAGCGCAAGGCAACCACCGCTTAAAAAAGTTTAAACTGCTCATGGAAACCAATGAACCGAACATCGAAAATAGGAAACAATGAACTCATACCAATTCAAAAAATTTTACTCCCCTAGTCTAACTTACCATCGCTTCGAGACCGTTTTGATCCATACGAACCCCTATTGTCGACCTACATACGAAAGACCATTAAACAAATCAACTGGAGAGCTACGACAAAGTGAAGCCGACAGCAGGAACCAACAAACAGTACTGTGACGAAAGAATGAATAACGCTGGTAGAAAATTTTCCGCAGCACGAAAAAATAATACACCTCACAAAACCTATATTTGACGACATAAATAAGGAAAAGAAACAAAACTCTCTCATACTCTAACCCATCGACGGTTCCTTGATTCTTTTCAAAAGAACTTGGAAAGACGAAAAACAGGAGTAACAACACCTAAATAAACTTTTTTAGAAGGACCTACCTTCGCGGAAGCCATTGACGGAGTTCCCTTCAGAAAAAAGAGAAGCTGCTCTTCCTCGCTGCAGGTGATTAAGGTGTTTAAAGGGGGAACATCGGTTTGCCAAATTGATATATTCCGCAGAAATCGTAATGCTGCTCTGGTGCTGCAGTCGCGAGTGGAGACCAGAGAATCGAGAGTGAGACGAGACCGAGAGGCGTGGCTCCTCTTCGCTAGGGCCAGGTATTCGAAGGCTTACGAATGGAGGGATTTTTTCCCAATTTATACCAGATGATATTTTTGTTTTAATTACACTCACATCCTCGTAAAATGTTATGTTTAACTCACCCCCTCCAGCCTCCATAATTTATAAGACTATGACTATCAATTGCTCTCTTTATTTCTGAAACCTTACATAAAATTCCAGTTATCAGTTATTACTTATTTCCCCATATAAAAATATATTTATTTTTTATTTTATAACATATAAAATCCTTAACAATGTTATATATATGGTTGAATCCTCTTCCTTCCTCAACAATGAGAAGGGTGCAATAATGTTACCACTTATTATTTTCATCTATTTATGAAAAAACAGAAAATTTTATATAAAATTAAAAATAGTCATGGTGCTTTTTATAGTTTTGTATACTTATAGATGTCAAGATATAAACATATGATATAGAATATTTCCTCTAACCTATAGGTTTCTTAGGTTCTTCCTATTGTCGGATTGACATCTCCATATTGACCCAGTAACAATTATTTGATAAAGAATTTTAAGAATGGCTAAATCTCTATAATGCACTTTCAATTGAAAACGCCTGGAGGGCTCTCCACAGGATGCCTAGTGCCTACAGGGAAAGTGCACCATTATAGTACATATATCTTTAAAAATATAGAAATAAAACAAAAAGAATGTGTGTGTGTGTGTGTGTGTGTGTGTGTGTGTGTGTGTGAGAGAGAGAGAGAGAGAGAGAGAGAGAGAGAGAGAGAGAGAGAGAGAGAGAGAGAGAGAGAGAGAGAGAGAGAGAGAGAGAGAGAGAGAGAGAGAGAGAGAGAGAGAAGGGAGAGCCACTGAAAAACTTGAAGTACTTTTGGAGTTCTTTAAGTACAAGGAAGTTCAACTCTTTAAGAAATTAAAGTACATTTTGATTCACAAGTACAATGCAATGCACCATTCCTTTTTTTCTGGAAAATAACTTTGAAGATAAGGAAACTCCAACTTATATACACAATCACTGTTGCAAGAGTAGCAACACTAGGAAACAAGCAGAACTCAGAACCCCATTGCGCACCATCTCTTTCATCCGATTCTAATAGAAGGTAGACCATCTCATACTGCAAGCATCTTGCTTTTGCTGCTTTTGATCTGCAGTAGCAATGAGAGAGAAACAATTACTTCAAAAAGGACATCAAATAGGAAAATCTAATCCAAGCTGGATCTGGCTTATTCTAATATTCCAGTTAGGATGATAAGAAAGTCAGAATTAAAAGATCAGTATACTGACAGCATCTTCGTTCATACCAAAGAGAATTTAGTGAAACAGATTCTTGTATAAGCTCCTGTTACCAACCACTTACCAAGAGCAACAAATACAGGTTGCTCATATGATTGTGTTAGAGGCGAGGAAGAGAGGAGACCACTGGGAGATCAAGTCAGGGGTGTGCCACCCATGCTCAAGGTATATTTCAGGAGACCAAGGCAGACCGTTATACTGGAGGACAGCAATCAGCTGGTTCGAGGATTATGGGATCCTATTGTAGGGTGCCACGCGTTGGCCTAAAAGGGAGGCGATATAAAGATGTAGAAATATAAACGAGATGGTAAAGAAGAAAGAAACTATCAATTGAAGAGGGAGCAGCATGCTCTGGGGGTTGTTCCTTCGATTAAAAGGCTAACCACACCTTGTGCCATCTTTAAGACTCAATTTTCAGAGACTACTACTTTCCAGCTATCATTGTTGAATCTTTTGCAGTCCTCTAACAGATTGTTTGCAAGTTTCAGTCATAGGACACCAAAGTACTGATTGGAAGGTTTTGGGAATAAATTTGAACAAGGTTGCACTGCCTTATAGCATTTTAATTTAGATACAAAAGCAAATCAGTCATAACATTTTTAATCGTGAAGCTACTACTCAATTAAACAAAACTTCTCAAGCACTTAAATTACTTTAAAGTTTCATTCAACTGAATGCTAACAGGGATAAGGGTAACAGCAAATTGCTGCTGAAAAACAGCTCAGATGGAAGATGTGTTGAAGACTATGAAAATGCTGCTAGCGCTAGAAAGTAGAAGTAAAACCATGAAACTTACCATGCTATTTCCAGAGCTGTCTTTCAGTTTGTCTTTTATCTGTTTTGTACCACCAGAGTTTGTTAAACGTGTTTCCAGCAGTAATTCCTCCTGCACTTCCATGAAATTGTTAGTACAGGCACAGGAATAGCAAAGTGCAGCTTCTAAAAACAAATTATTTCAGATGATGTACCTGAACATGAATGCGTGACTGAAAACTGCCAACTTTTTGTAGCCGTTCTTCATAGAACTTCCGTCTTTTCAAAGATTGTAGTGCAGCTGGTTTTATAAGTCACCAAATTAGTAGAAATTTAGATATAGTGTTTCAGCAATTTAAACTTAAAGCAAAAGACTGAATTCAATCATGGGCATTACAAAATAACACCTTGCTTGTTCTTTGCTTTTGTGAATTCCTGGAACCGTCCATTTTCTATCAAGATCTTCTTTTGTAAGGCATTCTCCTTTTCCTCCAACATTTCCATTGTCTGCAACGTAAAGATCCAATGCATGTCAAATAACATTTAGAAGGACCACACCACCAATAAGTCCTTGACAAAAAAAAAAGCTTGAAGAATGTTAGGTTTAAATATATTTCAAGTAAATAAATATCCTCAACCATATACCTAACTAATAAAATCCATTTGAATGATTTCTGGCTGAATGCAAGGAGACAAATGTCACCGCATAGTTCAGTAAAGGCATTTTTATAATATGAGCTCACATTGGAAATTGCCCTTTTCTCAGATTTCGTTGGCCAAATTATTTAGTAATAAACTCATTCTTTATAAGATGTAAAGGAATTTAAGATTTCACTCAGATTATTCTCTAGTTTATTATAGCCACAAATAACTGCTACAAAGTAATGAACTTGATGTTACTGATATGATCATGTAGAAAACAAGATGTCAATACTTGGTAATATTCCAGCAGCTCATTAATTCTGTTCAGATAAATAACTACAAAATTTCTTGAATAGCTTATTTCTATTCTTGGAATTATTCATATGATGTGCCAACCAAAGAGTCCAATAGTGAATTGACCCAGTAGTGGCAAACACTAACAGTGATGAAGAGCTAAATACAATCCTTGAAACATAAAATATGTTACTAGAAAAATTGTGTCAGAGAAACACTAGCATTAAAGATGCAGTAATTGCTACGCAAAATCCAATCTGTAAAGTTAACTTGTTTATTGAATCTTGATAAATACAGAAAAGTGAAACAACAATTTCCAAATTTAATTAAACCCCACCATCTGCACGGTTAGGCAGAATTAGAAATTCTTTAACTCATTTGAATTCCAACAAATTGAGAATGCACCCAGAAAATCTCACCGTTAAGACATTCAAATAAACTTGCATTGGTTTAAATACTGAGAGAAGAAACCTAAAAGACTGAAAAATCCCGACAGCCTACCGCATTAAAAATTACACCGAGCTGGCCCTAAAAGTCATGATACGAAGTGCGAATTTAACAACAGATGTGCAACTAATTAACAAAAGAGAACATAGAGTACAAAGGAAAAGGAAGTGAGGCCGTCAGATACCTGTTTCAACTGAAGTGCAGCGGACGGAGTGTCCCCATGAGCACAGCTTCGAAACAGACCAGTAAACATGACCACAACACAGAAACTCAGAGCTAGGGGATGCGGCCCCGAAGTAAGAGAAGCACCGTCGAAAGGGTGAGTGAGAGGGGAGAAGGAAGAGTGAAGACCGGAACTCAGTTTAAAAAGCGCAAGATTTGCTGAACGGAACAGAATCGCGCCCGGGACTTCTTGCCTTTTCCTGTGCCTCCAACGACTAAGACGTCCTGACTTTGCCTCTTTGAACATGTGCTGCCTAAATTAATGGCACTAGAAAGGAATGTATTCAGAATCAGAAAGAATGACAGTATCAGTATACAACAGCACAGCTCTACCTGCAAGTTACAGCCAATTCTCCAAATTCGAAGAGGAATTACAGAAGAAAATTGCCAGTGCACTTCGTTGAAATTCCATATTTAAAAAATTTAATTGTGCGGGCATGGGGGATAAATTACAGAAGAAAATTGCCAGCGCAAGTTACGGCTCTTATCGGATAAAAAAAAAAAAAAGTTTATATAGTCGTTCAATGGCTGTAATGTACAGAGGCTTTTTTAGATTCTAAGAGTATTGATTCTAGGAAGGAAAGTTTCAAGATTAGAAACAGGATGTAGGTTCCCAAAGTGAGATAGGTTTTGCAAGCTGGGCTTGGGTAGTGGGTTTGCAAGCTGGGTTTGGATAGTGGGTATGCAAGCTGGGTTTGGGTAGTGGGTTTGCAAGCTGGGTTTGGGTAGTGGGTTTGCAAGCTGGGTTTGGGTAGTGGGTTTGCAAGCTGGGTTTGGATAGTGGGTATGCAAGCTGGGTTTGGGTAATGGGTTTGCAAGCTGGGTTTGGGTAGTGGGTTTGCAAGCTGGGTTTGGGTAGTGGGTTTGCAAGCTGGGTTTAGGTAGTGGGTTTGCTAGCTGGGTTTGGGTAGTGGGTTTGCAAGTTGGACCTTGAATATGTTTTTTTTTATAAAATCTTGACTTTTTAAATGTTTAATTACTTTCTTATTATTTTTTATTTTAATACATTAACTAGAAAATATAAATCCTATTTGAAGTTTGGAATTTTGGTGGCAGGTTTCTCAAGTTTGGTGGTAGATTTCTCAAGTTTGGTGGCAGGTTTTCTCAAGTTTGGTGGCAGTTTACAAGTTGGGCTTAGGTATCATTAAATCTTGCATGTTAAACAAATATGCAGAAATATAATTTGAAGAATTATTTTCAGAATATTTAAATCAGTATTTTTAACAAAAGTTTCTAACAATTTTTCCTTAAAAATCCTTATACCGAAAATATCAATAATAAAAAATTTCGAAATAAATAGGTATATTACATTTGGGAAACTATGTCAAAAAATTATAAAAATTTATATATGTATAAATAATTATAAAAGGCAAAAATATATATATATAATTTTAAGTATTACATTTGGGGTCAGATTTCTACTTATTTGGGAATAATTGGATTTGGGGTCGGACAAAAAAAACCCAAACCTCACCTGTTCACAATTCACATGAGATCATATTTATGTTGAATCGAATAATTATTTCTTTCAAAATTTTATAGATATTATTTTGTTTTATTTTCTTGCCCTGTCCATGTGTCACTCGGTAATATACCCGAGCCCAACGACATCGAGTCGGAGGTGATGACGACGACGGAGACCCGCCGGGAAAGGCTACCGGCGATGACGACCCGAGAACGGGTGTCCGGCCATATCAATATGCATACCGCCTCATTTTCAAACTTGCGATAAATTCGAGTAGATTGACCCAGAAACGGCAGCTCCCGGAGGCGACTTTGACCGGCGATTTCCAAAGCTGGAGTCGGGAGTATACCCCCTCAATAAATACTTGTCGCTTATCATTTATCACGGCAGAGAGACCACCATGAAAGCACCTTCCTTTACATCACAAACTTCTGATTCGACGTGATGGCAGATTTCTTATCTAGACATTTCATCAGTTAGCCCTGGCCCGTGTCTGAGTCAACTTGGTCGACTTAGACTCGGAACTTAAAATTCTGACTTGGATATATAATTTTCTTTTTCGAGTTTCAATTAAAATTTAATGATTTTATCATCTATTTTGAAAAAAAATAATACTTAATTCATTAATGATGATGAATTAATATTTTAAAATATTTCCTTCCATATACAAATTCCAGTGGAACTACTCGCAACTTTAGATAGGCTTAATCAAACAAAGAAGCTCAAGCTTAGTGCAAAATTGAAATATTTCGAGCTGCCCGTGCTCAAAACCATCAACAGACCATTGGTTTTAGATGAGGTGGGGGCAAGCAAGTTGTTGTAACATCAAATAAGATCATGTCCAAGTTTTGCAAATTGGGGATAATAGAGAGTTAGTCCTGGCCCACGGGCGTGTGACATCTTGCTCTTGTTGACACTTGACAGGGACCATTTCAAAGTCAGAAAAGAATTGGCCCCATTTAGTTTGCTGGGTCGTATAACTTTTTGACTTAGTGTAGGATACTGTCGACCTGCTGTTACCCAGTCTAATCTGTTTTTTTTTTTTTTCTTTTTTTTCAGTGAACCGAGTGGACCTCGTAATGGTTTTTTCTTTTCTTTTCTTGTAGGGTTTGTTTCACTTTATAAAAGAAAAACGGGGTTTCTATAATCAGCAAACTTCTTAACAAATAATTGAATCATACTGGGCTATCAATTTTATTAAGTTTTATAATATCATTAAAGCCTTCAAATGTAATTTTGTTGGACCCAAAGCATTAGTTTAACTAATTAATTGAATCAATTACATTGATTCCATTTCAATCACCACGTTTGTTTGTATTAACAATTGGATACTTATGGATAATAAATATAGGGAAAAAACCTGACATTGTCTCATACGTTACCACACTTCTATAAAAAGTATTGTGGGTCTACCTGTGACAAGTTTATGACAATAGATATATCCTACGTGATCATCAATAATTGGGTGTTGTTTATCTGTAGTAAGAATAAATTATATAGATGATTAATTAATTTTCATTAAAAATTGTGTTTATAGTGTTGTAATTTGTATGTGGAGGTCGTATAACGTATAATCCAGAAGTATTGCGGAGTTGTGTATCCAAACTAAAGAATAAATTAATGATCAATTATGTAGAAACAAAAGAGCGAAATTCAGGGAGTTTTTAAGCACAAAAAAGCCCGCTCAGGGACTCCTTGGCAACCATCCTCCAAAAGGCTAACAACCAACACCACCCAAAAAAAAAAAAAAGAAAGAAAAAATGAAGGAATTATACAGATACGCAGGCCCACGTACGGGATACGTATGACGACGACTTGTAAGTACAATATTCTGCTGCGAGATTCGCCGGAGATTCTTATGTCACCATCAGCTGCGGGAAGCCAAAGGGATAGTGGGGGGACAGCGGCGACAAAGGAGGCACGCTGAAGATTCCGGGGAGTTCCATGTTCATCCAACTGGAGGGAGTCAACGGCAAAGCGGAGGAGAAATGGAGGGTCGTCTCCGGTACCGGAGCCGGAGCAGGCGTCATCGTCATCGTCGTCGTCGCCTCCGTCTTAATCACCTTCTTCTCCGGCGCCATCGTGTCCTTCGCTTCCGTTTCTCTATCGCGGCGCCTCTTCCGGCCGGGGTTCGCTTGCGGGTCGCACTTCCCGGCCTCGAGAGGGAAGTTGAGGATGGCTTTGCTTCCCCTCATCTGAAACGCCGCGCGGTCGTACGCCTTCGCTGCCTCGACCGCGGTGTCGAAGGTCCCGAGCCAGACCCTGGAGCCTCTCCTGGTCGGGTCCCGAATCTCGGCTGCGAATTTGCCCCACGGCCGCTGCCTCACGCCGCGGTAATGAATCTTCTCGGAGGAAGCCATCGCCGTCTCCGCCGTCTCCACCGCCTCCGCGGGCTCGCACCACTCCACTTTGGGGGCGACGGTGGGCCGAGGGAGGGAAATTTTGAGGGACGGCCGGCGCTCCGACAAGGTCGACGGAGACGCTGGATTCCTGTTCCCCTTGGAAACGGGGTGGATTCCTGTAACCCCGTCGTACCCAAAAAGGCTAAAAGTCTCGGTTTTTTCGTTAATTTCTCCATCGTCGACCCGGGTGTTCACTTCGCTGCCATCTGAAGGCGCGAATTCGAAACAACTGACGTTCTGGGTAACCTGGTAATCCCCGTTGGAGCCCGAGGAGGAAGAGCCCGAGGAGGATTCCGAGGGAAAGAGTACGGAATCGTTGGTCGGAATCTTAGGCGTGAAGTCCTGGAGGAAGGCCTCGAGCGAGGCGACGTCTCCCAAAAGATGCTCCCTGATGATTTCGAGTGCAGAAGTTTCGTCGACCGTTGGCATCGCCATGAGCGCCGAGGTCAAATTAGAGCGCGAAGAAGAGAAGAAGTTGGAGGAGAAAGGGAGCCGGTGTGTTTGAACTTTGAAATTGAATGATTTGTTTGAGTGGAAAGATGGGGAGTGTGGGTGGGTATTTAAAGGGAGGGAGAAGAGCGCCGGACATGGATGGTTCTCGCCTGGTTCGTGGAGGGATAGCAGAAGCCACCGGCTTTGTTTGTTATCTCCATTTCGTCGTATGCGTTTTTTTACTCCATAAAATATTCTTTAATGAAAGAGGATGCCGATGGCTGCTTCTTCTCCTTCCCGGCTCTTTCTTTCCCCCCTCTCAAGATAAGAATTTCAAAATTTATCTATCTCGGGCGCAAGCGCGACGTCACACTTCCCCGAACCGGGCCCGGCTCCTCGCATCGAACCGGATAAACCGCTGAAAACACCGAAAAGTATGGACTATCGACTTATTTGTTCAAAAACACTATTTTTCACTTAGTACTGCTCTTCATAGTTTCATATGATTTATTAATATTCTTATAATTAAAGATCCAAAATAAAATTTCAGTGTAGTGGGTTTAAATTTTAGAAAAAAGATATCAGTACTTTTATATTTTATTTTATATCAATGACGTGGCAATTAGTTGGCTATTCAAATAAGAGAAAATTTAAGGTTTAAAATTTACCCATAGTATAGAAATATAATATTTAAAATAAAAAAAACAAAATCTTATCTATTTTATCTCCAACTTTATCTCTTATCAGGACTATCAGATAAATCTAAACTCTTGCAATAATACTTTTGCAGTACTCATATCACTGCTCTAAATTTTATTCCATTATCTATTCAGATGCATTTTTGAATCATTTGAAACTTCTATTATCATCTTTAAAAATGCTATTTAATTCTCTTAGATTTTTTAAATATAAATTTTCTTGTGTCCTGATCCGTGACCCGGTTCGTTTCGAACAAAGGTTACGTGAGGCAAGGTAACTCTTATGTTTTTTGATAAGGTTAATTTATTATCGTTAAGGCACGTCCCAGGAAGAAGCATGCACCTGATGTGGTCCGTCCACGTCCCAACGCTCGCCCACTTGCAGCTCCGCCGCCGCTAGCGCCATTTTTGGCGCAAGCAGTAGCCATTAAAAACGACCCCACGAAGGGCCTGGTTCAGTCTTCCATCAAGTTCCAGTCCCGTCGCTGAGCCCCCACCACGGCCAAATTGCTCGACAACTTGTAATTGTGGCACATTTCGTTTTCCTGACGGCTGTTTGAAGTTCCTCTTTGAACATAACTGATCTAGACCAGTCATAAATTTTAGTAACCCCTTTTTACCCTTTTCTGGTTCTTTCACGGCTACGTACCCATAAAAGATGGTAAAGAATGTAAAGTTTGATTGATTTCATTCACAATACACTTGTTAGGTATCGAGTGGTAGTTATATATTCACTGTGCCCTTTTGTAGAGTTAGATAGAAGGAGAGGCCGAGGACGTTGCAGCTGGATCAGATGAGAGTAGCAGAAAGGGATGGCTGCCCTGTGTTGCCACAACGAACTGTTGTGATTCCGCTCTGCCCCAAACGGACAAAGGGAAGAGGGTACAGCTCCTGACGTCCACCCACGGCGTGGGGTTGCACATTTGTAGGATATTGTTTTGGAGCTTTTTGAGGGAGGGAGGATTCATTACAACTGAGGAAGGCCTGATCAATGTGGGATGGTTTAGGTAGTGGATGGAGAAGGGAAGAAGAGAGAGTACTGGAAAGGGAAATAAAGACTATTCAACATCTTGGGGTCCCAGTTTCTTCATTTTTTCTGCCACTGTTTGGAGCTTCTTAATTCCCTTTGACACGTTATATTTTGAAAATGTGAAATTATTGAATGCCCACCATGGACTTAATCTTGCATTAATTATTTGTATATTTTATACAAGCTTATAGCTGAAGAATAGCTTCACGTGCGTGGTATTTATATTAATGATTTTCTTATTTTTCGCTCACATGTGAACATGCATGGTAGAATAAATACAGATAGGATCTCAAGTAATTTTTCCTTCCGTTATGATAACTTCAGAGGAAAGTAATCCTTTCTGTTTAGATACTAAACTAATTGACCCACATCCTTCAGTAAGTAACAACAAAAACTATGCACTCTTGAAACCTTCATTTGAAGAAATCAAGTATAGTGAACCCTCACAAGAATTTAAGCCAAGGTTGACCCAGGAATACTCCCACATGCCAATTGAGAAAGTCAGAATAGAAAAACTCTCCAGCTAAATTCCTAGTTGACCGTTAATGGTTAAGCCTCAAACATGGGGGGGTTGACCGTGGAAACAAGGTCAGCCACTCACGGCCTTCGGTCTTGACAGCTGAAGAAGTCATCTATCTAGTCTTGACAGATGACGAAGGGTATTGGCTTCTGGAATAGATCCCTCCATCCACGACGATTGTTGAATATCTGTTGTTCATATACAAGGAAAAATAGTTGCCAACCCATGTGCATTTAAAATTAAGACTGAGCTCAGTCAACATATTGAAGAATGAGATAGCCAGCCTTGCATTGAGGGGGTCTTCATGGAAGAAGGCTTCAGATTATATGTAAGCAAAAGATTTTAAAGAGTCAAGTCAAATCCATCTTCTCCATTATTTCAAAGTGCATCTGCAAATCAGGAGGCGTATCGCCAAAATAAAACCGCTCGGAGACCTTCAGTTTCCCCATGCTAGTTTGTGCTTCCTCTTCTAACAGCTGCAACAGGGTATTTTTCTCGTCAAGGATCCATTGCCGGCTCTTGTCCCTCCATTGCCTGGGAGTCCCATGTAACACTAGTCGGATCCCCTTTGAGCCCTTAGAGAGACTCCTAGCAATTTTCTTGATCACAGATTTCTCAGTCAGGTATGCTCCAGGACAGTTGAGACCGACATCGATGTAGTGAATGTCGGAGATGCTATCCAGAAACACATGCTCTAGGGAAGGCGAAAGGTGACCTCCTCTAGTGTTTGAAGAACCCAGTATTCCCTGATTCTCAGTACTGTGGACTATAGTTTGCCCAGCAGCTTGTGTTTTTGCATGGGCTAGTTCGGTAAGGAGTTGATTAATTACAGTTCCACCTTTGCTAAAACCAAGGAGGACTGTATTGGGGGTATCAGTATCACTGCTTGTTTTAGATGCTCCGAAATGCTTGTCAGTCAGTGAAGGCTCTGGTTTACTAGATATCATACCTCTGACCTGGTTATCAGACGAATAACTATCAGAAACAGATACTCAAGGATGAGACGTCCCATTCGTAAATTGATCTAACATATTTTTAAATTGGCATAATCAGTTATATATGCTTTCAATTTCATTGCCAGAAAGAAACTGCTTTTTTGGACTCCCAAGGAAATTTCCAGATTGAATTTCATCTATCCAATTATATTACACATGTCCATAGCTTTTTTAAACTATTTCTCCCCAATCATCATCAGCACTCTAATGGATTATATATAGTTCCTGCTGCCTCGTATCTTCTCAAATATTGGTAGGTATTTAAATCAGATATGCTACAACTCTGAAAAGTAATTTAACTGTAGAATCATAGGAATTTAACAAAAAAATTGTACCTCTAAAAGGCACTTGGACAGAAGCAAGAGAGTGGAAGTGGCTGCCGGAAAACCAAGCGGATCATAAGACATAGGCTCTCCCCGTGAATTCACAGTGGGAACGAAATCCTTATAAACAGCGAAGGGTCCATTGAAAGTGGAGGCCTCAACCACCCAAGCATTCACATACCTGCCCAGCTTAGAAACAATGACGTCAGCTATGTTTTGGACATCGGATAGCTTCTCAATTACCCGATTCCCAGTGCCCTGCAGCACTCGATCCCCATTGAAGAAAACAGCATTTACAGCAGGGACCTGCTTTTCAGAAGTGATGAGAAAATTTGAACTTCCGATCTTCCTTAATTACCATAAAAAAACGGAACCAAAAAGGTCGAATTAAAAAAAAACAATTACAACAGGAACAAGGATTTATTTTATCAGAGGGAAAAGAGACCAAAAAAGGGGTTTTAGGGTTTAAGAATTTGTAACTTACAGATAGGGTTTTGGAAGAAGGAGAGAAGCAGAGTGAAGCTCCGACCTTGCAGAATTCGTTTTTATTGGAGTTAACGGAGACCTTCAACACTCCTTTCCAACGATCCATGCTTCCGTAAAAACAGTGATATCGTAAAATTGGAATCGAAAACGCCGAGGGCGGATAACAAATTTACGCCTTTCTTTCTTTCTTACTTTTTTTTTTTTTTTTTTTTTTGTGTGTGTGTAAGATCGAAGATCCGAGCGGAATTCGAACGAGTTTAATTTGGGGGTTCCAGCCTTCCAGGTGGTTCGAAGAGGGAGTACATGACTGTACACCCAATCATTTGGTCCCCACGTGTCGTCGCCTACGTGGCATCGGTGGTCTTGCATTGCATGTCATTGTCAGCCTTACGAGAACGTTCAGAAGCAAAGGTGACGGCTCGCGTACGTACTCTTGCCAATCCATATTCCTGTGCACGAGTGCGGAACTTAATTATTAATACAGGCCAAAGGAGCGTTCAGCTTCAAAGTCATCGATCGGAAGGCAAAGTAGAAAATGGAACGTCCATGCATTTCCAGGAAGAAGCCATTAGAAGAATATGCCTTCTTCCAGGGAAGCAACCTGCAGTACTAAAGTCCAAAGCAGTCTTCAAAGTTCTTTATATCCGATTGCAAATCATAAGAAAACAAGCTAAGTCTCCCATTATCTCTTCAACTGATCAAGTGAGTCGTCGTGACCGGAGTAGGTTCCATGGTGCAATAATATTGTATTTAAGTCCTAATTAACCACGTTTCTTTAAACTTTCCACCCTTATAGGAATAGTAAATGAAATTGAACTTTTAATCTTATTTTGTTGTTAATTTGATTACGTACGTTTAATTATGAATGGATAAAGAGTTTTTTTTATGATGTAATTAACGAAGGTGAAATCTCTAAGTTCTATATTGATCACTAACACATTTACAAAGTTGTTGATAAGAAAAGAGCTTAATATTAACACCTTAATTCGTTAGACTTGCTTCCTACAGCCAACTCTCTCTTCTAACTTGCATTATTTTCCAACTAATTGTGGCAGAAAATGAAATCTAACTAGAGACATGTATGGATAATCCATATATGTCCATTTTACGTCATTGAAGTACACAAGTTGCACCCACCATTACATAGAAGTCCCGACAAAGTCACGTACCGTCAGGACTCCCAGCCGCCTAAGCCTCTGCTCCAGTGAACAAAATTGCGTCGGTCAAAGTCAAGAGTAAAAATTTCCGGTCAAACTTGAGATTGTTGACTTTACTGATCGATGTTCCATAACCATGCACGCACGCAACTTAACTTAAGAGCATTGCCCAACTGATAATGAAGATGATCACCTTCTTAGTTGCTTCCTTTTGGATAAATATATATTAAGTGTAAAGAAAGTTTATGTAAGGATGATCTTCTATATTCTTAAAATAATTGGGGGTAATTTTTGTTATTTTATAATTTCCAAATCAACGTTCCTTTGATAAATAAGAACTTCATGATTTTATAAGTATGAGATGTGGGGTTTAGAGTAGAACATTAGGAGTTCAATCATACGGGTGATATATATATATATATATATATATATATATATATATATATATATATATATATATATTTGTAAGCATTTCCAATATGACTGGAAAGAACACCTTTGTAAATTGTGATTTTATCTGTAAATTATTAAAATTATATAATAAATTAATCGATTTTAATCCATCAAACACATCAGAGTTTTTTTTTCCCTGTCTTGTAGCTTTATTTTCATGGTAATCATGGACAATAGTAGGAAAGAAAATCCAAATGATTACAAGCCCTTTTCTTCATGGTAATCTTTCAAGCATATAATCAAACACTAAACCTGTTCTAATAATTTTAATGCGCACATTTTGCGGCACCTATATGCACAGGTATGTACCTGCCGCTGTGCGCACATTTTGCGGCTCCTCATAGGGAATTATTTTAATGCGAAAATTGAGGGCATTAAAATAATGCCCTGTGAGGGGGTGTGCGCAAAAAATGCGCACAGCTGCTGTAGACATAGCATTACTCATACTTCATATAAAAGATATTCAGCAGAAGATTACTCCTAACTATTTGCTCCAAATCAATTTAGTTTGGTTCAGTTTTTACAAAATCACTTTCCTCTTGATCTGACACTTTTTCTATTATCATCCACAGTTCATCTTCTAAATCCTAATTCTCTTCATCCTCAAAATCCTCACCTTCTTCATATAAACTTCCTCTACTTCAATCCCATGGTTTACAGTTTCCCATGACTGAAGACACACATCAGCTTGGTAAGATGAACTTTCTCTGTTCTTTTCGTTCTCGTAAACTTACACTTGAAATCCTCTTAGTCCAAATCTCTGTTCTTTTTTGAAGGGTGAACGACCACAAATTGCTCTTCTGGTTGCCGTTTCCACAAGTAATTTGTTGCTTCAACCCACCTTCGATGAACCAAAAACTTCCCATTCTGCACAGCCCAACGGACCTTTTCAGTTCCTGGGTGCAATGAAACCACATGTGTTACTGATGGATCCACCTCGGTGCAACATACAGCCCCCATCTGTTCTGCCATCTTCCAGAGCTGGTGACATTCTGCTGGGAATCCCGTGGGAAATACATGACTGAAGACTAATTTACATCCCTTAAAAATTTCTCCACGAATTGTTTTAAGTGCCTGCATGCATGAGCACAAAAAATAATACCGAGGTGATTTAGGTACCCTGGCCAGATGTTTACTTTTGCATTAGTCAAGCGAAAAACTTAATCATCTGACCCTGTTATAAGCTTCATACAGAAACAAATACACACGCTAAAATTTCTTTGTTTCAAAGTAAACAAAAATACATAGGCAATTTCATAATGAGAAGCACCAACATATCATGAGTACGACCTAAATGATTTCACACGAAAGCAGCCACAGATTATAAAAGAACAATATAGATAAGAAGCAGCCTAAGGGTTTTACAGTTTATGCAGAAACTAGAAATGGTACGAGCCAAGCTTTGAGGGGAGGAGTTACCAGTCGCACATCTCCGCTTGCAAAATCTGTGCCTTGATCCTGTTAAACATCTACTATGTAAGTGCATGAAGATAGACAAAGACAAGAAACTGTAATAAAATGACTTCTTACAGGATCAAAGAACATCTGGCGAACCTTCTTGAGGATCTTAAGAACTGTTGCAAGTGCACCATCAGCTTCATTTTCATCTTGCTTCAACTCGGCCAGTGATGAACCCATTATCCCAAATTGGCGAAAACTTGAAGAAAAATAGTGATATCTATCCATCAATATCAAGTTTTCGTTGTGCTTTTGCCATACCTAGAGCAGCAATGAATGCAACTAATAATATGATAAATTTTATAAAACAAAATATGAAAATCCAAAATGATTTTTTTCATTTAAGTGCCTTGAAAGGAATTGAACTCAACTCATAACAAATTTCTAAGAGAGTGAAATCAGTAAGTTCACAAAGCAATACAAGCAAAATAGTGGCTTTCTCCAAGAATCCTCTTAGCCGGTCAGGTAGCCAATCCAATATCACCATACCTCACATAGCAAGCGAAGTGATAATTTTTTTTTCTAGATGGAACAAACAACGATCAGAACACAAAGAAATTAATTACGAACAACAATTCACTATAATTTTATCACAATGATTTTTTTTTTTCTCACCAATTGTAGCTTCAAATCAACTAAATCCAGAGACAATCAGTATAGCCAACTTGCAGGGGAGGACCAAACATTTACATTTACTATTTACGGAAGATTCCTGTTTCTGTTTAAAGAGGTTCTAGCAGAAATATGTAAATATGATCACGACCTTGGAGTGCTGGTTTCACATAAGTATCCTTCATACGAATCAAGTAAACGTTGCATTATTAAAGTACCCTTCCTTTAACAGCGAGAAAAATTCTTTAGTACATGTGTTGTTTTCTTAAGTTTTCACATCGATTCCTCAAAATACCAAATACCAATTATTGTAATCCATTTTGTTATAGCAATTACGATAATAGTGCACTAAAAGGGTGCAGTATCACCATCATCATAGTCTTATAAATAAATCCACGTCAGAACCCTTCTCCATTCTGGTCAATCCTTGGCTTAACCTTCCTCAAATATAACTGATTACAGAACTAACCTTCTTCATATATTACTCGCCCCGATATCGTGTTGGACATTTTCCAAATATTATGAAATAAAGTTTATGTATGTTTCAAAATACTTGAAGGTTTAACTTGCAATATACATACCATCTCTGTGTCATCAAGGATAACCATAGCATTTTCAGCACCCAAAACAACATCAAACCCTTTTTGATGTCTTTGGGTACAATCATCTTGCGAAATCACTCGAGAACCACCAAAGTAGATACCCTCTGGATCCAGCAGCTTCGCTATTTCCTTAGCATAGGAACTCTCTGCCATTGTGTTCACATATAGCTCAAACAACTTGCTTGCTTCTATGAGAAAAGTGTGCACAAATGGCTTCAATTTTGTCAACATGTGCATGTTCTCCAATTTGTGCAGGCCCACACTCAAATCACCTGACAAATTGGGTACAGTACCATCAGTAGGAAGGAATCTATCATAAGAAAGAAAGAACCTTCTGAGCACGAACATTATCTAGTTGAGCGCAAGTGGCATAGAGCAAACAAAAAATACAGTGATTTTACTGACTGCCTGAGTTTTACTAAGTACAAAATTAGAAGGCCGGTTGGTTTGGCTTATTGGTAGAGCGCTTGATGTAACATTGGGAAGTCATGAGTTTGAGTCCTACCCCAAGCAATTTTAAGTGAATTTGAGCAGTGGGAGGTCTTGGGTTCAAGTCTCCTAAGTCATATTTGGGGTATAGGGCCATTAGGAGTTTGCAAGCACTTTTTTTAAAAAAATTAAGTGCAAAATTAGATAAAACACAGAGAACTACTTGACTCATAGCCCCTGCAAAAGAAATAGGATAATTAACTTTTTAATTTTTTCTTCAATAACGAAAAACTTTATTCAGCAAGGGGATATGAGAACCACATCAGGGAGTATCTCAAAGCCCGCTAATGAAGCAAAGTTTGAGGAATATTTAAAATTGTAAACCGAAATAATTCATGTTTATAGAACAGGAAGACATATTTATTTATTTATTTATTTTTTTTGAGAAAACAGTTTAATTTGGAAGGACCAGATTTATATTTTAGGAAAAGTTACAAGAATAGAAAGTTCAATTCAGAGAGATTTCCTAAATGGCACTTTCCTATTTCATGCTTGTTGAAAATTAGAGTTTTATTAGACCGCACTTATGTTCAGGGAAACATTATCCGATCAGCAGCTTAAAGTTTCGGTTGAAAGATTCTTTTAGGAAGCCCTTTATGAAGTAGTCGTGTTTTAAATATGAGGATTTGTTCAACACTAGGAAAATGTAGATTTAGCAAGTCTCTGAATAGAATGTTTCCTATCTTGAATTTTTTTTCCACCAGGCAGAGAGATGTTCAGTCTGTTCTAGTTAGATTCTATTCCCTAGAATATTCATACGAGTTTCCTATTTTTATTGAGTTAAATGCCTACTGAAGGCCCCAATATGAAACCCATCTATTATCTAAAAAATCTGATTTTTGGTCTCTTGGGTAACTTATCTCAATGAGCTTATTTTCTCTATTTTCCAAGTTCTTAATAGCTGTACTTACCTTCCATTCCATCATTCAACTTTTAGACATTAAAGGGCTTACTAAAATAATCTCCTTCCACTTGTTAGTCGGGCTACCACTGCCAGTGCTTTGAACTGAGTAAAGGCAACCACCCCGACTAACAATACTTCCAAAGGTTCACACTTCCCCTAAAGCATAAACACATGTACATCTAACCAGAAAATTTAGGAAGATTGGGAGGCTTGGGAAGAGTAAGGCTCAACAAGAGGCAAAGAGAGAACAATTTGGAGGCCAAGGCTGGAATTTTAGTGCCAAATCACCGTAACCACGTTATAAGATAAGAATGCTTCAGAGTTTTGAGATGCTGAAGCCTAAGTTTCCCTGCTCTTAGGTCGGTAAAAATTGTATAATTGATAAAAACGGAATGAGTTTGAGGCATCACTCTACAGTAAAGTTCTAAATGGTCACTAATTTTGTGCAATACTAGCTAGCTAGTGGAAATTAAAAGAAGTTGGAGAACCCGGCTAGACCAGATTTAATAAGCATGAAGCATCCCACAAGGGAGAGACACTTGGCCTTTAAAGAGGCTGGTGGTGTCCATGTTAAATCCCAAATAGGTGATCAGAAGACTGGCTAACTTCAGGCCTACAGAATCAGCCAAGAGCCTGGTGGTATCCATGTTTATTCCGATTTCAGTTACAACCGATCTTTTTTCCAGTTCAATCACGAGCCAAGCAAGGGAAACTTTGAGATTAAGCAGCTCATTAAGGAATGAAAACTTTAACACTAAGCAGCTTGTTAAGGAAGGAAAACTTTTACATGAAGCAGCTTGGAGTAACGCCTACTTTCCACATCACATGTCCAAAAAGGCCTAATTGACCTCTAAGAAGGAGAAAAGTTCAGTTTATTTTAAATCTCAAATCAGAAGTAATCAATTAACACAGTTTAAGTTGGAGTCTCCATTACAATAAGAGATTTGAGGGAGAGTCCTCACCTGGCAAGCAAGTAAGCAAGATATCTAGATAATCCCCCAAAATAAATGGATAAATAAATAAATAAATAAATAATAAATCCAAATACTAGAAAGAAACAAAAATTGTCCAAAATCTAGAGCGAGACAAGTAAATGTTTTTTAAAAGTTGTGTTTCATTGATTTAAAAAAGAGTGTACAAGGAATTGCGCCCCAAATGAGGCATTACAACAATAAGCCCCGGCTGTAAACAACAAGATGCTATTGTTGTATCCCTTGATGAGCAAGAACATCCACACGGTCATTGGCTGCTCGTAATACATGAGACCAAACAGTTACATGATGAACCAACTCAGAAATTTCATTAAAAATGAACCAAAAACGCCATGGTGATCTAGACTCTCCCCTGCACTAAGAAATGATCACTTTTGAGTTGCCTTCCACATGAAGTTGACCCAATAGACCAGAACTTGCAAAGCATTTAGTCCTTGAAGTAGACTCATTGTGTCTGCAGCAGTGGAGTCTGATCCCATTTGGGCCAATTATGAAAGAATGCCCATTTGACTAGGAAGACCAATACATTGGAGAGGCAGCCAATGACCACCGACTTATCCCCTTCAATTTAATCTACGAGCTGCGCCAAGACTGCACAGTGAGGAGGCCATAGCAAAGAGCTGCAATTTCAGCAAGGTAGAGTCGACAATCCCCAGGGATAAGAGTAGGAGGAAGAGATTATCCCTTCATGAGAACAAAAACCTCCAAATTAACATGAGATAGGCTATTAAGCGCACAACATTAAAAGTTAGCTTGATCATCATATTATAGACGCTACATAGGATATAAACTTGGGTCTTACAAGGGGTCTGTATTTTCAAAATTTTCTAAAGAAACTAAGCATTGTTAATTTTTATTTTATTATTAGGTCTAATTGGAGAAGGATAAAATAGATGATTTTCTATCTAATTAACTAGTTCAGTGTTATAGTGTCAACTATCAAACTCAGTGGTTATCGCAGAGCTCCCTTTAGAATCACTAATATACCAAAAGACTGTCTATAAAGGAGAAGCACAGACATGCATAAATATTCTGGAGGCCCTCTGATAACCCAGTTTTGTCACTAAACTATGTTGAAACTATAACTAAAAACCAACAATTTAGTGCTTACCATGCATCTGTATAAACACGAGAGCTACTCCAAAATCGAAAAAGGAACATTTTCTAAGTATAATAATCAGAGATAATAAATTGAGGTTATCAAAGGAAATGATCAATAATTTTACAAATTACTATATAACCTACAGGTAGAAGAAAAAACTTCCTTACAAAAATGTTAATCAACTATATGTTTCCAACCTTGCTTTAGATGCTCCTCCCTTGAAGAAACATCCATAAGACGAGTGGAATTTAGTAGTGTATGGTCCAAGTCTAAAATCAAGCGAAGCTTTCATTAACGTAACAATATCTTCAGATCTTTAACTCGCAGCCGAGCAATTTCTTCGCTGCCAAGCCTTAAATGCTAAAATGTAGTGTATTACGAGGATCAGATAAGATTGGATCAACCCAAAAATCACAAAAAAAAGTTGAAATAGTTGTCCTTTCAACCTTATGAATGTATCCAAATGCAATGCCTGAATCATCATTAATCACTTGCCCACATGCCATACACATGCCTCCAAACATACCAGGATGAGGACACATTTTCTCAGTGTCAAGAGTTTTTAGTGCATCTGCAGAAATAACTATCTTTAAAAACCAACACTTGTGTAGCTAATACTATTTCATGGAAGCATATCTATTTTTGGAACTGAAAATAATACCATGTTCCTTCCTTTCGATGAATAATTGCTTAGTTTCCACTGAACCTTCCAGTCCACCAATTTTCTGCCTCTTAAACTTATAATTCATGTCAAGTATCAAATCTTCAAAAGCCAGCCATTTTAAGATACGCTGACGACTCTAACACAACTGGATCAAATCAACATGACATGTTGCATCATCGAATGAGATAACAAAATGTAATACAAGAGAAACCTACTCAATTCCATCACCTCTTCCACCAACTCCCTAGAAAGCTCAGTAAATCCACTAGGCTTTTTTTTTTTTGTAAAAACTACCAAAAAGCCTCCTACTCTGCTTCCATAATACACCGTATTGATGGTGAATTAGCAGACAGTATCAAACTCTCAAAAAACTTTCATCAGTTGATAAAGAAAGACAAATTTAAGAATCCACCCAACCCACCCAAAAAATATTCAACTCTAAATTTCAAAGAATAAGTTAGATAAAGAGTTGAAGCTAACAAAAAGAAAAATTGATGAATATAGAGAGATTGAGAAATAAAGAGAAAAGATGGGGTTCAAATCCTTAATGAATACATCAAGAGATCATAGCAAGTTTTAAGTATCTGTAATATCTTTTTGCCAAAAACAGGTGCCTAAATCATAGAAATGCAATCAAAATTCATCACCCATACCTTTCTTGTTCGAGATCATCATTAGTATCAGCGGTTGCAGCAGCAGCATCAAGAACATCTTCACCTAAATCTGACTCCTCTGAAGAGGTAGATGCAAGCTCAGCATCAAGAACATCAGCAAAGTCATCACAGCTTGAAGACAATGGTGAATCTGCCGCCAAACTCATGATTTACACCATATTATACCTGCTCTTGAATTGACATATCAGAAAATTGAAGATAATTTAAGAAAAACCATAAAATGACAAAAACTACAATGACATTTACAACTAAAATAAGTCCCTTCCACACAAAGGGTGATTTATAACTTCATTCTTTTCATAATCATGGTTAATAGTGTTAAAGTTGTTCAGATCTTATCTCCATCTTCTTATCTCATCATCGTATCTGTTGTACTCTAACCTCCCCTAATCTGTATCCAAACAAATCCAATCTTGATCCTCTCTTTTTGAATCACACCTCATGTATAAATGCATGTACACTGATTAATGAAAATCTTCAGTTTGTCAAACTCTCACATGGTATCAACGACCTAGGCCTTTTTTTTTATCTGAGTTCATCCCTTGCTGTTTTCTTTCTTCGTCTTCCTTCCTCCAATGGCTTCTTCCACGACCTCCACTCATGCTCCCCCGGCTGCCGTTTTGCCTCTTCCGGTCATGAAATCAATTTCTCAAGAAGTTTCTTTCAAACTATCTCCAGACAATTTCCTAATCTGGAAAGTTCAGATTATACCTGTCTTACGAAGCCATGGCCTTTTGGGCTTGATTGATGGCAGTCTTCTGGCGCCCACTTCGTCCCAGGAGGAACTCCTAAAATGGAGGCGGTTAGATCAGCTTTCCCTCGAAGGGCTTTTTCAGTCTCTCTCTGCTGAAATTCTACCGCGTCTGGTCGATGCTGAGATGACCCGAGATGCCTGGCTGACCTTGGAGGAGGTTTATGGCACCATCACCTGCTCCCGTCTTCAACAATTAAAAACCCAGTTACACACCTTGCAGTGTGGCAGTCAGTCTGTTCACAAGTACCTGATCCAAGCCAAATCCATTGCCCTTCCACTTGCAAGTGCTGGGAAACCTGTGGATGAAGATGACCTGATTTTATGCACTATGCGAGGGCTAGGATCCGATTTTGATCCAGTTCTCGTTGTTATTGATTCTCAGCCGACCCCCCTACTTTTTCTTTTGTCTCGGCTCTGTTACTTGATCACGAACATCGACTCCGGCTTGCCCAACCTGCTGTTGCTCTTGCTGCCACGGCTCCACCACCATCTCCTCGCCCACCCTCTGGACGCCCTTCTAGCAGCTCGTCTCGCCGCCCTGCAGCAAATCGTAGTCGTAATACCGGTGGTCGTGGCCGCAGTCGCAACCTACCCTCGACGACTATTTCTACACCAAACAGCTCAGATAATTCCTCCGTGGTCTGTTACCGTTGTGGCCATCCGTACCGCAAGTCGAACCACTGTTGGGCTCTGGATGCGGCTCTTCCGGCATCTTCTGCACTTTCGGCTTCCTCTCTGCCAGTTCCCCAATCAGACGACTGGTTTTTAGACTCTGGGGCAACACATAATATTACTTCTGATTCTGCCGATCTTTCTTGTAAGATGCCATATCGTCGTCACCACTCTATTCTTGTCGGTAATGGCCACTCGTTGCCTATTTCACGTTCCGGTCATTCTTATTTGACTATTTCCTCTGGACCTCCTGTTCAAATTTCTACTCTTTCAGTTCCTGCAATCTCAAAAAAAATTACTTTCCCGTCTCTCACCTCTCAAGTACTAACAATTGGTCTTTTTTTTTTCACTCCATCTAGATTTACTATCCGTGATTTGCAGACCAACAGGATCCTCCATGAAAGACCCAGTAGAGGTGGACTATATCCTCTATCAGTCGCTCCAAAACAATGTCTTTCTACCAATAAATACTCTTTCGAAAATTGGCACTTCCGCTTGGGCCATCCATCTCAGCAAGTTCTACGCTCTCTCTCCTCAGTTTTTGTCACTTCCACGCCAGTCCGCTGCCAATACCCAATGCACGAGCTATTAACTTGGCAAGATCCATCGTCTTCCGTTTAAATTACATTCAATTCGCACTAATAAACCTTTGGAATTACTCCATTGTGATGTGTGGGTTCCAGCCCCAATTTTATCTGTTGACAATTTTAAATTTTATTTAATTATTGTTGACGAGTATTCACGCTTCACTTGGCTTTTTCCTCTTAAGCGTAAATCTGATGCGTGTTCGATATTTCTAAGTTTTATCCCACTTGTTGAAAACACAATTGGTAAAATTCAGAATATCCAGAGTGATGGAGGTGGCGAGTTTATAAGTACGTCTTTGCAGGAACAATTTCGGTCCAGAGGAATTTGTCATTGTTTGTCATGTCCAGGTACGCCTGAACAAAATGGCTTAGCTGAACGGAAACATCGTCACGTCGGTGAAATAGGTCTCACCCTTCTGGCTCACTTCAATCTTCCACAATCCTTTTGGTCATATGCCTTTCTCATTGTTGTACACTGCATTAATTTATTACCCTGTCCACTGTTTCATCAGACGACTCCATTTTATTGACTGTTTAAGCGTTCACCTTGTTATGATCATCTACGTGCTTTTGGCTGTTTATGCTTTCCATGTCTCCGTCTATGTAATATTGGAAAATTGGATTTTCGTAGCAGTCGCTGTATTTTTCTTGGTTATAGTACACGCCACAAAGGATACTTATGCCTTGATATACAGTCCTCTCGATTGTATATTTCTAGGCATGTTATTTTCCATGAGAATACTTTTCCCGGCCTTTCCCCGACCGCTATGCCTTCTGTGTCCCCTTTTGTGTTCAGGAAGTTCCCCCCAATTCTTTCAGAATTATGGTGTCCTGCCCTTGTCGTTGGAACTTCACCAGCGGTTCCTCGCCTTCCTTCTCCGTATACTGCTGACAAGCCGCCCTCGCCTCATCCTTCAAGCAACCCCCATCCCACATCTCTGCCGCACCACTCCCCGGCGGTCTCTCCATCTTCCATCTCTCTAGGGCCGCTGACTTCTGCAGTCGCCCCCCACGGCCGCCCTGTCCGGCCTCGGCGCCGCCCCGTCCGGCCTCGGCACCGTCCCCTCCGGCCTCCCCCAGCGATTGTAACTTCTCCGCCTTCTCTGCCCAACGGCCCCAGATCCGGCCCTGCCTTCGACGGGCCCTCCATCCCGAGTCCTCCTTCGGCGAGTCCCCTTGGACCTCACACTATGGTGACTCGTACCATGGACGGCTCCCGCCGAGAGAAAATTTTGTTCGCCGAGAGATATCCTCTGCCAGAATGTCTCTCCACCAAACTCTCGACTCTGCCTCTGGAGCCGCGACACTACTCTGCTGCTGCACGTGACGTTCGCTGGATTGATGCAATGGATCTGAAATTAATGCTCTTCATAAAAGTAACACTTGGACACTTGTGCCCTATCTGCTCACATGAATGTGGTTGGATGCAGGTGGGTTTATCGTTTAAAACTGCGTTCGGATGGGACAATTGAACGCTTTAAAGTTCGATTAGTGGGTAAGGGCTTTCACCAATAGCTTGGACGTGACTACAATGACACGTTTTCCCCAGTAGTGCGCCCTGCAACTATTCATCTAGTTCTTGCTATAGTGGTAACTCTTAATTGGCCCTTACGACAGTTGGATGTCAAAAATGCGTTCCTTCACGATGATCTATCTGAAGCAATATATATGCAGCAACCTGAAGGATACGTAGATCCGGCCCGGCCCACTCATGTCTGCCATCTCCTAAAATCATTATATGGACTTAAACAGGCTCCACGGGCCTGGTACTCCAAACTCAACAACTTCTTGATTAAGTCCGGCTTTATTGGGTCCCCACATGACTCGTCTTTATTTTTGAAACGTAATTCCAAACACACCATTATTATTCTTGTCTATGTTGATGACATTGTTGTCACAGGATCCTCAATTCAGGTGATTCATGATATTCTTACTCATCTTCGGACGACCTTTGATTTAACAGACCTCGGCCCACTAAAATTCTTTCTCGGAATTGAAGCATATCGCAATACAGCCGGCTTATTTCTCTCTCAACACCGCTATACTCTTGAACTACTTTACAATTACGGGATGGAAGACGCCAAACCAATAAGCACTTCCCTTCCTGGCGACAAACTATCTATTAATGATGGCGATCTACTTCCTGAACCAACGTCATACCGAAAACTACTTGGCAGCCTTCAATATTTCACATTAACCCGCCCTGATATTGCTCATGCTGTAAACTCCCTCTGCCAGTTCATGCAATCCCCGCGAATCCCTCATCTGCAAGAGGCCAAACATATTCTACGTTATTTAAAGTTCACTCCCACTCATGGCATTCGGATTTCTCCTTCCTTTTCTCTATCTGGATATTGTGACGCTGATTGGGCCGGTTGTCCTGTAACCCGTCGTTCGACAACCGGTTATGCAATCTTTTTTGGACAAAATTTAATATCGTGGGCCTCTGAGAAACAATGCACGGTATCTCGTTCAAGTTGTGGAGCAGGATATCGGACTTTAGCAGCTCTCAGCACTGAAATATTATGGACTCTACACCTGATCAAATTTCTCCACGTCCAGCTTCCTTCACTTCCTATCCTGTATTGTGACAATGTCAGTACAATATTCTTGGCTTCCAATCCTGTAGTTCATAGAAGAAGCAAACATATCGAGCTGGACATTCATTTCATCCGAGAAAAACTCGCCGACGGCCGCTTTCGACTCCAACATATCTCTAGTGCCAACCAGCCTGCAGATCTACTTACAAAACATTTACATCGCGCACGATTTGAAGCCTTGAGATCCAAGCTGAACATTCTCACACCACCTTGACCTTGCGGGAGGATGTTAAAGTTGTTCAGATCTTATCTCCATCTTCTTATCTCATCACCGTATCTGCTGTACTCTAACCTCCCCTAATCTGTATCATAACAAATCCAATCTTGATCCTCTCCTTTTGAATCACACCTGATGTATAAATACATGTACACTGATTAATGAAAATCATCTATTTGTCAAACTCTCACAAATAGCACTCATGCTTGAGGGTCGAGATTTCAAAAGAAAAACTGATGTAGAAAATGAGGATTTAGTAGTTTAATTAGGGTTAATTTGGTGATTTGAGTTTGAGTTTGATTTAGTTTAAAATTCCTTATTTAGAATATTATTTTAGTCAGAGTTTAAGTATGACATAAACTCTAGGCTTTATTGAGTGTAATTGCATACGTTTTGATGATTAATTGAAAGCTTGTTTATCTTCCTCTGCTCTTCGTCCTTATTTCTCCCCTTTCTTCTTCCTCTTCCTTGTTCTCTTTATCTCTTCTCTTTACTCTCTCTTTTTCTCTTTGCCCTATTCTGTCCTACATCAATTAGTATCAGAGCAAAGGTCGTTTCCTCTGACCTATACCCTGTTCTGCATCAACGAAGTTGAAAGCTTTGGCAATCCACGAACTTCAAAAAAAAAAAAAATATTCAGAGGCGAAGATTCGCACAACCTTTTTGGTTTCTGCCGACCCAGTTTCGCCAACAACAGAACCACAAACCTCACAAAATTTCGCTCCGTGAGATCTGCGATCTGAACCAGCATCGTCTTCCCCGCTTCGGACTCGCGCACGCTTCACGACCCAACGCGGCCTTCGCAGTCGGGATCCTCGACGTCGCGACCCTCGCCGTCGCCCGCCTCGTTGTTGCCCGCCTCGCTGTCGCCCTCCTTGCCGTCGCCCTCCTTGCCGTCGCCCACCTCGCCGTCGCCCACCTCGCCGTCGCCCACCTCACCGTCGCCCGCCTTGCCGTCGTCCGCCTTTCCCCTTCTCTTCCTTTGCTTCTGTTCTTCCAATACATCCAGCCTTCGCCATCGAGACCTAGTTCTGGTTTAATCCAGAACTTAAGGCACGCAATTAGGCTCGGTCCGGTTCGACTCCGTTCAGATCGGTCCGAGTCACCTCAGCTCGGCCGGGACTGCTACAGTTAACCCAGTTCGGTTCAGGTTGACTTCACTCTACACGGTTCAGCTTGACAAACTCGACAAAACTCAGCGGGTTGACTCGGTATAAATCGATAAGCTGTATTTTTGCCTCTTGATTTTAAACAGGTAGATTTATTTGGAGGTTTAATTTTTACGTGCTTGGATCTGATACAATTTTTTTGTTTTATCCTATTTTGAGCCAGATTTGAAAAAAAAAACTCTGTGCATGATTATTTCCTTGATTTCTTTACCTATTGTGTTTGTTAGTAGAATTTTTAAATTTTCTTACTCTTCAGTTGTTTTAGTTATCTCAGCATTTTGTTATACTTGTTCTTTTTTATTCTCATCTTGACTGTGAAAGACTTTGAAGCCAAATACAATACCCTTTAAGAAAAACACAATAACCTTGAAAAAAGAGTGACCACCAGTGAGACCAACATGTCCAATCTCCAGAACCGGTTTGACTAACTCGCCCAAACAGTTGAACAATTTACCAAATCGGTTAACCGCTTTCATGATGATTATGTGACCACTTAAAGAAATCCTGAAAAACAATCATTAAGGGAACCTATTTTGGAACCCCTTAAGGCTCTATCGTGTCACTTTCCTATAAGAATAATCGAGCACACACGACGGGTATCTTGCCACAACCAACAACTAATCCTTTGACCGACTACCAACCTACTGTTGAGGAGGACGTATTCTCTGATGAAGAATACTCATAGCCCCGCATGCCTACTCGACAATATTATAAAGCGACAGGTAGACATCGTAACCATGTGGATCGTCCTAGGTACCCTCATGATGAAGTTGACATGTCTGGGAGGGTCAAGGTAGATGGCCCTGAGTTCGATGGAAAAATTACATCCTAGTGCATTTATCGATTGGTTATACAACATGGAAGATTATTTTGAGTGGTACCGAATGAACGATGTTCAACACAATCGTTTTACGAAAATGAAGTTGGTAGGTTCTGCCAAATGCTATTGGCAAACTGTTTAGCGTAACACTGAAAGATTGAGACATCTATCCATTTCCACTTGGGCTGAAATGACAGAAAAATTGAAAGAAAAATATCTCCCATCAAAGAAGAAGTTATTGTCCATGCTCCAGACTCTTTAGAGTAGGCATATCACAAAGCTGTAGAATTTGAGAGGTACCTACACTTTCCTCCATCTTGACGACCTTTTAGCATTTCCAGCGACCATCGTCAGGAACAACCGACGCCATTTACTAGAAACATCATTGGAATACAACCACCTATCTTTCAGAGTCTTTCAACTCATAGTCCTCCACCTCATCATGGTGAGCATATAGTTGCCCAAACTACTTTACTTACTTCTAGATCGACAATAGAGTGTCATCCTTGTCATGAGAAGGTCACATCGGTTCTCGATGCCCAAACCGCACCTTAGCGTTGGAACGTGTTGATGGAAACACACTTAAGGAGGAGTCTAATGTTGTTATTATTACTCCAATGGAGTATCTAGAAGACAAGACTGATTTATGTGATGATTCTCTTACAGGCCCAACCCACAATTCTGCTTTTAATGGGATACATTTTGCCAGTTGCAGCTCCACAAGCCATGAAAACTAAGACTGTTGCTACCTCCATAAAATGTCCCTCTATTTTTCAAACACAAACCAATGGTCAAAAGGAGGTGGTTAACCGTAGTTAGAGGGATTTGCGTCACTGTTTAGTGAGGGACATGCCTGCTACTTGGACTATTATCTTACCCATTGGTGTGTTTTGCTATAACATTTCTATTCACCACACCACCAACAACAACCTCTTTGAGATTGCATATAGCCTATCCCCACAGCCTACTGACCTTATTTCTTTCACCATAGATTTTTTCCCGTCTGATTTTGCCCATACTTTTGTTGATCCTTTCTCTAGTTTTCATGTTGAGATTAGGCAAAAATGGCTTTGAGTAATGATAATTTTAAACTTTCTACTAATGCACATCATAGGTGTAAGAAATTTCAGGGTGATGATTATATTATGGCTCATCTTACCCCTACACTCTACTCGCCACATGCTTGTTCTAGTGGGCCTTTTGCTACTCCTTGTAGGATCGGATCCATTGCATATACTTGATTTGCCTCCTGATTTTTCTCTCAGTCTAATATTCAATGTGGCAGATTTATTTGATTACCGAGTCACATGTGAGCTTCATGTTTTGCCTTCTTCTATGCTTGAAGGTCCATCTTCCATACTTGCTCCAGGTTTTTCGACGTTGACCCTTGCTCCACACGATGTATATGTCGACGTTCTGGAAGGCACACCTGTCACTTCATATCTGTTTGGCGCTTATCGTTTCTTTGTTCGTTGGAAAGATAGCCCCTCCATTGAAGATACTTGGGTTCATGAAGCTGACTTTCTTCCACTAGCCTTTGACTTGTGGGATATCTATTTACAGTCTAACTCGACGAAGTCGAGTTCTTTTCAAGTGGAGGGGAATGATGTAGAAAATAAGGATTTAGTAGTTTAATTACGGTTAATTTAGTGATTTGAGTTTGAGTTTGATTTAGTTTAAAATTCCTTATTTTGGATATTATTTTAGTCGGAGTTTAAGTGTGACATAAACTCTTTGTTAGGTTTTAATTAGCCTATAAATAGGCTTTATTGAGTGTAATTGCATACGTTTTGAGGATTAATTGAAAGCTTCTTTATCTTCCTCTGCTCTTCGTCCTTATTTCTCCCCTTTCTTCTTCCTCTTCCTTCCTTGTTCTCTTTATCTCTTCCCTTTACTCTGTCCTTTTCTCTCTGCCCTATTCTGTCCTACATAAAAAACCAGGTCAGTTTTATTAGTGTTAGCTAAGTTTTAGAGAACCAGGAAATATGATATCAGAGAAAAAGAGGAAGGTGAGGAGAGATTTCAGCGGAGGAAAGAAATTTAATTGGGAAAAGAAGACCTACCAGCAATCTGAGTGAGCAAACGAGACAGTAGAGGAGGGAAATAAAAACCCACCACCAAGAAAATGACAGAATGAAGAGGGAGGCTTCTTGTCGGCGACCTAACGAGGGAAGCCTTCTTCCTCTTTAGTCGAACGGAGTGTCTGCATCAAATATTGAGCACTTCGAAGAGTCGGAGAGTCGGAGAGAGTCGGAGAGAGACGGAGAGTCGGAGAGTCGGAGAGAGACGGAGAGTCGGAGAGAGTCGGAGGTGGATGGCCACCTAAGCCATCCACGTCATTTCCGTGCTCGGGCGGAGTACATACTCCGTACCCCTAGCATTACTCAAATGATAAACTGCCCAACAAAAACAAATTTCAGCCTAAGGTGAAAGGAGAGAGTGGTCACAGACGGCTTTGCTTCTATGAAGGGAAGATCTTTAAAACAACTGCAAAGCATGCAGAGCAACAGAGTGAAGCAGAAAAAGAGAAGAGTGATGCAAGGCTGAGCGACCACTGCCGAATTCCCCACTCCTTTACTTTCCTTCTACAAAATTCCCCTCTTGTGTCTTTTCTTCCTCCAACCACTGCCAAATGTAAATTCGGTGACGGAAATGGGACTGGTAATAACAAAATCAGGGATTACAGAAAGGAATAAGAGGGAAATGAGAGAAGAATTAGAAGGAAAAGAGAGAGGAATAAGAGGGAAGAGAGATAGAGTAATCAGAGGGAGGAAGAAAAATACCTCGGCTTTAGACATAGTATGTCCCCAATAGCTCGATGGTCGCCTGGTAAGGAAACGGGGAGTCTGGCATTAGGGTTAACCGAAATCAACCCGGCCCGATGAATATAGTTTTTTCTTAACTCATGCGCGGGTCATCAGATCGGAATCCATTCAAGACCACCTCCTCTTCCGACTCGATCCGTTTCTCTTTAACGGGTAACTTCTAATGTGGTCAGATACGAGAGATTATTAAAGAAGATAAGTGAAGTCAATTTGAGGAGCTTTTAGAAAGGAGGAGAATTCTGTTCTTTACTGTGAATTTACTGAGTTGTTTTGTTCTTATAGTTTTTTTTTGTAAATTTACATTTTGAAAAAAGAGGAGTCTCTTATTTAATTAATTTAGGTCCTTTAGAGGAGGGTCTGAGAGTTTGAGGGGGTTGTAATAGAGGTCTTGTTGTAACTTTACAATGTTGACCGAGATTGGAGTGAACAGTCTGGATTTAGGGTTTGATTGAGTCAGTAGTTACTATTTATACTAGACCTTAGGCCCTTTTAGAATTTTAGGGTAAAAGAATGATGATAAATTTTAAAAAAATATTGGATAAAAAATCTTTAAATTTTAAATTTTATGGGTATTATGATTTATGATTCTATGAAGGAGGTGTTATTTTATCTAATATGAGGTTCTTGATAATAGACTCATGGGAAGGAAAGAATAATATGTATTTTAATAAATGAATCAATGATAAAGAATTAACATATAATATTTGTAATTTTATTTTGATTGATGTACAAGTATAACCGTAGAAGATCGCCTATTAAATGTGTATTTGATTTAATTAGGGACATAGACATGTATTAGTTTTTTTATGAGGTAATTGTATAATTAATAATAAGTATTGAGTTTAATTCGAGTATAGTTATATAATAAAACATGTCAATAAATTTAAAACATCTGCTTGATTTAATAAATATTTACATATATATTACAGAATTTTATTAATTATTGAATAATAAAAAACATAATAGAAACTTAAGTTGTATTGCAAATATGTTATTTGGCACTTGTTATGTATAAAAGTCTAAGCCAATGAGTCATTAATCATTATAATCAATAACTCATATAAGATATAGCTCATAACAAATTAAAACTCTATGCCAAATTAGGCAATGAGTCATTGTACTCAATAAGCGTAACTCGTATAAGATATTGCTCTCTATTGTTGTTAAATATATAACTCTAACTCTAAACCAATGAGTCATTATACTCAATTGTTATGTCAAAAGGTTATAAATTTATATGATATCTCATTGTGTTGAAAGTATAATTGTCATAAAAAGGAATAGGCAAATTAATCAATAATGAAAAAAAGAAAGTTAAAAATAAAAAATTGATAAATTTATCATACTACCCTTATTTAAACGGTAGAACGGTGAACGGATTTGGAAGAGCTATTTCCGTTCTATTTTATTTATTAAATGGTAGAATGTTAAACGGATAATATTATAATTTTACTTCATCAAATGGTAGACGGTAATCGGTAGAATGGTAGAGCGGATAATTGGATACCGTTTACACCCCTAGTGTTCGTTCCCGAACAACCACCATACACTTAGACAACTCCTCAATACCATTTTCTTCCACCCAAATTGGAGAAAAAGAAAAAGCAAAAGCGCAGCTACTCAGCATTGTCAATGTCTAGGAGATATGGTGTGAAAGAAATAAGAGAAATTTGGGGGAGTCATGTGGAACGCATAGCAAATACAAAGAAAAAAAATTTACTCTGTCAATGATATAGCCTAACAAATATCAATCCCGAAAATTATCCTGCCTAAAGCTCTTCGACTCAACACTCAATGGTTATTAATTAGTAATCTTTAAGAAACGGCGTGGTAATTAAGCCAACTAATCCTCCAAATGTCCAAACGGATAAATAAGAGGCATAGTTATAGATATATAAGTAATTAGTAATGCGTTTGTGGCTCCCACACACTTCACACTGTAGGCCCTCCCTCAAGCACCTCCATCGTCCTAAATTGTGTCGCTCACGACCACGATCATAACGCCATATTCACAAAACTTCTTGACGTTAATTTCCTATGTTAATTTGTTTTGTTAAATATATCTCCCATGAGCAATGCTATGCATACAATACTGTTTGGGTACATCTGCGTACACCCCCTCGCATACCATTCGATAATGGCAGAAATTGAAGTGTCATTATTGAATAGCATGGGGATGTACGCAGATGTACGTAAATAGTATTGTACGCATAACATTATTCATCTTCCATATTGCAGAGGCGATTAGACTATATATGCCTAGAATGAAACTCCATAAAACTACAAGCATAAAACAAGAGGAAGCATTCACATTTAACTTGTAATCAACAGGTGACGTTCATTATAGTATGTGTTAAACACTGAGGAAAATGTATGTAGGCTTCCACCAAAATATGCGTAGAGAATCGTCTATATATACAGAGGGAAATGAGGACTCTTGATAGCTGAAAGTTATGGAAGAAGAATATTCTGATTTTCAAATAGAAAAATGATATCAATACTTTCTAGTTTTACTTCGAGGTTTTACATTGTGACGTGGCTACTTAGTTGGCGGTCAAGGTAAGAGAAAATCTAGGGTTTAGGGTTTACCCATAGTAGTAGATAATATTTTCTTAGAAAAATAAAAAATATCTGTATGTGAATCCATTGTCTAAATTATGATAAATGACTTGGGGGGCACCTCCCTCCCCTGGTGTCCTTGGTTCCATAAGTGGAGGACCATAATTGCCATGGTGAACAAAAAGCAAATTTGATTCCTACTTTCATACGCGTTTGTGCCAAAAATGTTTTTTTACCTGAATTCCTGTTTTATCCTGTGCCAATAAGAGTGGTGAATACGAAATAAATTTTTATACGAAGAAAATGACGAATTAATCCACTTACCTCTCTTATATTCTACCTTGTTTTATTTTTAATATTTTCAGATTTAATGTGTTTATATTTTTTCTCAATCAATAAAGATCATTTTTATTTTCTAATAATCACAAAAGACAAAAAAAGTTAAATATACAATTTAATACGGGAGGAAGACGGTGGAGGGAAATGGTGGAGGGAGATGTGAGGAAGATGGTGCAGCGAAATGGTGGAGGGAGATGTGAGGAAGGCGGTGGAGGGAGACGACAGGAAGGTGGAGGAGGGAGACGGGAGGGAGACGGGAGGAAGACAGTGGAGGGAGACGGGAGGAAGACGGTGGAGGGAGACGGGAGGAAGACGGTGGAGGGAGACGGGAGGAAGACGGTGGAGGGAGACGGTGGAGGGAGACGGGAGGAAGACGGTGGAGGGAGACGGTGGAGGGAGACGGGAGGAAGACGGTGGAGGGAGTCGGGAGGAAGATAGTGGAGGGAGACGGGAGGAGGACTGTGGATACGAGAGGTAGAGTGGAGATTTCGAATTTTTACCCTAACCGCTGTAGGATATAATAAAAGAGAAAGTTTCATAAATATCAAAAGATAAACAAGTGGCGTTGTAATTAAGCCAAGAGATGTTAATTAGTAACATTTAATAAATGGAATGGTGCGGTAATTAAGCCAAGTGATGTTAATTAGTAATGTTTAATTAATGGAATGACATGGTAATTAAGAAGCAGTGTGGTGGTATCCTTTTGTATTACGTCTCATTCTCAAAGTCCACTAACATAAATCACTAAAATTACCTGAATCCACACCCGACCCTATCCATTAATATTAAATACATGGTAGACAAGATACACACAAATAAATGCAGGTGTTGTTGAAGAATTCCGAGTCAAGTTATTAATTAGCCACCATTTGGACTTTCAGGTTACAAAAGTTTAATTATTAGAGGGAGGATTTAAGAAAGCAACAATGCATTGCATCTAACATAGAAGTGTCACATAATCTTGTATTCTGGTCACAAAAGTTGAGCTTACCCCTAAAAGTGCTTGAATAAACAATGAGAGATTCAAGAATGTTTCAATGTTTTTAATATGAATAATGACTGTGCACGGGCTCTCTCACATAATAATAAAATAACATATTTAATGGTCGTTACTCCTTTTATATTGAACAAAGAACGACCCAGAGAATTTGATGCTTTTTGAAATTACATCTGGATCGAATTTGTTATAATAGTGGGAGGAATGAAAGATTAAGATTATTTTCTCTTTATTATATATATAAAGATGAAGTTCCAATTTCCAACATTAATTTTTATACATGAAGCAACCATGTTATTAGGGTGTTTGTTTTCACCCATTTGAATATTTATAAATGTTGTGCATTATAATAGACGTAACAGCACAAGATGGCCAGATGGGGGACTAGATAACATAATTCATATCAATGTTTATACTTTATTCTAATGGCATACTTTAAAAATAAAAAATTTACGACGTGGGTCTTCTACTTTGTCATTGAAAGCCACATTATTAGACCAAATTTCTCAAGAGATTAATAAATTCATGTAGAAAAGATACTTTTTCACCCTGATCAGAGAGATGGATTATAATCTACAACTGAAAAGTTAGCACTCTCAGGTTCTTCCCCTTTGCTTAACAATCTATTCGTGATTAGGGATGTAAACGGGAGCCGATTACCCGTTCTACCGTCCGACCGATTAATAAACGGAACAAAACGGAAATAAAATATTATTATCCGTTTACCCGCTCTACCGTTTAATAAACAGACGGAAACGGAAATAGCTCTTCCGAACCCGTTTTACCCGTTTACCGTTTAAGTAAGGGTAATATAGTAAATTTATATATTTACTTAATTTAATCATAAAATATTTCTTTTTTATATAAATAACCTTATTATGTTTTTTATCACTTATTATAAAATTTTGAAGAGTTGAAAACTTTAGAAAGAATTTGAATATTTTTATATTTTGGCTATTATTAAAAATTAATATATATTGACTTTAACTCATTGTCTCATAAAGTGAATGAGTCATCGAATCATTGTCATACACTCAAATTTTAATAGTCATAGAGGATAGATCGTATAAATTCATAATTAACTACATAAGGTAGTATTAGTAATCTAAGATTAAAATATTTTCATTTTTCTTACAAATGTCAAATTTTATACAAATAACAATTATTTTTATAAATATAAATAATTGTCATACAAAAATAAATATATTATAATTTATGATAAAAAATTATACAAAGATAAACATAGTAATTAACAAATACACGAGATAATTTCATCTTATTTCAATAAGCTTACATAATTGATAATTCAATTTTGGCCCATAACAAATTAGGATAGACATTCCTTTCAAGACATTCATATCAAGTCATATACTCTAAATTCTTAATAAGTTATAATTCATAATTACCCGTACCGTTTATTACCCGTTTACATCCCTATTCGTGATGGAAAAATGCCGTTTTTTCAAGCTGCAAATTGACCGTACTTCTCAGCCTCATAATGACAAGATTAAGACAATCAGATTAAAGAAACTGATGGCAATATACATGCCTTGCATTTTATTTAATCATAATATTTTGTTGTTTCAACATATACAGGAAACAGTGATTTCCACCCCCTTTCAAATCTTGAATTTAGCGGCGACAAAAAACGATTAAATTAGTTTCAAATAAGCTAAGATGACCAAACAAATGCACAGCTAACTAGTGACCGATTAAGATCGATTGCAGATTGGACAGAAGGAACAATAAAATTCAAAGTGGTACCTGCTTTCTTTCATTCCATTTATTTCAATAATAAGCACAAAATTATGTTATGATTTTATTTTTAGTGGTCAAAGCTTCATTAATTAGATGGATGGAATCTTTTCAATACACAATCGACCATTTTTATAGTGAAATCTGTAATTACCTTTTTTTTATCAGCTGTAATTTTTTTAAAATCTTTTTTTTTGTTGAGTTATTTTTAAGAAACAATACTTTCCATGCAAGAACAAGGGAGTTTGACAAGGGAGTTTGATTACTGAATTTAAACTTCTCTTACTAACATGATAAAGTTCAATTAGGGATTATAAAAACGCAGATACCTTAAATTATTCCTTAACATTTGTTTCTCTTTGTAACCCTTGCATATTATGTGACATGCATGTATTTGAGGGTACTCTTATCTGCTATGAAAGCACAGAAGTAAAAAATATTTCCAAGCATATATAATTAATTTTGAATATAATTTTGTCGTGTTAGGAATGGAGAATTAATATTCCATGCAATTCAAACTTTGAACATGAACAGAGAAATAATGTGCCACCTTTGCATGTGAGTTTACTTGAGAGCTCCGAAATATTGAAATATTGAAATGAAAAATATTATCTAGTGGTGGGAATTTCATTTTACTTTTGTTTTACAATCAAAACATACAAATACAACCACATATCTGTTTTAATGTTTAATTTCGGATATGCATAAGCTGATAAGCACCCTATTTTTCTCACCGTTATGTTAACATAAAGTTCTCTTTAATTTTTCTAATATGTTAAAAAGAAAAGGAGAGTTAAGATTCTTAAGAACCTTAGACCATATAATATAAATCATGTGATTGTTCATCAATGTTATTTTTATGAAAATTTTATGAAAATTATTTCAAATATGCAAAAGGTTATTTAAGCTAAATACGACCTGAGTATACAATCATTTTTATATATAAAGGTTGGACTGGAGTAGACCATCTTTTTTTCTGTATTTTATTATGATATCCTTTTACTTTTTAGTCTATTTAAAAAAGGTGGTGGAATCTAACATATATAATTAGTTTTATATCAAAGTAATAAAAATGGAACCTATATGACTAGTGTAATTTAAAAATAAAAGAAGTTTATAGAGATAAACATAAATAATATAACTTAAAATACGTAGTTAAACGTAGTACGAATTATAATACTCTACATTATAATTTAAAAACCTTAAGTCCATACATTTAATTATCTTAAGTTTATAGATTTAAAGAAATCATGTCTTCGTATGATAAGAAAGGATATATCACCGTGGTATATATTGAAAACATAGAAGCATGACCAAAAGATAGGTTAATATTCAAACCACTATCATCAAAACTGAATAAAACAACACGGCGGTTCAACCCTGCCAAATTAATCCAAAATCAAAATGCTTTCCTTCCGGGTCACTTTTGAGCCGATAAATTTGATAACCTCACAAATAATACGTTCATCTTATTAATTTTTGGGATTAATTTGATGGCCTCACAATTGGGGTCATTCTAATTTTGAATCACCTCTTTCAAATAAGAAACTCGTAGCACTTTGTGACAGATCAATGTTTAAAAAATGATTAAGTGTGAAGAACCCATTGGACACAAGATGCCCTTCTATGTTGATTGAGTAGTTTTTCTAATCACGTGGTGTCACTTAGTGAATAACTGAATCTCTTCTTAAATAATGCCTCATTGGAGAGCACTTTTTTTTGTGTGTAAAAATAAAATAAACACCAGATTGCTACAACCATGTGTTAGGTAAGATGCTTTCATTTAATTTATATTATTTCTTGGTTGTACTTTGGACCATCCATGTCGTCATATGAAATATCAGATCTACAATCTCCTCGCCACTACCATGAAAGAATATTTTCTCTCAATGAGACCCAATATAAAGCTACAGTAGGAAATTACGTTTCATCAAGCTGAAAAGTTCCAATGGTTCCTTTGCTCCTGCAGAAAACAAAGGCTTCCAACTTGAGCTCTGGAACTGCAAAATCCAGCAACGTGACAGCCATTTGAAGCACAAATATATGAGAAGCTAAGCCACCTCATTATTAACATTAACTTGAATAATATAGTACACTGACAAAAGAAATTCAGGTAGGACTCAAGTTTTAATTTTTAGTTCAAAAACTTCTGCCTAAAGGAAAAGAGAGCTAGTTTCTTCAGAATTGGGGCATCTATGAGGAGCTCGGTAGATAAATCTTTTCTGCAGACCAACTAAAGTTGAGTGGCAATGGCAACGCCATATTTATTGAACTACCATTACACTTTTTCTATGAAGATCACAAAATCAGTTGACACTAGTCCTTCAAGTGTAGATTATAATCCAATGGATTCTAGGCCCATAGCTGGCTCTTTTAAGAAATAAAAAGAAAATTATAATTTCAAAATTGAATTTTTTAAGACAGACCATTAAAATAAGCTGCAAAACAAATTAAAGATTACAGTGATCTATTATTTTACATCAAGCTTAATAAATCTAGCCAAAAACACGAGGGGAAGCATCAAGAGAGGACCAATCATATTTTCCAGTCGCTAGCTATGTGCACATGTAAGCATCCTGGAGTAAACACTGCAACGTGAAGTTTAACTTGCAGAAGCTGAATGACATTTCAAAAGTATATCATTTATCTACTCTTAAAATCTATCACTCGTTACCAATCTCTTCAAAACAATAAAAAAAAATAAAAAATCTCTGTCGTTCCAAGAATTAGAATCAGCTCAGAAGCAGTGGACAATTGTCACAGTAATAGTACAAATAAGAAGAACTAGAAGTACCCATATCATCTTCCTCGCTTGATATGGGTTGCTTCAAAATGGACTTGTGGCCATAAGGTAGCCGAGACAGAACCGATTGTTCAAGATGTTCTTCAAAAGCATGTGTACATCTGGCCAACAAAATTCATTTCTTCTCATAAATGAGATAACTAATGGATTCTTTCAGTATTAGCTTCAGAGAATTTACCTTTTAACAAAGTTGTTCTTGTAATTAAAGAATCTAATAAATCAATAGAAGACCATTGCAATAGTATATAGGTTAGTTTAGACTCACAAAATTAGCCAAAACAAGCAGGAAAGACAGCCATGCGGTCCAAAACTAACAAAAAAAATCCTAAGACGTAGATGTTATACTCTAAAATTCCTAAACAAATACAGAAGACAAGACCATTCAAAAGAGAAATGAAAACACTAGGACGAGGGTTAACAAGGCACATGCACTTGAATCTGTTCCCTGGTTCTCTGTACCGCCATGAAATTAAAGAATTTCAGGAGCAGCCTTATCTTTTCGCCAAGCCCTTTTCAAACACTGGACGTCTGGTATAGTAGAAGCGACCAAAGGATCTTCATCTCCCAATAGGACATTGTCCTTACACTCAAAAAATATTCCTGCAAAAGTCGGGAATGAGATTTCGTGGGGGCAGGAGAGTCAAAATTGGAATTTTCTAAAAGTACGAAGTTAAATCAAATAGCATTCCATGGATGTAAAATGCAGATGAAATGTGGATCTAATCATCATTCAACAACTCCGTCCTATGCGATCTGCCACATTTATTCAATTATATCTCGAATAGAAAGTAGTCTCATTCTCATCAAGAAAAATCAACGAAAAAAAAAGATGTCTCTCCCTAAATGGAAGGAAAAACATATAGCTAGGCATTTACAAAAGCAAAGATGCAATCATCAGAAACAGTAATAAGATGCATACATTAAATACATCCAAAAAAAAAAAAAACAGAGTCAAATAATGAATGCAAGCAGCAGTTGCAATAGTCTGATGTTCTTACCCTAATTCACAGTTGCCCTTGTGCACTAATCCAGAGAAACGAAGTCCCATCAGATAACTAGAAGAACGCCGAATTTCTCACAGGGGAAGACAACCCTCCGACAAGAAATCCTCTCCTCGATCATGAAAATGAAAGACACCACCAAGTTCCCGCCAATTCAATCAGTATAAATGTTTCGGATATAAAATCTGCCGCGAATAATTTCCAGTTTCAACATTCAGTATTGTTCTGACTCGGCATGTCGACCGGATCGACTCGGTTAGGAACAAGACACTAGTTTCCAGCAAGTCTACCAGATCCGGAC